>CM076572.1:882461938-882646127 GCA_034641835.2 Pinus albicaulis
TGGTTCAGTAGAGCGAAATTTTACAACTTTCCACGTGTCACTGTTTCCTCCTTTGTCCCTGAAATTGATATCTAAGAAACTACAGTCTGTGTATTTGTGACCACTTTTTACGGCACTCCAATCCGATGCCCAGAGAGAGATTTATTGAACTTTTCCCATGATCACCTCTTTGAGATGAAATTCAGGAGCCTGAAAAAGCACTACCTTCCACAGATCATATCTCCAAAAATATTGCGAACCAAGCTCTGAAATGTTTTGACGAATTTCCTCAGGATTTCAGCTTCGCACCATATGAATTTTAGATTCTGAACCTTCGTAGAAAAAAAATTATAGCGCAAATGACACGATGACCTTTTTAGGAGCCTGAAAAAAGACCTAACTTCCACAGATCATATCTCTGAAAATATTGCGAACCAAGCTCTGAAATTTTTAGAAAATATTCCTCAGGATTTCGGCTTCGAACCCTAAAAATTTCAGCTTTTGAAACTTTGTAGAAAACAAGTTATAGCGAAAATTCCACGATGACCTGTTTGGAGCAGTGAAACCCTAGAATCCAAAGCTCTGATACCAAATGTTGTGCAACCAGCTCCAAAAATAGAAGAATAGAGATATAAACGCCTTAGAAATAAGCTACTTCGAGGGGGAAACCTCCAATACATTACATAAATGAACAATTCTTGGATGATACAATTTACAAAACCTCCTTTCTATATATAGGAGTCCATGGGGCCATAATGTAATCCTAGTGGGCCACAATGTAATCCTAGCGGACCTAACAATAATAATTTAAGGGCACAATAATAACAAAATGGGGGTTACAAGGGTACAATAATAACAATAAGGGGGTTACACTAACAATAATAAGGGACTATACTAGTGATATAGGGACCTAACACGGTCCCGCTACCACGTCACCCATCACATTTCGCACTTCGCAACCTCTTCTTGAACAACACTTCGGCTACCCCTCCAAATTTCCGATATTGTGGATTGTGATATCACATTTTTCATTTGTCAGTTTTTATCCCGTTGCATTTCACACTTCGTATTTTTTTATCGCATTGCATTTCTCATTTCGCTCCCGCTCCCGAACAAAACTTCTACTACCCCTCTGGCTTTGCGATATTGCGATTGCGATATCACATATCTCATATCACACTTCCATCCTCCATTGCAACTCCACCATCACACTTTTCAAGTCATTTCGATCCAAAGAATTTTTGCACTATAATAAAATTTTAATAAGGTTTAAACCCATCTTTTCACTTCTAAGCCTTATTCAGGTGTTTATCCCTCTGTTAGCACCTTTACCCCTTTCTTCTCCAAGTTGCAAATCAACACCTTTTCAATTAGAATTAAGTCATGGATACCATATTAATATGGATAGAAGCATGGTAGATAGAGCATAATATAAGTAGGTGTGTTTAGCTGATTGGCCAAGTTAAGTGTGGTTTAAATTAGTTTCCTTTCTACCATTTATTTTCAAAAATTTAAATTAGTTTCCTTTCTAGCATTTCTCTTCATCAAGTTAAATTAGTTTCCTTCCTGTCATTTCTTTTCAACAATTTAATTTAGTTTCCTTTTGTCATTTCCTTTTTGCAATTTTTTTTAGTTTCATTTAAGTGTGACCGAATTCACTGAGAACCCCTAGAAGTATCGCCCTTTCATAGAGCGGAAGAGAATGACATCAGTAGAATGCATCTGTTGTGTATATAGCACTGTAACCTCCAAGTTTTTACGAAACCTAGGTTGATTAAGTAAAATAGCGCAACCCCTAGGATTTTCAGCACCCTTGGTGCAATACTAGGGCTCACCACTTTTTGACGCCGTCACCGGGGAGGTGTCTAGTAGATGTTTTGATTTTGTTTAAGCATTATTTTCTTTTTTCGTCTATTTTCATGTTATTACAAAAATATTGAGAAAAAATATCTAATTTTCATGCCTCGTAGGATTAGGAATACTGAAAGACAAATCTTACTTAAAACCACCACATCACCTCCTAGCCACCTTTCACTCTTCTTTGGTGGCAGTGAGACTGAAATTCCTATAGGAGAGCCTTATGAATACTCCGAGGAACCTATTGTGGAGGAAGAAGAAGACCTTGGTCTAACTGAGGGACCTCCTTCACCTATCTTAACCATGGCTGGGATCTAGATAGAACTTCCCATAAGAGAGGAATATGGGGAAACTAAGATGGAAAACATTAGTCCCTCAGCTCTTCCACACTTTCATGGAATTACCTCTGAGGACCCTGATACATTCATGTTTGAATTTTCTGTTTTTTGTAGGACATATGACTACACCTATGATGATCAAAAGTTGATTCTATTACCATCTACCCTTAAGGATGCATCCTTGCATTGGTTCATGGATTTTCCTAGGGATAAGATCACTACCTGGGCACAGATTGAAGAGACCTTCAACATCAGATGCAAATACTACTGTAGTTCCAAGGAAACTAAGGATGAGATCTTTAGGATGACTCTAGGGCTAGAAGAATCCTGAGAGTACTATGAAGAGAGGTTTCAATTGAACTATAAGAGAGCCAACTGTACTCTTGATCCTTACTCATTGAAACTTGTACTTTTTTGAGGGATCAGAGAAGAGATGATGGAAACCTTGAATATGATATGAGGAGGATATATTTACCAAAAACCCTATGAAACAATCAAAACTATCTTCTAGAACCATTCTAGGGCATTTAGAAGGAAGGGAAGAGCTAGCCAAAGTACACCAATACCCCTTCCTCATCCACCTCCATCAATCATGAGATTGGGAGTATATTGGAGGACATAAAGAGTGACATGCTGCAAACCCTTTCTTTGCAAATGGACACCATGGAGGTCAAGAGGAAGTAGGAGGAATCATAAAGAGGCTTGGTTGTATTTTGTCTTAGATGTACCAGGAAGCACCCAAGAAATGAATGTCCACTGAATGTCATAGAGGTTTTCTTAGTCTGTGAGGAGAATCATGCCACAGAAAAGTGTCCCTCGTTACTTGGACTTAAGGTTGTATATCAAGGTGGGGAAGCAATGCTAGAGAAAATTTGTCTCATCAACTAAAGAAGGCCTCAAGGCCCTACGCCATATCAACAAGGTATGCCAGGTGCAACTTACTCTTATTGTCACAACAATAAAAGTGCATCCATGCAAACTTGGTACACCCCTTTCCCCCATCCTAGTCTACACCTCCTACTTGGCCTTACAACCCTTCATATCATCCTCAACCAGTAAACCAACCATTCTAGCAGTATGTTCCACAAAAACCTCAGTGGAACAATCCATCCCAAGGGTGGAGGCCTCAATAAAATAAACCACCTGCTCTAATGCCTCCACCCAAAACTCAACCTCAGCTTACTCATGCTACTCCACCTATGCTACCTCAAATACGTACGCAACCCAATATGAAATCGAACACAGGATCCCAGTGGAGAAACATCCTATCCAGCTTATGCTCTGGAGATACAAGAGGTTAATCTCAAGTCGGGAAGAGTACTCCCATACGACCATCCTCCATCTCCACTTGTAGAGGCTAAGGAGGAAAAGGAATAAGGTAACACTCAAATCAAAAAGCCTCCTTTTCCTGAGTGCTTGATCTGCCCTAGTCAGCACACCCCAGAAGAGACTAAACTCCTGGGATAATTAGAATTTTTTTTTTTAAAATACCACTTCTCCAGGCCATTAAGGATGTCCCTATATACAATAGGCTCATCAAATAAAAGTTCTTCAAGAAACCTGGGAGAAGGAAGAGAGATAACCTCACCATTAATGTGGCAGGACAATTATCTGACCTAATGCTGGGAAGGGTGATATTTCCAAAGTACCTGGACCATGGTAGTCCAATTGTTTATGTGCATATAAATGGCGTCATGGTCCCCAAAACTCTGATTGATCTAGGGGCTTCCAGCAATGTCCTGACCAAGGAAACTATGTTGGAACTTAATCTCTAAGGGAATTTGAGGAAAACCACAACAATTCTACAACTTCTAGATCAGTCCACAGTAACTCCGAAAGGAATTGATGAGGATTTTATGGTTACCATTGACTCTTTGGAGTATCCTACAGATTTCTTAGTCTTGCAACCAAAAATCAAGTTTAATGGTTATCCTCTCATCTTAGGAAGACCTTGGTTAGCCACTGCAAATGCTTATATTAGTTTTTGGGATGGAAACATGACTATCAAAAATGGGCCTTTGTCTAAACATCTAGTGTTATATGCTCCAGCCCACCCTTCCATTGATCATGATATCCCTGTATGGTTGGAGGATGAAGAAGATGAGTTATATAACACTACCCCTATGTGTAACATATATGCTATTATTAGAGGGGGGAATCTTGATGAAGATGAACTCATTGACCATGCCATTCAAAACCAGTCCTCCACTAACATTCCTCTCGAAACCTTAGTCAAAGAGTCTGAAATCCAACCTTGGATTGAAGTGCACTTAGTTGAGTCAGCCTATGAAACCACCAAGGCTATTGATTTTGGCACATCCAGATCTCTGCAAATCAACCCAAACATCTCAAATGAAGAAGAGAAGCAGCGATGCTAGCTTTTGAAAGAAAAACTTGAAGCATTTTCTTAGGATTACAAGGACATGAAAGGGGTCCATCCTTCAGTATGTAGACATCACATTTACATCAAAGAAGGATGCAAACCTATGAGACAACCCCAAATAAGGATGAACCCGACTCTGAAGGACATAGTTAAAGAGGAGTTGCATTAACTATTGGATGCAGGGTTCATATATCCTTTATCCGACAGTGACTGGGTATCCCCTCTTGTCCTAGTCCCAAAGAAGAATGGGAAGTGGAGAATTTGTTTCGACTATCGAGAACTTAACAAAGCCACCAAGAAAAACCATTTCCCTTTTCCCTTTATAGACAAAGTCCTAGATGACCTTGCGGGGAAGAAGTTATTTTCCTTCTTAGATGGGTTTAGTGGGTACAATCAGATTTAAATCAGCCCTGAAGACTAGGATAAGACTACTTTCACCTGCCCTTGGGGTACCTTTTCTTATAGAGTCCTACCCTTTTGGTTGTGAAATGCCCCAGCTACCTTCCAAAGAGCTGTCCTGAGCATATTTTCTGAGTTAGTACATGACTCTGTCGAAATCTACATGGATGATTTCACACCATATGGGGATGACTTCTAGGAAGCTCTCTCCAATTTGGGTAAAGTACAAAGAAGGTACATTGAGACGTATCTCTCATTGAGCCCAGAAAAATGTGAATTCCTGAAGAAAGAAGGGGTTATATTAGGACACTCCATATCCCAAGCAGGAATACAGGTAGACCCGAAAAAAATCACTATCATCAAAAGGGTACATGCTCCTTAAAAGCAGAAAGATGTCAGGAGTTTCTTAGGCTTAGTTGGTTACTATAGAAGGTTCATCAAATATTTTAGCAAGATGGCTTTGCCATTATTTGGGTTATTGGCCAAGGATTCCGAGTTTAATTGGTCTGGTCCTTGTTAAGAGGCTTTTGAGCTCATTAAAGGAAAGTTGACTACTGCCCCCATCGTCCGAGGTCAAAATTGGACTTTCCACATCCACATTGATGCATCCGACAAATATGTACAAAAATTATCAGGACAATTAGAGGGAAAAATATCTTATGCCATTTATTTCATCAACAAGAACTTGTCCAAGGCCAAGGTAAATTATACTGTTACTGAGAAGGAGATGTTAGCCATTGTCCATGCTTTGAAAAAATTTAGGCATTATGTAACTAGATATCAGACCTTTGTTCACACTCACCATGCAACCATCAGGTATTTAATGAAAAAACCAGATGTTAATTCTAGGATAATTTGATGGTTGTTACTTTTGCAGCAATTTGATTTGACTATTGTTGATAAACCTGGAAAGGAGAATGTTGTTGCAGATTTTTTGTCTAGGTTAGCTCCCCCTGTAGGTGAAGAAGGAATGGTGGATGAATAGCTTCCATATGAGAATCTCTTTTCTATATCAGCACTCTCACCATGGTTTGCTGATATAGCCAACTACATGGTTGCTTGGAGACTCCCTCCTAATATTTCATTCAGGGAGAGGAGAAGAATCATGAGAAGAACGCCCCTTTCACATGGATTGGGGAAAACATTTTCAAGCTAGGAACTGATAAAATCCTAAGGATATGTGTGAGGGAGGAATAAGTTTTTGATATTATCTCTTCATGTCATGACAACCCATGTGGAGGCCACTTTGTTCCAAAGAGAACTGCTTACAAAGTTTTGCTGGCAGGATACTATTGGCCTACCCTTCACCAAGATTCCAGAAGATACACCAGTAGGTGTAACCAGTGCCAAAGGATAGGGAAACCACAAAAAGGGATGAGATTCCTTTTCACCCTCAGGTTGCTTTTGAGCCATTTGAAAAGTGGGGCATGGACTTTGTTGGACCTATCGATCCACCATCTGGACAAAATATGTATATCATAGTCTGCACTGATTACCTAACAAAGTGGGTTGAAAAAAAAGCAATGAAGGTAGAAACCAAGGAGAAAGTAACATAATTTATGAGGATAATGTGTTTTATAAGTTTCGGTACCTAAGCTAAATAGTCACTGATCAGGGAGCACAATTCACCTCTCACCTCATTGATAATCTTTTGAGGAAGCACAAGATTAAGCATATAACTTCTACTGCCTATCACCCTCATGTGAATTTCCAAGTAGAAGTAACTAATAGATATTTAGAGAGAATCCTCACCAAGGTTGTGAGAAATTGGTAGAAGCTACTTAGGCCTACAACACTACTTGGAAGACAACAACAGGATTCACTCCTTATGAACTAGTCTATGGTAAGAAAGCTCTAATTTCAGTTGAGTTTGAATTAAATACTTTAAGAATGGAAGATGAATTAAATCTAGATCTATAAAATTACCAAAAATAGAGGTTGTTGCAACTAAATGGATTGGATGAGTTCAGAATGCAAGCACTTCTTCACACAGAGGTAGTTTAGCTGCAAAGGAATGTCTGGCATGACAAGAACATCAAAGAAAAGACCTTCCAAGAAGGAGACTAAGCGCTGTTGTATCATTCAATGTTCAAATATTTCAAAGGAAAGTTGATGACAATATGGTTGGGACATTACAGAGTGGAAATTTTTTTTGATAACGGTGCAGTTCAAATCAAAACCATAGATGAGGAAGGAATTCCCTTGCTTGTCAATGGTCATAGACTGAAGATTTACAAGAAGCCCTCGTCAAGGGAAAAGTTCATAAATTCAATAAGCAGAGAGGTGTATGCGACAAGAAATTTCATATTTTCCCACACCTTATGAAAAAAGAGAAAAAAATAAATATCTATGGGTGAAAACCTTTTTGAGGCACCCAAGGAAGGTTTGTGGGTTGAAAACCTCGATGGAGGCAGCTCACTTTCTCTAAAAAGAAAAGAAGAAAAAGAGAATAAAGATCCATGGGTGAAAACCTCTCTGAGGCACCCAAGGCAAGGTTGTGGGTTCAATACCTCCATGGAGGCAGCCCACTTTCTTTCAAAAAAAAAATAAAAAAATCCACTGCATCTCTGTGTTTTCTATGCTTGTTGTTTTGCAGGTTATTAGTGGTTTCTCGAAACAAAAGGATGTGTTATTCTTATTTTCCATTCTTCTATTTTACCATCCATACCATAATTCACTGCATTCATTTTCGTAACTTCCTCCATCACATACATACACCACATTCCTCCATTCCTGAGCATAATGTAGCAAGGAAAAAAAAACATAGACTGCTACAGACATCATGGAATTCCTACAGTGCAAAAACCCATTCATGAACAACAAGGAAAAACAAAGAGAGGAGCTGATAAATTAGACCCCAGGAAAGAAAAGAGTTCCACCAATGGCATCTAGAGCACCCCCACGCATCATCTACAATGGGAAGAAAAAACAAGAAATATCAATAGCTCACTCAGAGAGTTTCTCATTCAGCAGGCTGCTCACTCAAAAAATAGGAAAATAAGGAAGAACACAACATATAAGAGGCCTGTCTCCAAATTCTAGCTCCTGTAAATGCCTTTACAACAACTGGAAAGCTCAGGTATAGCCCCTTACCCCTCGCTATGCATTCATAATGGTGGAAAATAATTAAATTTGCAGACTAAGAGTTTAAGAGGCATAAAGGTGGCCAATTAACTTGGCCACCACCGTGAAGTATGATTGAAAAAAACTGGAAGTACACGCCACCTAGTCCAGCAAAATAAATAAATCAGTTGGAGTGGAGGAGGATGAGAGGAGACATGAAATATCAACCATTTAACAAGAAGAGGGTCCAACTATCTACAACAGTGAGCTTCAGCCACGTATTTTGGGACAACATGCAACAATAGCAATAGGACAGCGTCACCCTACCCATGGCTTAGTCCTCTTTCGTCAGGGAAAATTTTATAGCAACCCAAACAAGTAAAAATTCCACTTCTAGCCATAGAGAAGAAGAAGAGGAAGAACCAGAAGAATAAGATCCAAAGGAAGAAGAACTAGAAGAGGAACAAGAAGAACCTGAAGAATAAGAGGAAAAGACAAAGGGCCACAGAAAAATAGAAGAGATGGAAATAGAAGTCATAGAGGTAGCAACAAGTGAGCAAGAAATAGAATCACAACATAGCACCACATCCCATCAAGACAAAGAGGTAGTTGCCACCTTAGCTCCTCTGAGCGCAAAGAGAAAAAGGCAGACCTCTATGTATTTCAGTGTTGACAAGAGTCAGAGGATAAGTTAGAGAGAGCCAAGAA
Source organism: Pinus albicaulis (assembly GCA_034641835.2). NCBI lineage: Eukaryota > Viridiplantae > Streptophyta > Pinopsida > Pinales > Pinaceae > Pinus > Pinus albicaulis. The sequence goes on from CM076572.1 coordinate 882,470,666, forward strand.
ATCCTCCCACGAGCCTAATTATCATTGGAGAATCACCAAGGGAGGGGGAAAGAATCAAAGAAACTCTTTTGAAGGAGCAACTGTAGAAGGCACAGGCAGAGAGTGTAGCACTGAAGGAGCAATTGCAACAAAAAGGGAAGCAAGTAGCCACCATGGCAGACTTATGCATAGAAGCCCTTTAGCATAGATTAACTTCTAACCCATATGCTGTGTACCTCAAGGAGAAATGGCTCCTATTTCAAATAAAAAATCTAACCTCCCATGGATCACTACCTTTCCAATATTGTAGGAAATTCATGGATTTCTACAAGTAGCCCACCTTTGCTGCTGGGGCTGAATGATGAAAAGGACACATATGCACAAGATATGGAATGGGAGAATGCATAAAATAATAATGGTTTTTACCCCCTTGGGGAAACTCCCACACATCTTCCTCAGGAAATCAGGGGGGTTGTCAAAGCCTTTAAGGAAATGCAGGAGGAGGATTAGTTGCTAAGAGGATGAGAAACCATTCAGTAGGGGGGTGATGATGAGCTCCATCATTAAAAATATTTGGAGGGGTTAATGGTCACCTTTTTGCCTTCTTAGATCTCTTTTTATGGCATTTTTATTATTATTTGGTTTTATGATGCTAGTATAGGTGGTGATTAAGGCTAACATACTTTGAGTGCCTAATATGGGGTTGAGTGTATAAAACCATGAATTATTAGCATTTTTATAAGGATTTTAACATAAATACTTGGAGGAGACAATAAAGAGAAATTATAGGAAGATTGTATACCTTCCTTAACTCTCAAAGGTAACCAAAGGATCCCAAAGATTCTCTCCAACAATTCGAATTCCAAAGGCAGCCAAAGGATCCACAAGGATTCTCTCCAGCAATTCAAATTCCAGAGGCATCCAAGCAACTCAAAGAGGAGTGCAATAAATATTTGTTTACTTGGAGTCAAGTGGACTCAATAAATATTTTCTAGGGAGTTGTTGGTAGCTTCCCTATAGAATAAATAGAGCAAAGCTAGAGCGAGGAAGGGTCAGAATTTTGTTTCAAGCTATTGATATTTTTATTATTTTAATCACTGATCAAAATTTCAGAAATGTATGAGGATATTCTGTTATGAAATGAGGAGACTAATTTCATTTTACTGATTTAAGTTTCAGAGATCTAGGCTTATGGGTTAGGGCCCAATCCATGTGCCTTTGCCTCTCTGTTGTATTTGTTCTCTGCTTTCTGTCATTTAATTAGTTCTTCTTCTGATCATTTTGTTTATCTTTCAAGTTGTTTATTTTTTATTTTAGTGCGCTACTATAGGTTTCATTTTCTTGTGAATAATAGAATGGAGGAGAAAAACCAAAAATTTGTGGATCAAAATGCCCTTCTCATCTTTGTCAATAGAGCTCGAGGAGGGTGAACCTTCCCACAGACCCAAAACTCATTTCTATTCACTGTTTCTGAGATTAAAAGTAGAGATGCATTACCATTTTCAACCTTCCTTTTGTATTTTATTTTCATCCATTTGTATGTTCTTCATGCATAGATCAGTAGATTTGTTTGCAACAATTAATTTTAAAGCCCCAAATCAGCTCCGTGGTCCTTCCCCGCTTCATTTTCCATATCTGTATGCACAACCCGAGCATTGTTGTTACTCCCTCCATTCCCTCTTTTTTCTGATTATTCTAACTGCTGCACCCACCTTCCTTAATGCAAAATGCTTCAAAATGCTAAAAGTTTTGCCTTTTCCCCTTTCTTCCTCGAAACTCCTGTTGTCGCCAGATTGCAAATCGCAAATCACATTTCACAACCTTTTCCCTTTTTCCTTTAAGACTTATTGCTCTCGACGCTGATTGCGATATTGTCATACTCTGCCACCAGTCCCACTACCATGCCACCCATCGCATTTCTAATTTTGTAGTTTTTATCTCGTTGCATTTCAAACTTTTCATTTTTTATCCCATTGCATTTTGAATTTTGTTTGCATTCCCGAAAAACACTTATGTTGCCCCTTTGGATTTTTGATATTGCGATTGCTATATCACATATCACATATCGCACTTTCGTCCTCCATCGTAACTCTACAATCACAATTTTCAAATCATTCCGCTCCAAAGATTTTTTGTGCTATAATAAAGTTTTAATAAGGTTTAAACCCATATTTTCACTTCTAAGCCTTATTTTAGGTGTTTATCCATCCGTTAGCACCTTTACCCCTTTCTTCTCCAAGCTGCAAATTAACACTTTTTCAATTAGAATTAAGTTATGGATAGCTTAGCTGCATGGATAGAAGCATGGTAGATAGAGCATAAGATAAGTGGGGTGTGTTTGGCTGATTGGCCCAGTTAAGTGTGGTTTAAATTAGTTTCCTTTTTGCCACTTCTTTTCTGCAATTTAGATTAGCTTCCTTTCTGCCATTTCTTTTCAGCAAGTTAAATTAGTTTCCTTACATTCATTTCTTTTTAGCAATTTAATTTAGTTTCATTCTGTCATTTTCTTTCTGCAATTTAGTTTAGTTTTATTGAAGTGTGACAGACTTCACTGAGAACCCCTTGAATTAGAACCCTTTCATAGAGTGGAAGAGGATGACATTAGTAGAATGCATCTGCTATGTATATAGCACTGTCACCTCCAAGTTTGTATGAATCCCAGGTTGATAAAGTAAAATAGGGTAGCCCCTGGGAGTTGCAGCAGTCTTGGTGCAATACCGGGGCTCATCAAAAGGTTCCTAAGTAATGAAGTTATCTCATGTATCTTTTGATCTTCGTTTTTAGACTTGGAAGAAGAAGAAGCCTCTTGATTAGATTTCATTTTCCTCTGAGCCTTTTAGCTTTGGATTTAAGTTTAGCTGAAGCAAATATATTAGCTTCAAGTTCAATGGAATTATTTTTCATGTCTTCTAAAGTATGCGATGTTATTTCCCTAAGCATGACTACAAAGTCATCTTCAAAATCTTGGAAAACCTAACCTTTGCTGCTGCTACTGGTGGTTTACAATCAGCAGGAATTTTATGCTAGAGTTATTTAACTATCTTAATAAAGTCAGACATTGGTTCACCATAGTTTATTTTGACTTCTTTAAATTCTATCAAAAAATAGACAAGATCCTTTTTAACACCCCATTTATTCTTAAATATTGTGGTTAATTCACCCCAACAAAAAATCAGTGTGCCCTCAATTGCCTAAACCAGATCCTAACATTTCCTTCTAAGTATTGAACAAAAAAATCTCATATATACATTTTCATATTCGATATTCATATTGTCAACGATGTCTAAGAATGCTGCTAAATTATCTTCATAAGATAAACTAGTTTCCCCATTAAACCTTGGAAGGTGTTTCAAGTATCCATCAGGAAAATATTTTAGTATGTTTGGAAGTTGTAAAGAAAGATATATTTCTTGAAAAATAGGCTAAAAAGAAGCCATACCTTGTGATGAAGATGAAGAGGAATCAATGGGGGTTGTTATAGAAGATGATGAGGTAGATGTAGAATATGGTGACGTGGGAGATAGAGGTGAAGATGGAGGGGTTAAAGAAGGTGGAGGAAGAATTAAAGTTGAATATATTCTTAAAGATTTCAAAGGTGTACGAATTATCAATTTCTGTACCTCTCTCTCTCTCTCTCATTCTTTAGGTTCAAATAAAGGAATTGAATATAAGGAGAAAATATCTTCTGGTTGAGCAGAAGTAGATGGAAAAGAATAAGAGGTTGGACAAATGAAATTAGTAGGTTTGAATTCAGGTAAGTGAAAATCCAAATCCTGTTATGATTTGGGAGACTGAGAAGGTACTTTAGGTATTTGATATGATTCTAATGAATGAACCAAAAGATTATATTGGAAATTGACTCCTTTAGATATCAATTCAGGTACCCTAGGTGGTAGATCATCTGAATTTAAAGGAATTTCTCCACATATAAAAGGACTATGGACTAAAGTATCCTCTGATTGAGGAGGTTTAGAAGGAAAAGGGGTTTGAAGTCTTCTTATTAAAGAGGCTTGTCTTACTAGTCTCTCTAGACCTAAAAAAGGTAAAACAATCTCAGAATCAGAGTGAGACGTGGTATGTCTTGAAGGATTCAGTTTTGGGTTCTGTGAAGTCGCGAGGTGAAATATTTTAACCTTACTAGTCCTTTATTCTCCCTTAAAGGAATAGGTATATCGTTTTCCTAGGTTAAAGGGATCAAATTTCATATCACTGGCAATGACGCAAATATGATGCTGTCTTCTAAGATAATTATAGGTTAATTAATTATGCCGGAGGATCTAAAGTATTTTTTTGTTTTAAAAGGATTTTTTAGATGACCAATTTATTGAGAAAATAACAGGAAGATGTTTTAAACTTTGATAATATTGAGTATTAAGAACAGGGCAGTTTCTTTACTTCAAAACAATGATATGATTTTCATATGTGAAGGCAGAAACTGTAAGAAAATATGATCAACTAAATATCCAGATTGAATCTTTAGTTTATCATAAGTATGAAAGGCCGAAAAACAATGTTTATAGATTAAGAAAATATATTTAACATTATGAAGATTACTGACAATTAATTGATGTAGAGGGACTTATACAGACATATATTCTAATAAATCAATATCTAAAGTAGATTATAACTTCAAAGGATTTAAGATATACTGAGACACAATTTTATTTTACCTAGTTATCTCCATAAAACTTAGATATATGCAGAAAACAGAATGAAATGAATACTGGAAAAACTTACAAGGAGACAAATTTTTTGGAACAAATCCAGAATCCTTTTATTAATCATCAATGATCAAAAGCTCATACAATTATGCTTTACAAGTTCTTATCCAATGGTGCAACCCTTAATAACTCGAATGGAGAGTTATTTATACTAAATTCTACCTATTAGAAGCATCTAAAAAAATTACAAAAATTAGTATCAAAATATAGGAACACAAAAATTGTTGAGTTGAGATGTCACTATCTTCAAGGAAGTGGTTGAGGATGTGGCCCCAAAATGTGTTGTTTTTCTGGCATGCCGTTGAAGATGAATTTTACTCGATAGTTTCACGTAAGTGATCCCATATTTCTTGACTTGGTATATAAAGATTAGTTAATCTTCTGAAAACTTCATCTACTTTAGTATATCTCTCATAAGTAGGCTTATTGATAAAGAGATGCTTTATTTCATGTCTGATTATTAAATCAAACTCTAAAGCCTCTAGAAAATCCTTTCTTGTCATATGACCTTTAATCCCTGTAAATTTTTCTTTGTCAATTGCAATTGTGTAAATATTCTTGCAAAAATCCTCCAAGTTGACTAATTTTTCATTTGGCATTACTAATCCTCGCAATCCTCTCTGATTTAGCAGGTTGAACTTGATCTAAACTTTGGACAACAGTGTCCAAATTTTGACACTTGGTTTCCAACTGATTCAACAAATTCTTCTTCGACAAAACTTTCTTGATTTCCAAAATGGTTTTTTCTCTATCTATGATATTAATCTATTCTACTTCTGCTCTACTCTCTGAATTCAACACCTTAATCATATTTGAATTTTCATTTCATTTTTTCTTAAGTGCTTCCTTTTCCTGCTTAATGACTACTTTTCACTTAGTGATTAGTTGTTCTTGTTAAAAAAAAATATTTATGGAGTGCCATTATTCAGTCATAGCCTAACTTATTTTAGTCAGTATGCTTTCCTTGGCTTGAGCTATGGTGTGTGCAATCAATAAATAAATCTCTAACTTCTAAAATTTTTGTGCTAACATGTGATATTTCTTCATTTATTCCATGTAAAGAGTATCATTCTTTATCTTTTGAGCTTCTAGATTCCTAAATTTCTCCAGGATATTTTCATTGTCCTGTTTTTGTAGAGAGAAATCCTGCATAAGTTTGTTTGGGTCACCTACTACTAATGTAGATTTTGATGTTATTGATGAAGAACTCGTCTTTGTGCCTGCAACTGCAACGGGTCCAACTGAAATTGGAATCATGGCCAACTGAGTTGATTTTTATCTTTGATCAAACCTTCAATTTGTTCTTCCATCTTCTTGTTTTGAATGTTCTACTCAATGATGAGTTTGAAAATTTCCTCTCTATTCTTTTCACTTTCCTCTATCTCCTTGGTTTGGGATCTTTTGTAGAAGGAAATTTGAGTTGATTTCGAAGAGATGCAATGTCTGAATTCTTCTTCTTAAGAATTTCTTATATAGCTTTAACATCCATAGCATCATACCCAATATTTATTACTATATCTTCTAATGATTTTAGCTTATTATCTTTTGCTAAAGAGGAATTTTTTTCAATCTTCAACTGTGATTGTACATTTTATAGAGTTTTTCTCAATTTGGACAATGCCATGGTAGTGTTAGTGATGGTATAGAAAAAAAATCTTCTAATTTTCTGTGCATTTCCATTTGGTCAATGGGATGAATCCTATTTTGATCAAAAGAGAATAAGGTTTTCTTGTAATCAGAAGAGGCTTTGGGAAAAGGGACTTGGGCTTGTAGAAAAGTCATTTACATCCATCCATTTTCACTATCAAAAGATGTCAACAACCTATGATGTGATGTAGAGGTCTACTTCCAAAAACTGATTGGAGACATTTGCCTTTAAAGCTTAATTTTTATGTTTAATCTCTAAGAATTTAGAGTATATTTTTCTCACCCTGTTCAATGGTTCCTATTGATTGAATAATATCCATGGTCTCTTGTGAAGATGAAGAGGAGGATGGGGTATTAGGAAATTTTCCCTCAGCTGCAGTAGAAACTTTTGCATCACCCAAATCAATGATCTCTTGTTAATTTTGAATTTTCTTAGTGGAAGTGGTGAAATATGTTTTCTAATTCTTATGTTGGATAATGAATTATTTGGAAATGTTTGCAGAAGATGATGGTTCCTCTTTAGGCCTTTTTTGCTGCTTGTATTGAGAAATGGGAGTTTGCTAAGTGGAGGTAGAGAGAATTTGTTCCTTTGTTTCTTGCAATTTGTTTTCTTCCCATTGATCCTGATTCATGAATTTCTCAATCTCTAGCCTAGGAGTGTGGTTGTAGGGCATTCATTAGAATTTGGATCAGGGCCGAAAATTGGCTAAAAATTGAAAGTGCTCGAAATTGCTTCAAACTTGAACGACTTGATAGATTTCTTAGCCAGGATTCTTACGCAACTCGTTTCATCAAAATCTGAGTTCATATGACTGAGTTATGTCTGCTGTTCATTTTCCAAAACAAGCAAAAAAGGACTAGAACAAGTACAGTACTGATATGGCAAGTACAGTCAACATTACAGGAATATTCTCAAGATTACAGATAGTGACACTGTGACAAGTGTCGTCTTCATATTTTCCAGATGAGTTAAGTGAAGAAAGAAATTGCATAATGACCTCCAATTATTCCTAAGTGGGAATTTGATTTTTTTTTTAAAGGGTTGGAGTATAACCCAACCAGAGGGCGCCACATGTCCTCTATGGTGGGCCACCTACTAACCATAAAGTTGAATGTAAAATTTTATTAATGATTGCACATTTACTTTATGGTTGAATTATTGGATTGAACCTTAGTCATATGGTGGTGTTGTTATATATATATATATATATATATATATATATATATATATATATATATATATATATATATATATATATGTTTTTAAACCCACATTTCAGCATAGTATCACCAAGTGTGAGGAGCCTGCTATACAACTTTGAGGAGCATTAATTATTGTGGGAGGAGGTCAAATGCAGAAAAAGTTGACCAATTTAGCAGGAGAGGTTTTATTACAAGTATTGTGTTGAAAATTTTATGGCGCAGCCAGGCTCAAACCCCCGACCTCCCACTCAAAAAAAAAAAAAGACAAGATAATGTCTCTGCTTCGGGTAGTTCTTAATTTGTAAATCTCTCACATAAACTTAAACACATGCTTCCAACCGTTTTCTGGGGTTGGAGGGGGCTAGCCCCCCGAGCCAACCCCTCCCCATGTGGCCACAACTCCGTAACTGAGAATAAGATAATAATTCAGACACCCAAATTACTAACTAATTTGGAACATTAATTTTGCCTTATTTATTTTGTATTTCATGATTAATGAATAATTTGTAAAAGAGGATGTCTAATCCTCTTGCAAATCAAGAATAAATCAGTGCCTATGTGAAAAGAGACATATTTAGGCCATTGGAATAAAATCTTGCAGGTGTGAAAAGGGCCAAGACCACCAAAGGAGATCCTATTTGACCAAGTCAACAACGATGTCTAGGTTTATTTAACCTCCTTGATGGACTGCGATGTTCTAGAAGGGGTTTCCAAGTGTGAAAGGAACCAAAAGATGAAAGTGGTTTAAGTTAGAATGCAACTGGAACGAAGCACATGGTTTTGTATTATCTCATAAAATGTTTCTTGCGATATGTCTTTGTTTCCTATTATATTCAGATGTTCTAGAGAATCATCTCTTAAACCTCTTAATAATATTGGATTTAGAATCTCTGGATCTAAGTTATTGAACTTAGACCTCTATAAATTGTAGTGGAATCGCTCCGGATAATATTCCAAGCTTTCCTCCTCCTTCTGTGCAATTCTGAAAATTTTATCCTTCAAATCCCTGGTTCGAAAATAGTCACGATTCTTAAAGAGAAAGGCTTCTCTCATATCATTCCATGTTCAAATTGTGCCAGCACCCAATCTCATGAACCACCTTAATGCTGCTCCTTTCACAGTAGCAGGGAATAATTTCAACTTCTCGGCACTTGAAGTATAGTCATAACCTCTACACAACACATTGAATTAGAACAGAAAGGTATCAGGATCCTCAAAAACCATTCCTTGAAAGGATGGTAGGGATGATAAAGAGGTTTTGTTCATATGAGCCTTGTCCCATGTGACTACTATTGGGAATTAAAAAGTAATAGAGCTATCTGTTTTAACATTCTCATCCCCCATCGCTCACTCTTCTTAATAGGATGAACTAGCCTTGGAGTGCACTAGAGATTGACAAATAGAAGGATGAGGCTGCTCCAGGATCAATTTTTTAACAACACTACCAACGTCAAATTAATGATCAACTAATTGTTGTTCCTCTTATTGGAAATGTTGTCATTGATGGAAAAGGAGATGACAAAGGAGGAGCACCTGAAACATCAGCCAAGGAGCATAGGAAGCAAAAAGAGAGGTAGCAAAGACAGGAAAAAGAGAAGTAAGGAGCATCATCAGTGAAGGAGCAGAGAATAGCAAAGAAGTAGAGAGCTATTCAAGGTGTAGAGTAGTGAGGACAGAAGGAGGGTCATTAGATTTTGAAAAAAAGGCAAATTTAAGAGAAGAAGTTCTACCAAGACAAGAAGAAGTGTTTGCAGGTGGTTTCGTTTGTATCTATGGGAGGAATTGTTCAGCATTGCATGGGTAGGATGAGACTCTGTAATTGGGAGTAAAAATGGCTCCTATGTGCAATTATGTTTAACTCTTTATATGGATTTAGTGTGGAGTATAGTGTGTGAGGTTATATATATACTAAGGAAATTACAGTCATAATACAGTGAACCCGCAAAGGAAATTGTGAAATCAGGTGATGGCACAGTAATAATTGTACGGGCAATGCTCTGAATGAATCTCTATGTAGAGGTTTTGTATATGATAGGGTTGAATCTCATTTGGGCTCGACTGTAGGTTTGAACCACCTAAATTGCATATAAAACTGGAAGCATGCGTTGATAGTGAATTCGAAGGTTTAAATATCTCATTTGTATGGCTGAATCATACGATGGTCAAGCCATTGAACGCTGTGGTTGATACTGGTGAAGTCACGCCATGGGGTTAACACAAAGGAAGACAGTTATTTAAAAGGGAGGAACCATAAATTAGAAGAAAAGTGATAAAGCCACAGTATTAACAAAGGTTGAAAAATAACAATTATTAGAACTGGAACCAAGGGGGATTAGTGACAATGGTTTCGAAGGAAAAACCAACAGTATTGTGTGCCCTTGTGAGTGGTAAGCAGTAACACCTTTTTGGACGCGATACATGCCTTTGTGTGACACGTGGCAGAGGGCAGTATTGTAAAACTATTTTCATCGCGTGAATTCTAAACATTAACCTTATTGCTTCTAATCTACGCGATATTCGTAGGTTACCGTTGGATATGTTGGATGGGCGCGATGAGATTGTGACTGTCAGATGAAATTGTGTGTATGCCATGGGTCCAATGTTGTTATAAGACATGTTTGAAAGGTTACAAACACTTGCGCGGTTAATAAAAGGCATCAAATTCATTGTTATAACATTAAGTGATAAGGTTTGGAATATGCAAGTGTTTATTATATCAGGTTCAAACCTTAGAGAGCGGGTTTTATAATTGTGCTGTGGGTTTAAACAAGGTCGAGAGAGAAACAAAGAGGAGCGCTAAGGCACGACACATATATGTATGCGAGGGTTGGAAGAGATATTAAACCAAAGGTTAATGCAATCGATATACACTATGCTAATACATTAAAGAGTTATATAATGTTAAACCCTTCACAAATGATATCTAGAGTATGTATTGAAATTTTGAGTATAGGGCTGAAGTTTAATACATTAGGGGATCATATGATTTGAATTGAATTTTAAATATGAGTGATTTAAACCTTTGAATGGAAAAGCGATAAGTGTAAAGACTTGTAACTATTCAGAGCGCAATTGCATATGAGTGTTAACAGAAAGGCAAGTGATACAATCACTTTGGGCCCGACGAGTAGTGTTGATTTTTAAACCATTGGCAAACACATACATTATAATAAATTGAATGGACAGAAGAATTTATTAAACTTTTAGGACCCTCACGAATCGCATCGGAGAAATTCATAACAGCGAAACATGTTAATAAAGGTCCCGATGGCAATTGCAGACCCGATGTGGTTATGAACTGCGATTAATATGTGTTTGAAATTCTAGTTTAAAAGGCATGCCATCGCATCGAAAAAAGGGCAGAACATTCGAACATCCCATATAAATATGTGATTGCGATTAATCGCATCAAGAAAATTACAAAGGATCCAATCGCAATCGGAAGAATTCCGTTGCGATTAATCACATCGGCAAATAGAAAAAGGGTTTATAAAGCTATGGGGCCTAAACCTTTCAAATGTTAGCGTTAGTGGTTTGATATGTATGCGTGAGAGGGTTATACTATGGTTGAACCATATGATTAAAGGGCTACGCATGTGGATTTCACAAAGCGTTAATACATTGATAATTATTCATTGAAGATTGAGGGGTCTAATACAAGCCATGGTCTATTAATGTTTATAATGCTCGTTTGATGAATACCTATAGGCGTATATATATATATATATATATATATATATATATATATATATATATATATATATATATATATATATATATATATATATATATATATCATCTCTCATAAAGAGGTTAGGCAACATAAAAAATTCCGATTATAAAGTTATATGAGTACATTGCCAAATAATAAATTATTGTTGGGCATGTCTACTTTTGGGCATAGTGTAGAATTTTGCGTTATGACCATCAGAGAGTTTTAATCTAAATCTCATATTTGAATCTTTAAGAAAGCCAGATATATCATTGAATTTTCTAGACTCTGGTTTTTTTTGGGGTATTTAATTAGATTTCCAGATCAACAGTTATATATATACAGCAGTCACACAATCATGGTGAACAGGAATATGCATAGGAATGAATTTGACAGGTGTACAAGCACAAAAGACTAGAAAATATGCAGAAGACAGTGAGCAGAAGAAGGCAGAATACTTACCTGACAGCAACAGAAAAGACAAAGCCAACAAACCCAAAAGCCAGAAAATGGGCTGAGTAAAATTGTGTTTATGTAACTGAAAATGTGAAAGTAAATGTTGTAATTGATTTTTATTGTTTGTGAGGCACTGGAAAGTCTTCGAAAGAAAACAAAAAACCCCAATGTAATATCAAAATCAATACATATAGTTATATTTTTGAGTGAGCTGGAAAAGAAATGAGAAGGCAGAAGGCTAAGAGGTATGGCTGCAATTTCGAATTATCTGTGGAATGCTAACAGTCATAAGGGAATTTCTATAAGTAATATCATATTGATATGCATAGAGAGGTTAGAGAGTGAGGTAAGATATGGAGAAATGAATCGGTAAGGTAGAGGAGAAGGAGGAGCTGATAGAGAATCCAAGAAGATGCAGAGATGATGCAGGGAAGATATGAATATTTATGGACAACAGAAGATAAGGTTCAGAATAGAGCTCATATCCAAGGTAAATCAGCAAGTGTTTTATTTTGAAAGAGTAAGGAAGTTGGAGCTTCCCTATCAAGTTGTAGCTTGATAGATGTTAGTTGTAGCTGACTGAGGTTGGAGCTTCCTATAGGTTGGCGCCTGCAGAAAATTGAGAGGGAGTTGGAGCTTCCTTGAAAGTTGCAACTTGAGACATGGACTACCAAAATGTACCTGTTCTAAATACAAAAAAATTTCCTGAATGGAGAGATAAGGTTAAAACAGGTTTAATGGCTAATGAAAATAAGGTATGGAAGCTCGTTTGTGATGGTTATTGCACAGACTCTCCCACGGTGCAAGAACAACAAAGGAATGCCAAGGCAAAATTTGTGATATTCAATAATCTTCATAACAAGGATCTTGAGTTAATAATGGATTTAACCTCTGCAAAAGAAATCTGGGATAGATTGCATTTCATGCATGGAGTAGATACAAAGGACTTTACTATCAAGAAGGAGAAGAGAATTAAGAAGAAGAAAAATTCATGCCAGTAGGAAAATATTCAATCAAATGAGGTACCTGCTAGTGTAAATGGAAGTAATAACCATGAAGAAATTGCAGCTGGGGAAAAAGAAAAACTTGACTCAGCCTTGATATAAATAGAAAGATTGAGGAATGAAAACAAAGACCTGAAGACTTTGGTGAAAATATGTGATGATAAAGAATATGAAGACAGGAAAGAAATTATTGGCCTGAAGACACAACTTGAAGAAGCGAAGAAAGTAGAAGACACTTTGTTGCAACAAATGAGAGAGAAAATTCAGGAATGTGAAAGATTCGAAGAAGAAAATAATTTAGAAAAGTCCCAAAGAGAACTGTTAATGAATCCACCTCTAATGAAAAGAACTGGACAATTGGAGAAGATACTAAATTCTTAAAGTTCACCTCTCATAAAGGCTAGTTTAGGATATGTAGGAGAAACCAATAAGTCCAAAGCTGAAGATAATAACAATATCATTTTTGTAAAAGTTGTAAAGGACAATGAAGAAACACAAAAGATTCCTACAGTAGTAGAAGTCAGCAAGAACATGAGTTGCAGAGAAACAAATAGAGTCAAGCAGCAACATGAAAGGACATTGAATGAGAGGATGAAACAGTCAGCTGAAAAAGGCTCATACACTCATGAGGATAAACTGAATAAATTTGGAAGATGTCAAAGAAGGTTATTTCCTCCTATGAGAAATATCACTTGTTTCTCCCGCCACAAATCGGGACATGACGTAGCACATTGCAAGACAAAGAGAATCAATGATAACTAACAAAAGATGCATCAAATGAAAAGAACACCTCAAGCAAGAAAAGGGAAAAGACAATCTTTCACCAGGTACACAAATCATTTCCATGGCTATTGTTATGCATGCAATAATTTTGGACATAAAATTGTAGATTGTAAATTGTTTTCAAAAAGGGGAACAAAATATTATACATCAGCTCAAACATACCTTGGAAAAGTAATATGTTATGTATGCCTCAAACTTGGTCACAAAGCAAAGGACTGTAAACTGCCATATACTTTAAAGAACTCTAGACAGATGATAGAATTAAAAAAATTCTATGAATCTAAAAGAAGTGTAGACATTATGAAGAAACCTAATAAAGTATGGAAGGAAAAGAGAAAGGGAGAGCCTATTATCTCAATAACATAATGAATCATTCATAGTCTCAGGCGGTGCTGCTCTAGGAAGCAAAGAAAAAATCCATCCAGTGACAAATATGAAGCAACATCACAGGGGGAGAGCAGTTCATAATTATTCCCCATGAGAGTAATCTAATAAGAGCTCCATGTGATGAGAAAAACTATGAGATCAGGAAGAAAAAGAAAAATCCCTCTAACAGAGAACTATTGAGGAAGAAGATGATCTAAAGTACTAAATAGCTAACAGATTGATGAAAAAAAATGGAAGGGGGCAGCAAGCAGCCATGATGGTAGAGAAAACATCAGCCATGAACATGTAAGCCAAGAAAACACCAGCACACTAAGGGATGATCACATTATGCATCATTTTGATAGAATTAACAGTGAATCACATTAAGAAGGATGAGTAAGAATAATTCCTATGATCATTATATCATTACATCTTTCATTTATGAAAATTCCCCTTGGAGCAATGAAGTTAAATAAGTGACAAATCTCTGAGTAATCAGCCCATGAAGATTCATAGTATAGAAATTGAAGATGTCTTTCTGAAGATCATCATGCAGAACAGTTGAATTGGTATATAAAGCAGCAATGATTCTAGAACTTTCATAGAAAATAAAATGCAGTGACATTATTTTAAATCAGAATGACAGACTAATCAAAAGGTTAAATAATGACAAGATCAGATTGAGGAAATCGATGACTGTCAATGTGAACATTGGAAATATCAATAGAAGAATTTATGAAGGATGCCTTAAATTATGGGTAAATGCGCAAGCTAAAGTGAAATCTCTGCATATTTTATCAAGGTAATATCATTTGGTACTTGGAGCAGGCAACATGTCTATCAACAGAATATCAAGAATTATCATGGAGCAACAATGTGGTATAGGTCCTCAGGATCAAAGGATTAAGGAAAAAGAATATCAAGGATTATGCATAAATTGTGTGAAGTCTGTTGGATGAGATATAAATCAAACAACTTGAAGATGCCTTTGTTGGAAACTACCATGACAGAATAGTTAAAGTATTGAAAGTATGAAAGACAAGCTGTGTTAACCAAATAGTTGAAGCTCAAAAGTCTACTATTGATTCATCACAAGCTTACTTCAGCAGAAAGGAGCTGCTGGTATTTCACCATTTAAAGAGAGAGTGATCATTGACATACATACCCCTTATGAGATAAATGAATTGCATGGTTGATAAGTGAGATTCACCAATACATGGAATGCATCCTACCTCAAGGTTTTGTTTTGAAAGTACATTATGAAAGCAGTAAAGGCATTTGATCTCTTAGATCAAATTCTGGTTAATTCATTGATCACATCTGTAACAAGAACCTTCAGCTATTAAGGATAATATCGACATCCTAGCTCATATCTTCACCAACAGGCAGGAAAGGTGTACCGCAACAATAAAGGATATATTGGCTTCATCACAATTGAACAAATGCTGTACTGCAGATGAGTATTGTAGAAGAAGACATATTCCATCTACAATATTCCTCAACAGAAATGTATTGGCACACTACATTAGACAGAGACTGAATGTTTATTCAAGTTCAATTATCCTCAAAATGGTTCTCTCAACAACTCTCGTACACCAGTATGGAGCAGCAGGGTACAAAGTTATAAGAAGAAGGTCTAAACACAAATTAGAGAGAGGAAATGCAAAGACAGTATCTACACTGATAAATGTGCAACCCTTTGCCATTGATGTCAAAGGGGGAGGAAAATCTTGTAATAGAAGAAAGGGTCTTCTAAAAGAAGCTAGGAGAGGAAGACTTGGACGAAGCATTGGATTATCGGTGGATGTGTTGCCATCAATGCAAAAGGGGGAGACTGTTGGAAATGATGTCATTGATGGAAAAGGATATGAAAAAGGATGAGCACTTGAAACATCAGCCAAGGATCAGAGGAAGCAAAAAGAGAGGTAGCAGAGATAGCAAAAATAGAGGTAAGGAGCAACATCAGTCAAGGAGCAGAGAATAGCAAAGAAGAAGAGAGCTATTGAAGGTGCAGAGTAGTGAGGACAGAAGGAGGGCCATTGGATTTTGAAAAAAGGGCAGAGTTAAGAGAAGAATAAGTTCTGCCAAGACAAGAAGAAGTGCTTGCAGGTGGATTCATTTGTATCTATGGGAGGAATTGTTTAGCATTGCATGGGTATGATGAGACTCTATAATTGGGAGTATAAATGGCTCCTATGTGCAATTATGTTTAACTATGTACATGGATTTAGTGTGGAGTATAGTGTGTGAAGTTATATATATACTAAAGAAATTAAAGTCATAATACAGTGAACCCGCAAAGGAAATTGTGAAATTAGGTGATGGCACATAAATAATTGTATGGGCAATGCTTCGAATGAATCTCTGTATAGAGGTTTTGTATATGATAGGGTTGAATCTCATTCGGGCTCGACTATAGGTTTGAACCACCTAAATTGCATATAAAACTGGAAGCATGCATTAACAGTGAACTGAAAGGTTTAAATATCTCATTTGTATGGTTGAATCATACAATGGCCAAGCCATTGAACGTTGTGGTCGATACTGGTGAATTCACGCCACGGAGTTAACACAGAGGAAGACAATTATTTAAAAGGGCGGAACCAGAAATCAGAAGAAAAGTGATAAAGCCACAGTATTAAAAAAGGTTGACAAATAAAAAAGGTGGAAATTCCTTATAACAAAACATTGAAACAAAATTATTAGAACTGGAACTAAGAGGGAATAGTGACAACGGTTTCGAAGGAAAAACCAGTAGTATCGCGCGCCCTTGCGAGTGGTAAGCAGTAACACCTTTTTGGACATGATACATGCCTCTGCGTGATACGTCGCAGAGGGAAATATTTTAAAACCGTTTTCATCGCATGAATTCTAAAGACTAACCTTAGTGATTCTAATCTACGCGATATTCGTGGGTTACCCTCGGATCTGTTGGATGGGCGCGACGAGATTGTGACCGTCAGATGAAATGGTGTGTATGCCATGGGTCCAATGTTGTTATAAGCCTTGGTTGAAAGGCTACAAACGCTTGTGCGTTTAATAAAAGGCATCAAATTCATTGTTATAATGTTAAGTGATAATGTCGGGAATATGCAAGTGTTTATTATATCAGGTTCAAACCTTAGAGATCGGGTTTTATAATTGTGCTATGGGTTTAAATAAGGTCGAGAGTGAAACAAAGAGAAGCACTAAGGCACGGCACATATATGTATGCAAGGGTTGGAAGAGATATTAAACCAAATGTTAATACAATCGATATACACTATGCTAATACATTAAAGAGTTATATAATGTAAAACCCTTCGCAAATGATATATGGAGTATTTATTGAAATTTTGAGTATAGGGCTGAATTTTAATACATCAGGGGCTCATATGATTTGAATTGACTTTTAAATATGAATGATTTAAACCTTTGAATGGAAAAGCAATAAGTGTAGAGACTTGCAACTATTCAGAGCGCAATTGCATATGAGGAGTGTTAACGGAAAGGAAAGTGATATAATCACTGTGGGCCCAACGAGTAGTGTTTGTTTTTAAACCATTTGCAAATGCATACATTATAATAAATTGAATGGATAGAAGAATTTATTAAACTTGTGAGACGCTCACGAATTGCATCGAAGAAATTCATAACAGTGGAACATGTTAATAAAACTCCCGATGGTGATTGCAGACCCGATGTGGTTATGAACTGCGATTAATATGTGTTTGAAGTTTCAGTTTAAAAGACATGCCATCGCATCAGAAAAATGGCGGAATATCAGAACATCCCATAGAAGGATGTGATTGCGATCAATCGCATCTGAACAATTACAAAGGATCCAATCGCAATTGGAAGAATTCTGTTGTGATTGATTGCATCGGCAAATAGAAAAAGGGTTTATAAGGCTGTGGGGCCCAAACCTTTCAAATGTTAGCACTGGTGGTTCGATATGTATGCATGAGAGGGTTATATTATGGTTGAACTATATGATTAAAGGGTTGCGCATGTGGATTGCACAAAGCAGTAATACATTGATAATTAGTCATTGAATATTGAGGGGTGTAACGTAAGCCATGGTCTATTAATGTTTATAATGCTCATTTGATGCATATATATATATATATATATATGTTAAGCCAAACCTCACATGAAAGGGATTGTGTATTCACATATATTCAAATTAAATGGGTCGGAATGATACGTCGACTTATGAATATGTTATACCTTGTGTTTTGGGAAACACACACACACACACACACACACACACACACACACATATATATATATACATATCGGGGTCTTCATAAAGAGGTTAGGCCACATAAAAAATTCCGATTATAAAGTTATATGAGTACATTGCCAAATAAGAAATTATTATTGGACACGTCTACTTTCAGGCATAGTGGAGATTGTTGTGTTATGACCATCAGAGAGTTTTAATATAAATCTTAGATTTGAATCTTTAAGAAAGTCAGATATATTATTGAATTTGCCAGACTCTCGTTTTATTTGGGATATTTAATTAGATTGCCAGATCAGCAGTTATAAATATATAGCAGACACTCAATCACGGTGAACAGGAATATGCACAGGAATGAATTTGATAGGCGTACAAGCACAGAATACTGGAAAATATGCAGAAGACAGTGAGCAGAAGAAGGCAGAATAGTTACCTGACAGCAGCAGAAAAGACAAATCCAACAAAGCCAAAAGCCAAAAAATGGGCTAAGTAAAATTGTCTTTATGTAACTGAAAATGTGAAAGTAAATGTTGTAATTGATTTTTATTGTTTTTGATGCATTGGAAAGTCTCCGGAAGAAAACAAAAAACCCCACTGTAATATCGAAATTAGTGCATACAGTTATATTTTTTCTGAGTGAGCTAGAAAAGAAATGAGAAGGCAGAAGGCTAAGAGGTATGGCTGTCAATTTCAAATTATCTATGGAATGATAACAATCATAAGGGAATTTCTATAAATAATATCATATTGATATGCATAGAGAGGTTTGAGAGTGAGGTAAGAGATGCATAAATGAAGCAGTAAGGCAGAGGAGAAGGAGGAGCTGATAGAGAATCTGAGAAGATGCTTAGATGATGCAGGGCTAATATGAAGACTAATGGAAAACATAAGAGAAGGTTCAGAATAAAGCTGATATCCAAGGTAAATTAGCAAGTGTTTTATTTTGAAAGAGTAAGGAAGTTGGAGCTTCCCTATCAAGTTGTAGCTGACTGAGGTTGGAGCCTCCTGTAGGTTGGTGCCTGTAGAAGATTGAGAGGGAGTTGGAGCTTCCTTGCAAGTTGAATCTTGCAGAATTGATGTAGGAGCCTCCTGTGGGTTAAAGCCTACAGAAAATCAATGGTGAGAGGGAGTTGGAGCTTGCCTTTGCATCACAACAATAATAAGATGTGGTTTTATCCATTTATGGGTTTCCACTTATATCTGGTGTCCCAGTGCATGATGTTTATGTGTTGATATGGTCTATATCATCTTATTAATACTTGCTTCTCTCATATTAAGTCTACTATTACATAATTTTAATGCTTGTTGCCCACATCCTAAGATTACTCGCATATTAAGTTAAACATGAAATGAAGGTGTCAATAAGTTTTAATGAAAAAGTTTTAAAAGTCCATGAATTTGTTAAACTGATTCAAACCCCCCCCCCCCCCCCCCTTTCAGTTTAGCTAAGGGTTCAAACCTCAGGTTCCTGATGATCCCCACTGGTCTTTCTATGTCCTTCAATTCTCAGATCCTAATCAATAATTCTCCACTGTTGTTTTAGATCTGGAGTTTTGATATCAGGAGTTGATATATTATTCGAAGGATGGTGAGGTCCAACCACTGAAGAAACCGATGGTCGAGGATTTCTATGGTCTTGTCTTCCTATTATCTCTGTATGATGTGGACTATTCCTTCTCTACCCTTGAAATGAAATCTCGAAAGAATGCTTTCCTTCCCATATCTTCACTCTTATTTTCCTTCTTACGACTCATGTTTCTTATATTTAGTAGAGTGGGGGGTGTTTGTAGATGTTGATGTTGTCCTATCGACACACATGGGCCCTATGCATAATGATTCATCCTATAAGTGCTTTAGTTTCTACATCGGTGAGCCCGCTTAAGCTTGTTAGAGCAATGTGTAGGTTCTTACCTCTCGTCTTACCACCCAACGACTGTATAGCTGAAGACACCCAAAATTGAATTCCTAAGTGTCCCAAAAAAACATTGGCGAGCCCGCTCAAGCCTGTTAGAGCGCTGCACAGGTTCTCACCTCTCATCTTACTGCCTAACAATTATGTTGTTGGATAAACTCTATAAAAACACGCGGAAATTTCACTTCTTAGAAATAACTCTAACTAATTGGATCATCACTGCCATCCCCAAAAACGGTGCCAAAATGTTGGACTGTATAAATCACTTATTAAATGACTAAACGTCACACATTTAATTATCAATCCAAGGACGTCTGTTTATTCCAATGAAAGTTGCACTATTTGTGCTGATACACCAACGAAAAGTAATTTAAAAGAAAACAAATCGTTGCTAAAGTAAATGCTAGAAATAAATCACTCATGCAGAAATAAAAGAATCCACAATATTGAAATCGCACTTCAATTGATCTGTCTAGCTCGCCACATAATAAGTACCCAATTGTTATCTCTATTATCACATGTGTAACAACATATAAAGTATTGAAATCGAAGAAGATATATTCTTGGTTGAACAACAAAAACATCACTCTAATGATACAAAAATTGAAATACAATTACATACACACAACTACTTTAATCACTGCAATCCCTGCTAAGAAGGAGTGCCTTTCCTCCCTAGCAAGGCGCAGGTAGAGAAGGAACTTTAACTAAAACTAAATAGAATCACGCATGTAACAACAACAACAGGATAACCTGTATTAATCTGAACACAATTACAGAGCCAAAACAATGTTGTTCTCCACTAACCTCTCGACCTTTAGGGACGAGAGCTATATAGTGGTTACATCTGAAAATCCAGGGATATATTAGTGATGAGCATATTACGATTCTTATGTTGATCGAAATAGAACTGATACAATTATAACCACTTCCTAATAAAGTTCTGATTAGAAAATAAAAGATTACAATCAGAACTGTGCTTAGGTTGTTATCCCAAAAATATCATGCTAACAACTCCTATAAATATCATAATGGAAACACAGCTGGAGTGCAACCGCCAGAGGACAGATCATCAACAATATAGACAAGAGCACTCAACGGTACAACTGTATCAGTAGTTCTCCGAGGAGTCAGTAACAGTAGAGTGTAACAACGGTTTGTCGCAGGTCTGTAACAGCAAGGTGTAACAACATTGCTTTGTCGTAACAACACTATCCGAACTGCTCCTGTGAACTCCGTATCTGGCATCTTTGGTGCTACAAAAGGTATAATAGATCATAATAGTTGGTGAATTGGCAAAGTAATGAAAGCAAAGTGAAACAACACAAGTTAGGGTAAAAAGGTAGGAAAAAGGAGGAAAGATACTTCCATTGATTATGGTTATGACGCAAAATAGGAAAGATAAGTGTATGAAATATATACAAAACCAGCACCCAACAACTAGTATCATCATTGCTACTAGAAATACATATTAGAATTAACGAGATTCCCATATAAGTTCTTGAAAAAACTATAATAAGAAATCCCAACATTCACAAAGTACTTTTGCGAAAAAAATTAGCTCACATGAGTTTTTCTTATATACTTTCACATACATGTTGCACTCTAATTTATTACAAATATCCGATTTATTTGATCACGATAATTTACTCTCAATAGGCTCTTTAACCCATACAATAGTTCTACCACTACTGCCACGAGTCTCATATTGTCTCAACAACTTAATCTCAGTAAGCTCAATCAAAAATATTCACGGGAAAGAGAACAATCCATTATATTTCTAAGAAGAATTATTACTCCCTAATAGTAAGAGCAGTAAGTAGGATATTAATATTGCATATTCTAGCAATCCCGCGTACAAACAAATCCATTGCATTCAGGAGCTCTACCAGAAAAACATAAAGCCATGTTTTCAGTGTGATGCATGGTTACACTTCAAACAAATAGATCAGCAAGAAAGAAAATTAGATCATAAACCTATCACATGTCCAAATCACCTCTCAAGGACTAACAAGACTCCAAGCACTAGTATCTCAGTAGCATCTCATCAATAACCCCTCATAAGTCGAAGTGCCTATCTTGGGCACTGTTCAACATTAATAATTAAAGCTAGCGAATTATGACCATTGAAATTCTCTCATAGGAGGTGGCCCACTCCATACAAAATTGCTCCATACACAATCGCTGGAAGATTTCTGAAGTACAACTCTGATACCACGTTAAATTTCAAATTATGGTAAGCAGCTCTGCACTCCTAAATTAAGAAAACAAATGAAGGAATACTAGATTTTCAAACACAAACACATCAATCTGATAATAGGAACAACAAGAACAAATTTGCATCCACTCGATTGCATTGTCTTTTGCTAATGGAAAGAAGAATGACAATGCAATGGCTCAAACCATATCTCACTCACTTCCGATTGTGACAATGCCTTATACAGATCCTTGGAGATTTCAGGAAAATGACAGTGATACTATGTTGAATTCAAATGACGGTAAGCAGTTTCGCACTCTTAGATTAAAACGGGTAATTAAATAAGAAAATATATACAAGCATGACGCTCTGAAAATATGAACACTGAGTACAAATCTATATCACTCAATCATGTGTCTTATATTGAAGGAAAGAAGTAAAAAAGATGAAATGGTTTAAACTCTAAATAGTATTTCATGACAAACAACAAATGTCATCCCAATGTGATGAACAATTAATGTCATTGCAAGGTGGTGAACATTAAATGTCATTGGAAACTGATGAACAAAAAACAACATTCCAATGTGATGAGAAACTGAAAAAAGTCGTAATGTAACAAACAACAATCATCATCACAATTTAACAAATAATAAATGACATCGAAATGGGAAGAAAATTAAGCAATGTTACACTTTAACCAAAAAATAAACATCATCACAATGGCATGAACAATAATTTTCATGGCAATGCCATGAGCAATAAATGTTGTTGCAATATGATTAACAAGGAATGATATTGCAATGTGCCAAACAACATATGATGTCACAGTTTGATGAACAGTAAACATCGCTAGAATCAGATGAACAATAAACAACATTACAATGTGATTCAAATAATGAATGTCACTGAAATGTGACATGGAACATATGCCATGAAAATGTTATGAACATCAAACATTATTGTGATTAGAGAAAAAATGGTGTTGTTATGTGACGAGCAAAGCTAATGATAACCATGGTCAATCATGTTTATCTATGCCATCCATGATCTTCCTTGGTCATTTGAGTTCAAAGACAATAATCCCTCATCATATATGGTCAAGCATAGTCAATTGTAAACAATAAGGTCAACCATGATGAATATGTTCAAGATGGCGAACCATGTTCAACAAAGGTCAAATTTTGCCAAGCCCTGGCCAATAATGGTCCAGATGGTCAACATGGTTGACAATTGTTAATCATGGTCAACCAGCGTCAACATTTTTAAGAAGCCCAACCATGGTCAACATGGGCATTATGGTCACACATGATCAACGACAATCATCTATAAGTAAATACTGACAACTTTGGTCTACGTTTTTAGTCATAGGTATTACATGTTGACCATAGTCAACCATGGTCAAACATGGTCAAGAAAGCTAACTATGGTCAAACATTGGGGGAATCACTTTCTTAACCAATATCTTACTCTGTTAATTCAAAGAGGGAGTTTTTTTAATTATAAAAATGGACCCAATATATTGTAGGTAATCGGGAGATGTGGGGTAGGGAGAAGTTATAGGTATTTGGGGATATGAAAAGGGGTATTCAGTACAAATAAAGGTTGCTTTTATTAGAAACATGTATTGAGAGGGAATTCAAGAAAATGAATTTGGGAGGTTTTTATCAATATCCCCTCAAATTAAGATATTCTTTAATATGAAATTAAGATAATTTTTAATATTCCATAAACAAACTAACTATGACTTAGGTTAACTAGGTGGAAACTATGTCTAATTAAATTTGAAAACAAAAAGAAATAACTATTTTTAAATTAAATCTTAACTTTATATTCTAAAAAAAACATTGACTAACTATTGGGCAGTTTTTTTTCCTAACCAAATTTTAGTTTTTGTCAGTTAAACTAAATTTTTAACAGAATATACTTATTCAACACATTGAGGAATAAATTCAACATCTTCAAATATCTTAAACCTGAAATGTAGAAAGTTCACCAGTCAAATTTATATTCAAACAAATCATACCAAATTAGAACAATTTATACTTAACAAAAATATAATGAAAAAATCTCCAAACTTATAACAAACAGACTACCGCAGGCAAAAACAAAACCCTGTCCTCAAAGTTATTTTCTTATTAATAGCGTAAGGTTTAAGCACTAGCCCCACTAATTTCCCCATATTCCTGCTCCTGTCATTCCGTTGCACGGCCTTGACTAATTTACAAATATATTCCAATAAAAATCTATCTATCTCTGTAGCCACAGTAAGATGGGGTCGATGTCCTCAAAGTTATTTTCTTAATAGCGTAAACGGTAAGCACTACCCCACTAATTTCCCTAATATTCCCGCTGCCGTCATCCCGTTGAACGGACTTGACATTATTGACAGCCAACTAATATACAAATAATATTCCAATAAAAATCTATCGTTGTGTAGACTGTAAGATGGGGTCGATGTCCTCAAAGTTATTTTAGCGTAAAGTGTAAGCACTACTCCACCAATTTCCCCATATTCCTGCTCCCGTCATCCCGTTGCATGGCCTTGACATTGTTGACAGCCAACTAGTTTACAAATAATATTGCAATAAAAGTCCATCTATTTGTGTAGCGACAGTAAGATGGAGTCGATGTGCAGTGCAGCAATGGCGTCCACTGAACGAATTTCGTGGAATCATGTCTCGCCATAAAAAAGGAGGTTGATTATTACCATCGGCGTAGCTCACTCAATGCTGCTGGTATTCCGTGCAGGGTTGGAATTTGAATTTTTTTTAACCGTCCCACAATTATTTTTTTGATGTTTTGAGTCATTATTTTTCCATTCACAAAAGGTTATTTTTTAATTTTTGCCCTTCATTAGTGATGTTTTCATAATAAATTAACTCTTCAAATTTTTGCCTTTTAGTGATGTTCTCATAATAAATTTCTCATAATAAATTAACCCTTCAAAATGAATCTGTGTTTACAAGAAGTTTGGCATATCCCAACTTTGAAACTATGGTGAAAGTCATATAAAACATCTCAGGTTTTGTTTTGTGAGCCAATATCAGTACTCTTTTATTGTTGATAAAGTTTATGACAAAATATCAATTTTCATTAAGATGTTTATTTCTAATACAGTTAATTAATGTGATTGGTTCATTAAGATAATTGGTTTTAAGATGTTAGTTAAGTGATTTTTTAATACAATTAATTATTGTAATCGGTTCTTTAATATTATTGGTTTTAAAGTTTTTTATTTATTTCTAAATAATTTAAATTTAAAACTAAGTGATAATTGAGATGCATAAAATTCAACTATAAATGAGGTAATTTAATGATTTAAATATTATTAATCACAATTTTTTTTTGTCATAAATCAATTCAACTAATTAAATATTTATTCAATCACATTTTTTAATTATAAATTAATTTGACAAATCATAAACATTGTAACAAATAAGAAACAAACTTAAATTTTAATTAATTAATAAGAAGAGTTTTTAAGCACATTATATATGTTCACAACTAGATCCATCATGTTGCACATAGTACACTACATTTTTTTTTCCCTGAACATTTTTATCATAAACAGTTACTTATTATAGTGGAGCCTAAGCCTTTCAGAATTTATATGTTGAAACATGTATTTATCAGCCTGAAAAATATTCAAACTGGACACAGTTGTTTGCATGGAACCACATAACAAAATTAGATAATGTTTTGGGTTGAAATGAAATTGCCAAGTTAAAAAAGAAACCATTAAATGCACCTTATTTCATCTAGCTAATTAAAATTGAATGTAAAAAAAATAGATACCACCTACCTTTTCACAGTTGTGGTCAAGGAAGACTTATAGCTGTTGTGACAGTGGAAAATGTTGGTGGTACAGTTTTCAACCTCAACGAATGGAGCTATTTCATCAATTGTCCTCTTCACTTATTCTGCCAGAAAATCCTTATCATTATCCTTCATGACTCTCACTGAACATAGAGAGACAAAAATGCCTTATTATTATAATAGAAATTCAGACGGCCAAAGACTTAAGACATACTACCTTACTTATGGCGAACTTAGGCTACCAGCTAGTGTCCCAACAACACTCAATTAGGAATTATCTTTCTATAAAACTTATAGTCTTCACACGGATCAAAATGCATGGATGATACTCTCCCCAAGTGTTATGGAAGCTCCTGGTACACATGAAGAAGGAATGCGCCAAATTTCAGAAATGGCTTGTAGACAAAGGTAATCCAATCTCGTTTGTTTGTTATGAATCTAATATGGTTAATGTCAATATTAACACCTGGTGGATTGATTCTGGATCAACAATTCACATTTCGAATTCCTTGCAGGGTTTGCAAAACCTAAGGAAGCCAGTGGGAAGTGAGCAAAGCATCTTATCAGGAAACAAGATGGGCTCGCATGTGGAGGCTATAGGAACATGCTATTTAACTTTAAGTAGTGGCTTTGTTTTAGAATTAGAAAATACTTTTTATGTACCAAGTTTCTCTAGAAACTTGATTTCAGTTTCAAGGCTTGTACCTTTTGGATATTCCTTTAACTTTTCAGAAACATCATTCAGTTTATTTTATAAATCTGATTATGTTGGGAATGGTATTTTGTCTAATGGTCTTTATTGCATTAATTTACAAAACAATGTCACTTATCATTCAATGCATGTTCACACTGGTATTAAAAGATGTGTTATTGATGAAAATTCCTCTAAATTATGGCACCGGAGACTAGGTCATATCTCCATAGATAGAATTAAAAGATTGGTAAATGAAGGGGTACTTAATACTCTAGATTTTACTGATTTTGAGACTTGTGTGGACTGCATAAAGGGAAAGCAGACCAACAAGTCAAAGAAAGGTGCTAATAGGAGTTCAAACATATTAGAGATCATACATACTGATATATGTAGTCCAGACATGGACTCACATAGTCAGAGATACTTCATCTCCTTTATAGATGATTACTCACGATATATGTATCTCTACATGCTTCATAAAAAGAGCGAAGCATTAGATGCCTTTAAGATATTTAAGGCTGAAGTAGAGAATCAATGCGGCAAGCAGATTAAGATCGTGAGATCAGATAGAGGTGGAGAATATTATGGTAGATACACTGAAGATGGACAAGCACCTGGGCCATTCGCTAAATTTCTTCAAGAGCATGGGATTGTTGCCCAATACACCATGCCTGGTTCACCTGACCACAATGGTGTAGTAGAAAGAAGAAATCGAACATTATTGGACATGGTGCAGAGTATGCTTAGCAGCTCCAATCTTCATAAATCCTTGTGGATTGAAGCACTTAAGACGACAGTGTATATATTAAACCGAGTTCCAACCAAGGCTGTTCCTAAAACGCCATTTGAATTATGGAAAGGTTGGAAATCAAGTTTGCGACATATGCGCGTTTGGGGATGCCCGTCCAAAGTGAGAATATATAATCCACAAGAGAAGAAACTGGACCCAAGGACCATTAGTGGGTATTTCATTGGATATGCTGAAAGGTCTAAAGGTTACAGATTTTATTGTCCATCTCACAACACTAGGATTGTGGAGTCAAGAAATGCAAAGTTTCTTGAAAATGACTTGATCAGTGGGAGCGATCAAACCAGGAACATAGTTTCTGAGAAGGATCATTCAGAATCTCAACCTTCCACCTCAAGTGAAAGATTGGTTATTGTTCACAGCACCCCTCAAGTACAAATTGGTGTTGAACAACCAATTGTTGAAGTTCCACAAGCTGCTGACGATATTCCAGTAGATCAGATAGTTCAATAATTGCCAAGAACTTTTGAACAACGAGTTGAACCACATACTTCTCAGGAAGATGGTGGGACAACATTAAGAAGATCTAATAGACCAAAGAGATCAGCAATTCCTGATGATTATGTTGTGTATTTGCAAGAATCTGACTACGACATTGGAGCCGAAAATGATCCTCAGTCTTTTTCACAAGCCATGAGTTGCAAAGAATCAGAATTATGGTACGATGCCATGAAGGAAGAGATGAATTCCATGAAGAGTAATGAAGTCTGGGATCTTGTTGAGTTGCCTAATGGTGCAAAAGCCATTGGATGTAAATGGGTCTTTAAGACAAAGAAAGACTCATTGGGCAACATTGAGAGATACAAGGCAAGACTCATTGCAAAGGGATTCACTCAGAAAGAAGGAATCAATTACACGGAGACTTCCTCTCCTGTATCTAAGAAAGATTCCTTGCGTGTTATTATGGCATTAGTAGCCCATTTTGACTTGGAGTTGCACCAAATGGATGTGAAAACGGCATTTCTCAATGGAGATCTAGAGGAGGAGGTTTACATGAAACAACCTGAAGGATTCTCCTCTAGTGATGGTGAGCATTTGGTTTGCAAGCTCAAGAAGTCATTATACGGATTAAAACAAGCATCCCGCCAATGGTATTTGAAATTTCATGATGTAATTTCTTCTTTCGGTTTTGTAGAAAACATTATGGATGAATGTATATATCTTAAAGTCAGTGGGAGTAAAATCTGTTTTCTTGTTTTATATGTGGAAGACATTTTGCTAGCAACCAATGATAAAGGTTTGCTGCATGAGGTGAAACAATTCCTCTCTAAAAAATTTGATATGAAGGATATGGGTGAGGCATCTTATGTCATTGGAATTAAGATCCATAGAGACAGATTTCGAGGCATATTGGGTCTGTCTCAGGAAACCTATATTAATAAAATTTTAGAGAGATTTCGGATGAAGGATTGTTCACCAAGTGTTGCTCCCATTGTGAAGGGTGATAGGTTCAGTTTGAACCAATGCCCGAAGAACGACTTTGAAAGGGAACAAATGAAGAACATTCCATATGCTTCTGCTGTTGGAAGCTTAATGTATGCTCAAGTCTGCACAAGACGTGACATTGCATTTGTTGTGGGAATGTTGGGACGATATCAGAGTAATCAAGGTTTAGACCACTGGAGAGCTGCAAAGAAAGTAATGAGGTACCTTCAAGGAACCAAAGACTACATGCTTATGTACAGACGGACGGACAATTTGGAAGTGATTGGCTACTCAGATTCTGACTTTGCTGGATGTGTTGATTCACGCAAATCAACATCAGGATACATTTTTATGATGGCCGGTGGAGCTGTATCATGGAGGAGTGCCAAGCAGACCTTGATTGCCACTTCTACTATGGAAGCCGAGTTCGTCTCCTGTTTTGAGGCTACTTTAGATGGTGTATGGCTTAAGAATTTCATTTCCGGGTTTAGAATTATGGATTCTATCTCTAAGCCATTGAGAATATATTGCGACAATTCAGCTGCTGTTTTTATGGCTAAGAACAACAAAAGTGGGAGTCGAAATAAACACATCGACATTAAGTATTTAGCTATAAGGGAACGTGTTAAAGAAAAGAAAGTGGTCATTGAGCACATTAGCACTGAATTGATGATCGATGATCCTTTGACTAAGGGCATGCCACCGTTTAAATTCAAGGATCATGTAATGAATATGGGACTTGGTTCCATTATGTAAATTCTCATTGTATGAACAATGTTATTTTTAATGAAATTCTTAATTATTGTGATGTTTTTCTCATATTTATGTGCACTTTAATTTGATTTGAGAAAATACATTTGTGTAGGACCAAGAATAAACATTGGGTTTATTCATTAAGTAATTGTTGCCACATAAATTTTAATAAGAATAAATACATAGTAATACATGGAAGATAATACTCATCATTAGAGGACTTATCGCCATGATTCATGTATCTATTACTTAATACAGATTATCAATGGGTTTTTAGATGAGACATTAAGAGTGGAAGTATGGACCAAGTGGGAGAATGTTACGCTCCCTCATCCGCTGCTTAATTTCAGGATTACTCCATTTATTTCTGGAAACAGCTGGAGTAAATATCTGGAAAATAACTGAAGTGATTTCCTTAATTTTTGGAAACTAACTGCAGTAATTTCCTTAAATTATGGAAATCAACTGCAGTTCATTAATTTCTTGTTGGGAGCTTCTGAAGTGGTCCATTACTCCCACTGCAGTTCTCTGCCATGATCAGTGGAGCATTTGACACATAGCCAACAGAAGCTTGATGGAAGCTGGGCTATATAGTTTTCTGTTTGGTCCCCAAGCTCACTAATTCAATCCTTCAGTTTTTCACCATCAACTAGAATTAGCAGAGCTTGGAAGCCCTTTCAGATTTTCAGATTTCAAACCTTTCTATTTCAAGACTGCACATAGTCGTAGTGATCTTCGTCCTTGCGTCCTCATGACAATCTCCAGCGAGTAAAAATCTCACACAGCGTGAAGAAGATCAGCCATGTGCGTGGACTAGACTTGTGTTGGAGAAAAAGACGAATTGAAAACTGTGTTGAAGACCTGCGTTGAAAGCTGTAATGCATTGAGTGGTATGCATAAAGATTACATACTATATTATATTAGAAATCCTCAAGTGATAGATTGAAGTTTTACTTCTTTCATGAGTGAAAGGTTAACGTAAATATGAAATAAAAGTGGAGTGGAGAACATTTATAAAACAGAGCATTTATATGTGCCAAAGTTTGTTTTCTACCACGGAAAAAATCAGTTAATCAGAAAATATATTTCTAATCACAAAGCAACCAACGAAGGAGCCTATTTGGGATTTTATCTGATTTTTCTGCTGGAAGCTTTACATAAGCCACCAATGGCTGGAGGTATGTTTTATGTTTTTACTGGGCATTATAGTTTCATATTCCCCATATAGTTTTCACTGTGCATTTAAAAATTGATTTTAATTGCTTACATTGAAAACATTAAAGAAATTGTTTATCCATGAATTTTATTTTTCTGAGCATAAAATTGTTTATGCATGAGTATTTATTTAGTAATTAAATACCCCCAACAATTAGCACTTCTGAGAAAACCTGTATCGACAAATTCCAACCTGCAAATACAAGCAAAATACCCTCTGACGGGCAATGCCCGTCAAATTCCATCTCTGTGAATCCATGTCTCTTTCCGGGAGAGAAAATGTGAGCTGGATATAGCCAAAAGCCAGATGGACACTTCCAAACGCTGTCCAAAAGTCTTTAAGATACCATCACCATGTCAGACCATGTACTCATCTTCTCCAATCCCCTTGACAAGTGGAGTCCAGTGCCCACAAATTTCGTCACCTCTTTGGAGCCGTCGCGATTCCTTTCTTGTGTCTTCCCGCCCATGCACGTCCTCCAGGGCTGAACCGAGAGACCATAGCAACGCAAAAATGAGCAATAACCAGTGTTATAAACAGAACCGACTGCGACCGTACAGAAATATGGCAGGGGATTGGAAGAAATAGCCACGTACTCCATTCTTTGTAAGAAGTGGAATTTCTTATAACTAGGATACAACTGTTGCACAGGTTCCAGAATTCTCCATGGGCTTTGAACGGCGGCAGGGCAGAAAAACGACACAACCTGACAGGGTGGCCGTAATTTGATAAACCTGTGGGCACCGCCTCCGGAAGGATCTGGCTCGATTATTTTTTATGAGAAAGTGAATAATCTGGACCTGGCAACATATAAGTAGTTGCTTATGGGCTTTAAATGAGCGGGCACTGTATAGGCCTATTATTGGATAACTGGCCTGCTAAAATTTAGCTTTGGGCATATACAGCCTTCGCTTATTTAATGCCCATTTACAGGTTATTTATTTTCAGCCATTTGGACATGGTCCTATCTGACAACAATACATGAACTTGATTCCTATTTTAAGTCTATATTTTTTTATCTTTTACAAAGCATTTTGTAATAACACTACTTTGTCATAATATAAAACATAAGTCTATATTTTTTTATCATTTACAAAGCATTTTGTAATAACACTACTTTGTCATAATATAATGTCTGTTAGGTGCAAGAGTTAAAAAAAAAAAAAAAAAATCGTTTATGCTGACCATGGTTTCAAATGATATAAAATGTTGACTATGTAGGTGTATGGTTTGACTATATTGATCATGGTTGATTATGGTTGATTGTAGTAGGGCATGGATGAATATGATTCAGCTTGTTTGCACATGGTTGACTATGATTGAACTTGCTAATCATGATTGGCCCACATGATCTCCACTTACTCTATGGCATAGTTCCTCTATTCATTGGATATCAAAAAATACTCTAACCTCACTTATATTGATAAAGACCTTCCAAAATCCTTTTGTTGAACCCCCTAAAAACACAACTTTCTAATAAAACTAATCCATATTTGTAATATATATCCCCTATTTTTACTTAATTCTCATTTGTATACCTCCTAATACCTACAATTCCCCCCTACACCACACCCCCATAACACCATTAATATATTGACTCTATTTTCATAATTTAAAAGACCCCCTTATGAACTAATGTTGTAAGATATTGGTCAACAAGGTGAATCCCCCAAGGTTTGGTCATAGTTGAACTTTTTTGACCATTTTTTATTGTGGTTAAGCTTATTCAACCATAGTTGACTATGGTAAACATATTATTGACTATGGATAAACATAGTAGACCAATGTTGTCATCATTTGCTTATAGATGACTATGGTCGACCATGGCTAACCATGATGCCCATGTTGACCATGGTTTTCCATCTTTACCATGTTGACCACGTACACCATTATTGACCATCATATGGCCACATTTGACCTTGGTTGAACATGGTTAGCCAACTTGACCATGTTGGGCATTGTTGACCTTGTTTTCTATTATTGACTATGGTCAACCACATATCACCATGGTTGACTATGTTTGACCTCCATTAACGAAGGGAAAATCTTGGTTAACATACTTAAACATTATTGACCATGGTTGTCTATGGTTTTGTTTGCCACATTGTGACGTAATTGTTTCTCCAATTGCAATGATGTTTAACGTTCATGACATTGTCTCATCATTTGTTATGTGGCACATTGTGATGCCATTTATTGTTCATCACATTGTAATGTTTATTGTTTGTCACATTTTGATGACATTTATTGTTCATCAAATTGTGAACTTAATTGTTGTGTGGCACATTGTACTGCTATTTATTGTTCATCATATTGTAGCAATGTTTATTGTTCGTCACATTGCTATGACATTTATTATTTGTGACACTGCAATGACATTTGTTGTTCATTAGATTTGGAAGCCTATATCTCCTTACTCTAGTAAAAAAAGATGAAATTAGTGACTAGGTGACTAAAAAAAAGTTAGTCACCGCAATTATTTAAAGTGAATTACTACTAAAATTGAGCAACTTTAATTGATCGAACTAAAAATGACTAGCTTAAACGAATAATTTAGTCTAGGGATAAAATATACGACTAGATAAGAATGACCCAACTAAAAACGACTAACTTAAATGACTAATTTAGTCCATGACTAAAATATATGACTAGATAATAAGTGACTAAATACAAAAGGATTAACTTAAATGGCTACTATAGTCTAGGAATAAAAATATGACCAACTAACAAGTACAACAAGTATATGAATTAGTCATTTATGCTAGTAATTTTTTATAGTGTCACTCTGGAAATGAAAAATTGCAATTTTGATATTGAAGTGTTACATTTCACTAAATTTTAACACTACAGATGGATTCAAAGACCCCATGGTCTCTGAATCAAATTGTAGCATTAAGATTTAGAGATAAAGGGTTCTCTAAATCCATCTAGTGTTAAAATTTAGGTACATGAATTCAATGACCCCTTAGAAGAGTCTATGAATCCATTTATAATGCTAAAATTATAATAGTTTTATACACTATATAATTGTTTTGTTTGTTTGTTAAGTCGTTTTTGATCCTCCAGGCTTGACCTGTGGCTCGAGGAGCCGTGACCCGGGGGCATCTAATTAGCCATCAAAGTCACTCGAGGATCACACCTGGCCTAGGCCACACCAGCCCTAAGCTGACTAGATTTTTTAGCATGTCTCCTTCCCCTAACACAAGACACAACCACCCCTCATGAGGTTTGATTCTGGGCCGCCTTGCTGACGAGGCCCATCCTCAACCGATTGTGCTAGTGAGACTTGACATTATACCATATATATATAATATTACAATATATAATAGTTTTATTACCCTTTTACCATATTATTATTATTATTATTATTATCCAATTTTAAGGTCACGATCAAGCCATACTCCAAATTGGTGTATGAGACCTCTTGTTTGTGGAACAAGGGACCCAACTCCAGGTAGTGATTTGACTGCTAAGACTATGAAAACATACATACTTTACCCTCTCTGATTTTAAACATGTCACCTCTTAAAAGGAAACACACGCCCTTAACTATTAGACCACCTCAAGCTATATAATAATTTATAAAATATAATAATTTTATACTAATCCTTCTTCTTCCCATATCATGTTCTCGTATCATTATACTATTGATTTATTACACTATATAATAGTTTATAATATATAATTAGTTTTTAATTGCAAAGAACCTTTACTTTTTATGTTTAATAATTATATAATTTATACTTTTATACTAATCCTTCTTCTCATACTATTGACTTATTACACTATATAATATTTTATAATATATAATTATAATTGCAAAAGACCTTTACTTTTTATATTTAGTAATCAACATTAATTAAAAAACTAATATATTGGCAAAGAACCTTTACCTTTTCAATTTAATACTCAGTTTCAATTAACACAATTATATATATATTCGATTTAAGACTTATTTATATGGTACACTTCGTATAGAAAATCGGAAGCTTAAAAAAATCTTCGACTTTAATCTACATAGAGATTTGGATATAATATATAATTAGTTTTTAATATATAATAGTTTCATGCATTGGTAATGTAAAAAAAATTGGATATATGACATTCGCGCGCAGTTCTACTAACTTTCAAATTTTGGTTTAGCCATAGGCGGGAATATCAGATTTGGTGTGTTCAGAGTATTACTATCACAACTACCCAAATAATTAAACACCAAGGGCAGAAAATTGTGCGAGCACCGGTGTTTCGATCTTTGGTTGTTTGGTAGGAGATTTAGGAGGGCCATTCTTAATAATGGATTGGCAATAATGGAAATACAGAGCAGGGCTGGTGGATTGGCAATACAGAGCAGGGCCGGTGCTATTGGCATTGTGGTTTTCATATGAGTTACTTTCTGCCAAAGTTACTCAGGTATGTACCTTTCGAACCTGGACCACTAGAGAAGGATTTTGTATGTAATTTTCTTCATTACCAAATTACAAAATATCAGATCTAGTAGGCTGTATAAAGAGTTATGAATTTTGTATGAAGAATCAATCGAATTAAAGAGCCAATTATCTACCCCCCCTGCCTTGAATGTACATTCTATGACGGTGACTCACCCCACAACCAGTAGATGTGCACTCTGTTCTGCGCTTATTTGTTTTTATTCCTTAAAAAGCCCCAGCAAGCAGATCAAAGAACGAGTTATTGCTACTCTCATTGTTAACAACAATGCATTCTCTTGATGGTCATACACTAGACCCTGCAGTGGAAACTAGTTCTAATTGATGTAGTTGCCACATGTTGTTGCGGGTCAATCCCATTAAACAAGAGATTTTATAGGTCTATGCATTTTTTCGTCATGTGATTCATAATGGACTTTTTGTGAGACGAAATAATAAGTTCAATTCTGAATTGGTTGTGGAGATCTGAGCAACCAAGGGATAGGCCCAATGTCAATTGGTATGCATGCATTCAAATTCTATTACAGCAATATACAGAGCCCAGTGTAGTCAGGTTTGTCTACATCGTAGACATCTGAGCTCTCACAAAACTCTGTAAAATTTGCCATGCATTCTTTTGAGTTTGGTTCTTTGACACTATGATATGGGTCAGACGTTCTTGCAAAAAAAAATTAAATGGCGGTTTATGTTCAGTTATAAATGGTCATAAGTACTTTTAGCTTTTCCAACATAGAAGGCTGAGGAGTGTTTTTATTATTTTTTGTTATTTTGAGTTGACAAGGTTCAGGGTTCAAGTACATGTTACCTTCTTGAAATTCAGTGTGTGATTTTTTATTTGATTGGGATCTTGGTTGAAGGTTCAAACCCTTTGTGTGCCTTTATAGATGGGAGGATGTCTCATTTTATTGAGCCATCCACAACTAGCATCAGATAGTCATTGCCCCTACAAGTTGTCAACAAACCTAAAGGAAATCCATTGAAATTGACTTTCATGGTCTACTTAGGATCGGAAGTAGAGTATACTTTTCCAATTTCTATTTTTTTGGCTTTGAAATTCTATGAAGGGAACAACTTCTTATGAATTATCAACACTATCAATCCGATTGCTAGTGGTCATGGAAGGTAATGTACTAGTTTACCCGTTCTTCCTTTTCAACACTTAATTGAAATGCAAATAACTGGACCACTTAATGTGGTGTGCATTCTTGATATTTCTCAATGTTCAAAGGATTGGTGAGACTTGTGATTGCTATGAATGACGATCTCTTTTCCACTCAAACAATGTCTACAGCAAGAAAGTTGTTGGGCGTAGCTCTGCTTAACTGAATACTCAGCTAAACCCCACCCTCTACAGTCTGATTCCTCTAGGTTCTTAAAGGCACAACCATGCAATTTTTGTTCCATTGAGGCCACCAAATGGAACAAGTGTGAATGTGGAGCCCCAAAATCCCACCCTCTCAATAATCCTAAAGCTTTGTCGCATGAAGAAATGTCAAAGAGGGAATTTTCTCCTTGCTGTCCAATCATATCTTTAAAGGAGTGAGACCCCTCAGAGTCAAGCAGCTGGTGACCCATGATGTTATTCTTCCAAATATTGATATTTTACCATTTCCTAATATCCAGGTAAACTGATCCATTATTATTGGAATGTCATATTTCATAAGTCTCCAAATCGATGGCCATCCTCTCGCTTGGAGAATATCATCTGGAGACTACTTTATTTCCAGTATGAAATATTTTTTGTGCAACTATAAACCCTTTTTCCACCATTCATACTTCCTTGACACTAGCCTTCATAGGATATTAGGACCCATTGCTAGAACCCTTGATTCCAAGCCCACCATGAGATTTGGGTTCCTAGACAATAGACCAGTTAACCAAGTGAAATATTTGGAGTTAGATTTCCCTCTACTAGAGAAATCATCTTAATTCTTGATCCAGGGTTTGCTTAACAATTGCTTGAGCAAGCATTGGAGAAAATTGATAGATGGGAAACATCTGAATTGGAATTGTTTCCAGGGAGAGTTTTTCTCCTTGGGAAGATAACAATGTTTATGGAACAATCCTGAGGGAAATATCATTATCATGCCATTCTTGTTTCCTGTTATGTGTCTAATCTTATCTTTTGGGAAACACAGATAAATATTGCCTATCAACTCCACCAAGGAATAAAGCCTTTGTCTTGTTGAATGCAATGTCCTACCGCTTGTGGTGAGAAAAAACAGTAGAATTACGGCAAGGAATTCTCATAGGGTAACTCCAAAATTGCTGGAATTAGGACCCATTAAAAATGGCTTGTGAGTTGTCATCCCTTCCCAACCAAGAAGAGTGCATGGGGGCTTAATGTGATGAGACAACAACTCAATTTCATTTTCTCAAGAATGAGATGCATGAGTTTGAGTTAACACAAATGATGCATGAACTAGAGGGCCAAATTCTTTTTTTGTGGAGGAGATTAAGTATCTGAACAAAATCAGCTTACTGCACAATCCTGCTTTTTTCGTGAGAATGATGGTGTTCTTGAATAAGATGAAGCTGTAGCATCTTCCTCTCCTTTAGAAGTTCAGGAAATTGACTTGGGGCAAATAATGAATGAAATGAAGGGTCAAAAACTTATTCTCATGAAAGAAATTCAAGAATTTTACAGAAAATAAAATGTTGCCCAAACATGTTCTCATAAAGGTGGTGTTGCTTTAGAAGATGATTTTGTAGATCCAAATAGTTACATGCATGATGAGTACTTTAGGCCCATGACACTACTAGCCTTGCTGAAAATGAGGATGAATATGCCCAAGAGTCAAGACTTCCCACCCTCAAATGTTAATATTCTAGATTCTAGAAGCCTTTTACCAGGAAAAGAAGTGCCCTTGCATATAATCAGTGACTGAAGAATTTCCTTTGAAACGTCCCCAACATTTGAGTTCATGATTACTATTGTTCCTCTCTCCAATCCTTAAAACTTTGTTCACATGCATTCATTATAATTGGTTAAAAAGTGACATTAAGCTTGTATTCTAAACTTGTAAATGCAACCATAAGTAGAGATTAAAAATCATAACAAAGAAGAACTATCAAATATTCCAGGGTCCTTCAAGCCAATGACCACAAAGGAACGAGATGACCACCATGACTATTGAACCTTAAAGAATCATTTTGCGTCGAAGAAAAAAAACCAAGTGACAATGGATGTGGAGGTGAAATCCTTAGGATATATGTGCAAGTCACTCTCTTTTGTGAGATTAGACTAGGCAAAGCTATGAACAATGTACGTTTTA
Source organism: Pinus albicaulis (assembly GCA_034641835.2). Lineage (NCBI taxonomy): Eukaryota > Viridiplantae > Streptophyta > Pinopsida > Pinales > Pinaceae > Pinus > Pinus albicaulis. Next base: position 882,509,303 of record CM076572.1, read on the forward strand.
TGGCACTTGCATAGTACCTAAAACTCTGTTTAGACAAAGAAATTTTAAAAGTGCAGGTTTATAGAATTCAATATTTTGAAAGGAAAAATTCTTATAATTGAAATGTTTGTTCATTGAGGCAAAAAACTTTCAACTATTGCTGTGGTGATGGGTTATTCCAGCTTTCAGGAAGAACTATTTTTCAATATGGTCTTGCAAGTTCAACTTTTAAAGTTCCAGTATCTCTGGAGATATTATTATGGCCGTGTGTTTTATTTTAGCTGTCCTTGTATGTATTTCCTAGGAATTAAAATTATGTTTGCATGAGGAGGTTTAGAAGAACTTTGATCCATATAAGTTATTGTTGTTTCCTTATAGTCCTATGGAAGAAAAACATGTTCCTTGCCACAATATTAAATACTTGCTTGGCATCGTAGAAATTAGCGTGGAGGTCAAATATAATTTGGTTGATTATATGACTACACATGGAGCTTTTCCATTCTTGTTATTTGTATCAAATCCAAAATATCAATATATATACATGTTAGTCTTGACATAACTGTAGGCACCTTTATCTACCAGTATTTCAAGCTGACCCATAAGTATTTCAAACTAACCAACCAGTGTTCATGGGTGTGGGAATGATGACACTATTTTTTGAAATCATGGTGCAAGGAAAAGAATCAGATAGAGAATGTACAAAACTGAATATTTAAAGCAAAGCCAATAACTGTTGAATGAGACTTAGGTCAGTTAATGGCCAGCAGTTTTGTAATCATTCTCCTGAAAAATGGATAAAATTAAATATTGATGACTCCTCAAAAGCCAATCTGGTGTGGCTAAGGAAGAAGAATTTTTTAGGAACCATCAACATAATGTCATCGCTATTCTACTTCAATTCCTATTAATCGCAACATATAATCAAAGCAAAAATGGAAGCCTTGATTTATAGCATCTTTTAGTCCCTAAGGTTAGGATTAAAAAATATTGAGGGGTTCAAATGCTATTAGAGATCATCTTAAGTACCAGATCCATGTATGGAATGGGCCATTTCCCATAAGACAGAATTGTAAAGGGTTTTAATGGGTTTGATGCTCTAGTCCCAATAATAAAAATGTTGTAAAATTCCAACCAAACATTGCATAAAAGGCTAGAGCAAACTTAATTGAAACTTACTTGTAAACAAACCTTTTTTTCAGACCTAGAATATTAGCCAATATAGCCCTCAGACTTGGAATACAGACCAAAGGAAGTATGTGCTATGTAGTCCATCCCCTCGTGGTGTGTTTCTAGAAGCACTTCCAACTGAGGAAATGGGCCACTACCCGTCAGAGGGAATAGTGAAGGATTTCAGTGGGTTGGATGCCCCAACTTTAATGAGTGAAGAAAATATGAACTTGTGATAGGTTATTAGGTGGGAGGTAAGGTGATAGGTTAATGAGTGAAGTTGACTTTTCTACTTAAGATAATTCTGTCAGAAATAATATCTATACATCCAGGGTAGTAGACAGGGGAGCAATAAAGGATCTGGAGAATTGTGAGACATTTGCGTATTCCCCAAAAATTTCTGCAAATGCAGCTCTTACTATCTCAACAGATTTTTCTGCAGATGCAGCTCTTACTATCTCAACAGATTTTTCATGTGTCGTCTCAGTTTCAACTCAGCGTTGTAATGTAAAACAATCTGAATGCACTGGATCTGGAGATCTTTTGGAAACCCATGAGACACTAGCTTTTGGGTAGAGCACCTTTGGGCAACCCACTCAACAGAATATAATGGTTACTATACCTCAACCTGTGACAAATCCATTTGGAAATCTTCCTACAATGCCTCAGATGTCTATCGGTTGAAGTTGGGGATCTTCTCTATTGACTCCAAGGCATGTCACTAAAAATTCAAGGATCCGTATACATTCACTTAGATACAATCCTAAGAAGGATAGTCCCAAGGTATCATTTTTCATTGATAATGAAGAAGCACCTAGCCCTCCAAAGGCAGATGGCATGTTCATTCCAAGAGAAAACCAAATGGCACTTTTTATTCATCCACCTGACCAATCTCTATCTGCTACATGAAAACCAATAGTAAACATGAAGGAAATGTCTACCAATGATAATGGAACGTCGACAGATGGTAAAAGTGGGGCATCATCATTTGAGAAGGCATTTACCCAAGAGCCTGAAGACAATGTTGACGACTGGTCATGTGGTGGCAAGGATACAAACCTTCAGAATAACCCACTATCATCAAAGCCAGTTGATGCCAACGTAAAATCCACTTCAGGGAAGAATGTTCTTCACGAGCAGCATAATCATAGAGGAAATAGTTATATCTCAATTTCTGGCCATAGAGCTAGGAGAAGCTGCTATAGTATATGAGCATGGTGCAGACATTGAAGCCCTTATGCCTAAACTTTGGCATTTAGGCTACTACACAAAACCAAAGATACAAGAATTGGCTGCTAAAGAGTGTGCTGAGCAGCGAGGTTATTATCGTCAGGTCAAAGACTTTTTTTGGTAGAAGAGGTTATGGTTCTGTGAAGTTTTTTGGGGAAACTGATGGGAGACTTCTAGATTTAGAGAATGTTTTTCAGTTTAACAAATGTGAGGTTCTAGTATGAAAAAAGCCACGTGCAGTTCAGAGACTTAACAAGCCTACAGAAATTACTTAGTTAAATGTTAAATGTGTTGACAAGAAGTCAAGTCAACACTACATTAAGGGTGCAGAGGTGGAAACAAGCAGATTTTTGTATGGAGATACTGGATACATACAAAGGGTAGTGTTTTCTTTGGCTGACTCTGTCAAAGTGGAGAAAAAGTGTGTTCTATTAAATGGATTAATATTAGCAAACACTTATGGAGTCAAGAGATCATAGGTTCTTGTGCGATATTCAAGTTCTCTTTTTGTCTCACAATTGTGGACAAATGAGAAAATTGAAGTGGAAATTTCGGTGCATTCGTATGAACTTTTGGAGCATTCTAGCATTCGGGGCAGGTTTTGAAGGTGCTTTCCTCCACCGTGTACACTGCACTAGATGCTTCTAATGATCAATGGCTTGGTTTCTGATATAAATTGTTGTCAGCCCACTGCATACATATAAAAGAAAGACTTGGGCCAGAATGTACATCGAGTGTTGGTAATAAAGAAAATTTGATTAGTTTTAAAAATGATCTTCTGAATTTTTTTACAAGCATGATTACTGCAGGTTGTGCAAGTTGCAGGCTGTGCAGGTTGTTCCATTAGAGATATTGCTCAGATATGCTTTTAGGGAAGAGAAAGTATTATGTTAGATACCAGCTTAAAATCTGCTGATCATATGGTTCATCAGAAATGGATAAATATGAGAGAAAACTGACAACTATTAAAGGTAAATATGTTGATAGCTTTCAAGATATACTGGAGGCGTACACAGCTCTTATTGATTCTATCCTCTGTGAAATAGATTTCCAGGTCTCCAATGATTTAGTTGAAATCAACAAGCTCAGTACCAGATGTTTATGCAATCTTTTGTCATCACTTGCTTGTATCTCTTATGGGGAAGATAAAGTAAATGCCCCTGAACCAACAGAACAAGATTTTGTAAATTTACAAAGTACAAGACATGCATCTTGGTCAAAGTTGAGTACATTTGCAGAAGATATGCAGCTACCCAATCAAGTTTGGGTTTGTGCCTTGTAAATTCTCCAGACTATTTCTTTGAAGAGGGTATACAGAAGCTCTTGGCATGCAGGACAATTCTTCATTATACGGGATGATCATTTGACAGAAAACAAGCCAAATGTCCATGACTTAAAACTACTTCGATTTCCCTAAAGTTGATATTTGGTCTCTGGAAAGATGTTGAAGTAAATGCAAAGGACCTGATAACAATGGACTCAGATGTATCTTTGTTTTGTGAATTATCTACTAAGGATGTACATCCCAAGGTTGAAGAGGCTATGCATCAATTGCCTGAGGAAAAACAATGTGACGAAGGAGGACTGTAATGTTCTTAAGGGATTAATTGGCCTAACATATGAAATAGCCTATCAATCCCCGTAGGCTACAGTCCTCATTAAAGGGGAAATCCCAAAATTTCCAATTCTGGAGAAGTTTGGCAAAGAAATCTAAAAGAAACCCAAAACTGAGGTTTGAAGTAAAATTTACTCAATCATTTATGGAGGAAAGACCCCTTAGGAAATCTATAAATATGGAAGGATTGAATTCAATTAGAATAATCATGGTTGATCATCTTATTGGTTTCTTAAACATTATTTCTGTGGGTTTTAAGACCCCTCTCCTTGCCAATTTCGGTGGTGAAAGATCCCACCCAGTTGACCATTTCTATCTTTCTCTATGTAGCACAGTCCTATATGAGCAGCAGATTCTTGAGTAAGTGATTTGGTACAGGAGTCTCTAGAAGACAACGAAAGATATTTTCTATTTGGACGCAAGGGTTCTCGGTTAGGCATCTTAATCCTGTTATTTTTGGTCAAACTCAAAGCAAAACAGTGAAGCAATTAAAGCAGTGTAATCTCTTGTGATCTGCATCTGAGCGAAATTCTGGTTTACGACATCACTTCCAGAAGACACCCAGGAGATAACAATGTTCCATTTGTCAGTGAATCCCTAAATTGAAGAGTGTAGCAGTTCATATTTACAGAATCATAACGCCAGGCACCATTCCGGGAGTTAAAGGATTGAAGCGGAAGAAAAAATCGATTAGCATGTCTGTGGAATCTCATCGTAGGGAAGCTGTGGAAACGCAAACCGTCGGGGACTTATCTTAGCTCAAATAAACCAGTGGTGACGTGGACAGTCTTTGTGGGGACCGCGGCTGCCTGCGTGTGAAAGTACGCAATTGAGCCAGCATTGTGAGGCACATCAGGCGGCCCAAAATTAAAAATTCTGTCTTGCCGTCAAGACTTAGATCGACTGCAGTGCAATCAAGGGGCGTAGGGTCCACAAAGCAATTGTTAAGTTGGACATTATAATATCACAGAAGTTTGGCATACGGATACTGAATGAATTATTTTTCTTGAATTGATCAGGTTTTAGTTGTGGATGTTTTCCACTAACTGTTGAACTGAATGTTCTCCATTGAAAAAGGGTTGAAATCGCTAGTCTAATTGTAATCTGGATATTGAATGCATTGCTATTTCGTGGAAAATTATTGTTGCATTTTTATTTTTGCATTGCAAGTATTTTAGTTATGAAGAAATTTTTTCGGTAATAATCACATTATCATGAACAAAGTCGGCAACGTTTCGAACCAACCGGTGTGGTTCATCATCGGGCCCGATGAACCACCTTTGAGTGATTCCCAGCTGCGACTTTGTTCATGATAATGTGATTGTGCCGAAAGATTTCTTCATAATTTATTGATGGATCACGAAGCCAAAAATCTACTAATATTTTAGTTGTCTTCAATTTCGGGAAGTTATTGTAGATTTAGTTATTTGAAGAGAAATTAAGTTAGAAACTAAGGCAAAATTTTCTTACGTCATTACAGATAGAGGTATGTAATTTTGAGGTATGTATAACTTCTATTACAAAATATTTTAGGGTTTAGTTTCCTACATTATTCTAGGGTTTGTAAATTATTATTGTGTTGAAGATTCTTAATGTCTAAGGATTATAGATCCTAGATAGAACATATGGAAACCTAATCCTAATTCTCTTGTTCATGATATCTAGGTTTTGTCGGTATATGACAAGCCTTTGCAAAATAAAATGATTGATGTTTAGGTTTTGACATATTGCTCTTTAGAGCTAGTTAAGGCTTGTAGTCAAAATCCCTAGGAATTCATTCTATAAAAAGGTAATGGAAGCTCTAGATAATCACCACACTATTGTACTTGTATATTTTGGTTGTGCTTGTCAACGAGTATTGTAGTTATATTTTAAAGGAAGAAAAATAAGGTAGGCATGATAAATCGAGCTGGATTCTTGTACACTCTAATAAAAGATCTCATATGGAAATAGACCATGAATATGTTGTCATGATAAGAGGAAACCCTTCAATAAAGAAACCCTTAAAAGGTTTGTAAAAAGAAGCAACTCAAGATATGTTTGAGACCATACGATTTGTAATCTTCTTCATATTAAAAGGTACAACCATTTTAAAATTTTCTTTATATTACTATCTCTCTCATGTCTAGGGTTTTGAATCATCAAGATTCTTATTTTAGGGTGATTAATCTTCGAATTAAATCAACCCTCGTCATACTCTATTTGTTGTTCACTTTGATAAAACCCTAACCTTTAGGATTCGCTATAAAACCCTAGCCTCTTAGGGTTTGTTATTGATATCCAGAATATATGATGAAAACCTTAGATTTTTTAGTGTTTGATGAATTAGGGTTTATGAAAAAACCCTAGAAATAGTAAATGTAAAATCCTAGAATGAAACCCTAGATGAATATGCTTTCGTTTGATTGAAACCCTATCTTGGTCGAGCTATTGTATATCTAACATTAAAATTTTGATGTTTGTATCTAGGGTTTACGATAAAACCCTAGTAGGGATTGATATAAGTTTCTAGGGCATGATAATGAAACCCTAGATGTAATAATGCTTTTGCTATGATTGAAATAAATTATTGATATCTAAATTTTAGTTTTGGTGATGGAATCTAGGGTTTGTGACAAAAACCCTAGCAAAAGTTGTTGTGAGAAGTCAAGGATATGAAAATGTGAACTGTCATCATAATATTATTTATGGCAGCCTTTAGGATCTTATGTTTTTTTATAGTGCTAAGGCTTATTCTTCATAGACTTGGGCCTTTAATATTATTAGGATTACAACATCTTTAGCAAGGCATTTAGGGCTTCATGAATTTATGCATTTATTGCATTGAACCATGCTAGGGAAAAAGAGTTTGTCATTACATGTGCATACATGTGCCTAAGAGGGTTTTATGGTAAGGGTTTCTTAGTTTATCATTATGCATCATTAGATCATTCATGTATGCAACATAGAGTTTCATATATGCATTTAGGGTATCATTCATGCGTATGCTTAGGGTTAAGGCTTCTTAAATAAGAAACAAGGACTAGGACATCATGAGCATCTTCTAGAGCTTAGGGCATCACTGTACTTAGGGTTTTGTCATGTAGTTAGGGCAACATCACGAAAGGGTTATCAAATGAGGAGAAGGTAACATCACGAAAGGGTTATCACAATAATATTTTCTATCTCCAACAATGCCATATTGACATCAATGACAACTTTGACCAACACTAAGTGTTAACGTCTTAATGCTTCTTCTTCCTTGAAAGAAGCATTCTTAGCCATATTTTGAGCTTGAGTAAAGTTGACTATTGCATCCTTGATAATGGCATCTCCAAAACCTACATTTTTGAGCCAACATGAAATGCATTTCCAACTTGCTTATTTAAGATTGTTAGAGTGGTACTTTTACTTCTCAACCCTATGCTTGGGTATATATGAATTCAACCTTGTATTCTGGGTGGATAGGCCATGAACAAGAGTGGCTTAATAGCCATTGTTAGTATGGGTGCACTCTCACACAAGATATGCACATATAATTGTACATATTCATGTATAAAGAACATCCCTTTGTTGCAATAATGGGTGATGGCACCAGGAATTCCCTTCATGGGAAGTATGGTTATATATATACCTTAGCATTGGAATTTTTTTAGTAAAGTGAGAGTTGAGGAGGGATGGATTAACAAGGTAAAAATAAGGGCATTTAACTTGATAACCTTCTTAACCCAATGAATCAAATTTGTGAACAACCTTTAAGTGGATTGATGAGTTATCTAGCATTTATGTAAGGTTGAGGAAGTTGTAATGGAGAAGTCATTAATGCTAGTATGGTCTAAGGGAAACCAATGTACATTAGTCTTATTCATGATTAAACTACATGAGGGATATGACCTATCAACTTCTATACAAGTTTTCTTCTTGTACATGGGGTTTCCTTGTTATGGTTTGGGTGGTGATTATGTCAAGATTGGGGTCTCTACATTTTGCCAAACCTTGGCCTTAAAAGCCTTACAATATGACATTGCCAACATTGAGAATTAGGCCATAATTTTTGGTCTTTAACAAGTCCTTTGGGATATGATTTTATAGCCCGGGGTTACCTTTCCTGAGTTTGTACGACATACCATAATTACAACCTTTTAAAAAAATTAGGATGAAGGCCTTTATGGCCTCATATGTAGTATTTTGCCATGCCTTTTTTGTAGTTACATATATTAATATATGTACATGTAGGTGGGTCTAATGTAGACCTTTTATTTGATTGAGAGAAAGTTCATAGCGAAACTTTATCTCTCGTTGATAGAGAGTTCAAAACCTTGACTTTTCACGTCTAAATTCTTGATTCTGTTAAACCATTTGAAAAAGTCCATGTACGAGCCTTCTAGTGGGATGAAAATGCCATTGCATATCTATAACTGATTTTTGTCACCTTTTGAAGCAGTGAAACTTGGAATTGGTTCCAGTGAACAATAGTCTTGAAGACTCGAAATATTTGTCTAATAAAATTGGGGTTGATTATGGGAAGATTTGATCTTTGCCTTGCTAACAAAATAATTTGGCGTGTTTTAATTTGTTTCTAATATATAACCTTATAAATTTCTTGCTTAATATGCCTTTTCCCCTGGGGATTTGAATTAAGAAAGAATTAACATGTGATTATGAAAAACTATTTCTACCTTTTTTTTTCTTAATTTTCTTTCTCACTAAAGTATGAATGCCGAGAAAGATGGAACTTGGCCGAAGCATGTTAACGTGGTTTTAGAGTATTGCTTGCCATATACTAATGTTGGTGTTTAGAGCTCTTAGAAAAAAATTTCATGCTAAAATATATGAAAATGACACATTTCTCTCATTGCATATGATTTATTTATTTTAGTTATTACAGGAGTTATTGTCTATTACTTGCTTGTATATTGTAATCATGCATTGAATATAATAAAATGGCGATTGGGATATTTATTATTATCAATGAGTTTGGTGAAAGGGTGTGCAATCACTTTGGAGAAGATTATTATATTACATTAACAAATGATTTGATTCACACTTAAGTAAAATCTAGGGTTAGATGGTTATTAGAAAATGCATTTGAAGGAGATTTGATGATATTGTATGTGATATATCTGAATGAGATGTTGGGGATTCTTTGGGATTATTCTATAATCTAGACAACTTAAAGGAAGGTGCCCCATAGACTGCTAGAATAGTTTCTGAAATTTCCTTCAATTAATGGTCATGGAGAGAGAGAGAGAGAGTACCAGAAAGTAAACCCCAATTACTCTCATTTAAACAAATGTGGATAATTTTTGCATCAATATTTGAATTTTTTGTCATTAATGTAACTCATGATTATCATTTTTGTTTGTACCTTTGCTATGTCTACAGTCACGAGTAAAGAGTCCACAAAACTTTGCTTGCATTGCAATTGGAATAGAATAGGGGAATGTGGACCAAATTGTTTAGAAGGTATTTGCTCAGTGAGTTCAGTTAATAATTGGTGTGCTGTAATGCATTATTTAGGTGGTTATCAACGTGTTACATTTTATTTTTGGACTAACTGATGGTTGTGTTACATGGGAATTTGTCTCCAGTTTCCTTTAAAGAAATTAACAGTGATGTTGTTCCATTATGACGGTGTCACAAATAAATGGAGTGATTTGAAGTGGAGCAATATAGTTATTCATATAGTGGCAATCAATCAAACCAAGTGGTACTGAATTGTTAAATATATTTCTCTTCTTTATGGATACATACTGCAAAATCTCTCATGTTAAATCAATAGATTACTTCTCATGTAGGTGGTTTGAAAAACATTTTCGGCATCTAGATGTAGTTGCTGACTACAAATACATTTTGCTTTGGATGAGGATATTGGAGTTGAAAATTTCCATGCAGACTGGTATGTAGAACACCTATTATCTAAATCCTTGTTTTCGTATTTCTATAGTCTTGGGCAAATGAATTTTGGATTTATATATGCATATTATTGAGCATGTTACAAGATCTAGACGAATGAAAATAAAACAAATTTGAAACGGGTTTTGTTTACCTTTTGTCCAAATTATGCCTTTGTTCCTGCGACAACTAGTATATTTGTGAACGGTGCTACCCCAATTCATTTGCATGCATGAAAAAACTACATAACTTTCTGAATTCACTGTCAAATTTCTGATGTATCCATAAAGTTACTAGACTTGGAATTGGGAAAAACTTGGTGATGTAGAAGTGATCTTAGGCTAATTTCTTGTAGTTATTTTGTAGAGATAATAGGTCTTAAATATTTTCCTCTCGTTTTGTCTTTGAAAATAGTGTATTGAAGAATAAATTAAATCTACCCAGTTATTGCTATATGAAAACCTTTATTATGTGGCACTATGTCAATTGTTTGAGGTAAATTTAATCATCAAATTAGCTATCCAAGACCTTACATTGATGATAATTTTTGGGAAATAAAAACAACTCATTTTTCATAGTAGCGGATTGTGACTACTATGTCATAATGAATTTGCATATGTCTTAGGTGTTTCTTTTGTGCTTCATAACCCATTGATAGTATGCTCTTGGCTCACTAAATAGGTAAGCATGTCTTCAATTGTGGTAGGCCTTGTATGAACATGATGTAAAAACATAAAAATATCCTTGAGAAATATGGAGATTGGCATTGACAGGTATAAAATCAACAAGATCACATTTCAAAATGGATTTTTCATTATTATGTTAGATACACATAGTAGTTATTCTCGACCTTTCACTTGGTTTTTTCTATGTCTATCATATCCTATGAAAATTACTGGAATGGCCCTGACTCCAATGACTTCTTAACATTGTATGAATTTGTTCTTAAAACTAAAATTAGTATCAATTGAATACCCATTTAAATTTAGATAATAAAGTACAATTCAACCTTACTCATCAATGGAATATATAAAATAGTGTTTTTTTCAAGTTTGGAAAAGTTAAAGTAATATGTTCCTAACTACAATAAGAATATTTTTTGAGTCGATATCTAAGAATCAGAAATGAATTCTCAAGCATTAAGGTATTCTTTTATCAATGACCTATCTCCTACATAAAAAAAACTATTGGAAGATCTAATAATACCTTAAATTTTGTAAATTCACCAAGGTCTAATATTATATGTTCGTCCTTAAGTCTAACATAATTTGTAGGATGGTTGGCATTCATAATGTTGTTTCTTTGGGGTTTTATTTGTGTCATTTCAGAGGAATATAAACAATAAAATTTGAATAGAACTATTATGTATGACTTAGAATTGTTTTTAAGAGTTGTGTGGATTGCATGAACCAATATGGTAAATTTCGTATTGAAGCCTTAGATTTCATATGTGCTTCATAAGGTCTAATATTGACTCCAAGACCAAAATAGATAGGTATTGATCAAGCACTATTTGGAGTTGTGGTCTTTGTAAAACTTTCCAAGTTGGGGATATGCAATGGTGTTGTCTATGAATGTCCAATGGAGGCCTCAAAGCCTAGTGGAAAAATGTTATGAACACTTTCATGCAAAAATCTATGCAAGTCTCATTCAATTATCCATGTTGATTGCCACTAAACTAGTCTTGGTTTTTAGGATAAAGAAAGTAAAAGATTGGTTTATATTGAGAGTGTGGCATGTAGAAATTTGAAAGTATAGCTTTTGACTTTGCACACCCAAGGAAACCATGGGTTGGTTCACGATATGTTTTTTTGCTATAGGAAATTTAATGTTTTTTGTACTTGCTTGCAGAAACTCTTTGGAGATGGTGGTCGAGCTGCAATTCAGACACAAGGTTGAACTAACTAATCCTTTTGGCTCAACATGTGTTGATGTGTATCAAAATATAACTTTTCAGGTGAGGTTATAATATTAGATATCTACAATTTTACAACCTTTACATTTATTTTCTTAATGTCATGAATGTGTGGCCATGAATTGTGGGTCTATTTTTAATTTATTATAACATATCAATCATGATAATTTATATTAGGTTTGAAACACATTCTTGATTCCAAAAAAATTAGAATTTGTGTTTTTTCAACTATTGTGAAGTTAAGAATGGACAAATGATCTTATCTAAACGTTTGCAGGTCATGAAAAAAGATCACATATCCATTGTAACCCTCTTTGGTCATGATTTTAATAGAGGTAATGTCTTAAATTTTCACCTCGTCTAATTTACTTTCTTTCTCATGCAATATAGGGAGTTTAATGCATTCATTGATTGTGAAGTTTTGAGTTTAATGCATTTTTTTATTTTGATGTATAAATTCTTTATAGTTTACTTTAGTTTATATTCTAGTGTTCATCGTCTTTCATGTCTTACACTTTGTATTGTATATTTTGTTTTCAGAAAAAGGACTTAGTATTGATGGTAAGAAACAGGAATTGAAGAAAGAAGAGAACAATAACACTCGAGGGGCAAATGCAAAGAGAGAGAGAGAGAGAAGAGAATCGGTATAGTGATACATTTAAAGCCAATATCTCATATGAGGCACACATAGAGATTGATGGTCAAGTCTTCAGAGTTGGTGAATTCACTTGCAATGCCTTGGCAACACAATGATAATGTTTTGAAGTGATGAAACAATATTTCATGTGTAAATTGTAGTCCAACAAATACTAAGTTGGAAACTCCTATTGTAATACTTGATATTTCATATAATATAATTTGTGTTTGAAATTATTTATAGTTGCACTTGATATTATTTAATATTGTCATTAACATATGTAACTTTGTGTTTTCATTTCATAGTCTTTTAATTTAGTTGCAAAAGCATACTAATTAATTTATGTTGATTAATAATGAACACATAAAATCAATTTAAAACTGTTAAATTAGTAGTTTATATTGATTAATGATGAATATAAATAAAATGAATGTACGATTAAATTAATCGTTTATAATGATTATTAATGAAAGTAAATGAAATGACTATAAACTACTAAATTAGTAGTTTAGATAATGAATATGAAACTACCAAAAAAAGATAAATGACTACTTCAATTGATAAATTTGTGATTACAAAAAACGGCCAAATTTTACATATATACGACTATTAGTAGTTAATTTACAATATCTTATAACACGATCAAAATTTAGTCATATTTATTTGGTCATTAATTGGTTTCAACAATGACTAAAAATTGCATATATGTGACTATTAGTAGCTAATTTAAAGTATCTTATAACACGACCAATATTTTAGTCATATTTGTTTGGTCATTAATTGGCTTTATCGGGTGATCATATAGTAATATTTTTTGTTGTATATTTGGTCATTAGTTATGACAATTAATGATTAAATCAATGACTAAATTAATGACTAAATATACTACTAGACGATAAAATTGAGACAACCAATTAATGACTAAGCTAAAAACGACTAAAAGTTGGTCGCGTTATAAGATACTGTAAATTAGCTACTATTAGTCATTGACTGAAAAATAGTCGTTTATATGCAAATTTTAGTCGTTTTTTTAGTAATTAATTAGACTACTATTTCATTTCTTGTTCATCACATCATGATGATGCTTTTTTTTTTTGTCACATTATGACACATTTTTCATTCTTCACATTGCAATATTATTTATTGTTTGTCACATTGCAATGAAACTTATTATTCATCAATTTGTGATCATGTATTGCAATGATGTTCATTATTCGTCACGTTGCAATGATGTTTGTTGTTCACCATGTTACAACGATGTTTGTTGTTCATCATATTTTGATGTTGACTACAGTTCATTACATTGTGATGTCATTTTGTATTGATGACATTGTGACGGTATTTGTTTTTCGTCACATTACCACATATGCTCATGATTGACTGTGTTTGACCTTGATCAACTAAGAGAATATAGTGGTTAACATAGTTAAACATGATTGACCATGTTTTTTAGAGGTTTCTTTATCGCATTGTGATGTCATTTATTTGTCCACTTGTAATGATGATTAATGTTCATCACATTGTAACATCTTTTGTTGTGCATCATATTGTAACAACATTTATTTCTCATGACATTGTGACGTTTTTTTATCATTTTTCACATTTTGAGGACATTTATTATTCATCAAATTGTTACCTCATTTGTTGTTTGTGATGTCATTTTTTTTTCATCATATTGTGATGATGTTTATTTTTCATCACATTAGGATGACATTTATTGTTTGTGACATTGCAATGACATGTTTTTATCATATTTATGACATTTTTTTTATTGTTTGTCCCATTGTGAAATTGTGTTATTCATGATATTACAAAGATGTTTATCAATAATAACATTATGATGACGACTTGTGTTGATGATGTTGCAACCATGTTTGTTGTCTCTAACATTGCAATGTTGTTTATTATTTTTCACATTGTGATGTTATTTATTGTTCATCATGTTGTGATGAAATTTGTTTTTTGTTACAGACAAAGACATCTATTATTCATCAAATTGTGAACTCATTTGTTGTTTGGCACATTGTGATATCGTTTGTTGTTTATCATTTTACAATAATGTTTATTGTTCATCACATTGCAATTATGTTTATTGTTTGTGATCATTTTTGTTTCTTTTCATACCACAACATTGTTTGTTTTTCAGCATACTATGATGTCATTTATTACTCATCACATTGTAGTGATGTGTGTTGTTCGTCACATTACAAAAATTTTAGTTATTCTTTAGATCACAACATTCTTTTTTGTTCATCACATTGTGATCACGTTTATTGTTCATCGTGTTGTGATGGCATTCTTTGTTTGTGAAGTTGCAACATTGTTTTTTGTTTATCACATTGCAATGTTGTTTATCATTAGTCACTATGTGATGTTGTTTACAATTTTTCACATTGTGATGAAATTTGTTATTTGTCATTGACACGTGACCATGGTGGGCCACATTTAACCCTCATCAATCAAGGGAAGATCATCGCTAACATATTTAAACATTATTTACCATTGTTTTTAATGGTTTTATTTGTGAGATTGTAATATCATTCTTTTGTCCAATTGTAATGGCATTTGATATTGATCACATGTGACATTATTTGTTATGCATCATATTGAGATCAAATTTATTATTCATCATTTTGTGATGTTGTTTATTGTTCATAGAATTATAATGATGTTTATTTATTATCACATTATAAGGACATTTATTTTTTGTGGAACTTCAATGATGTTTGTTTTTCATCAAATTGTGACATTTTTATTGTTCATCACATTAAAAAAAAATTGTTCATCACATTGGCGATGATATTTCTTGTTCATTACATTGCGATAATGTTTGTTTTTCATCACATTGCAACCTCCATGTTGACCATGGTTGGCCATATTAACCATGCTGACCATGCTTGATGATGGTTAAAAATTGTGAACCATGTTAACAATTGTTGAGTGGCTTGGACATGTTTGACCTTGGTTTAGAATTGTTGGCCATTATGACTATGTTGACCACATATGCCCATCATGTTCTCTTTGATTGACTAGAGTATACCACATATGACCATGGTTTATTGTGTTTGATCTCGTCAAAAAAAGTTAATATTATGACTGAATCAATTAAACATTGTTGTCCATGACACTCAATGCTTTTATTTGTTGGATTTCAACATCCTTTTTCTATCCAGTTGTCATGAATTTTGATGTTCATTACATTATGGAATTATTTTTTGTGTGTCACATTGCAACGAAGTTTATTTTTCATCACATTGTGACATTTTCTATTGTTCATCACACTATGACGACATTTGTTGCTCATCACATTGTGACATTGTTTATTGTTCACCACATTGCAACGAAAATGTATTATTCATCACATTGATGTCACTTGTCATTTTGCGCATTGTAAAATTGTTTTTTGTTCATCATACAGTGATGACGCTTAATGTTCATCACATTACAATAATGTTTATTATTCATGTCACATTACAATGACTTTTAGTGTTCATCACATTGCAATGAATTTCACTATTCATCACATTGTGATGATTTTAATCATTCACCACATTATGTTAATGTTTGTTGTTTGTCACTTTGCAATATCATTTGTTATTCATCATCTTGCGACGATATTTTTTTTTTTATCATATTACACAATCATTTATTATTCCACGCGTTGTGATGACATCAAAATTATGAACAATATTAAAGTTACTACAGTTATATTGTGAACAATATAAAGTGTAATATTATATTAATAAATTAAAAAAAATATTTTAAAAGGTACATTAACAATTAAATATTGAAACCATTAAAATAAAAATAACACTAAAATTATGTTAAGTATTACATTTATTACATAAATTTATTTAGGTTAAAGTTATTAAATTTAATGCCTATGCCCATTTTGAATATGGGCATGATATCAATAGTTGACTATGGTTGGACATGATACCATGTCCACTATAGTTGATTATGGTTTACTTGTGCTGACTATGACTGAACCATTTACTATGCTTAGTTATTATGCCTATAATATTAATTCTTTAGTAATATTAATATAGTTTAGTATTATAATTTCTAATATTGATGTTGTTATTAATAATATTAATATCATTATTATAAATATATTGCACTAATTAATTGATTGTTATTTTTAACAAATTTGTTAAAATGTAGATATCTAAACATTTTGAAAATTAAAAATGAAGAAAATAATAGTGTTCAAATTTTTTAGTTATGATATCTATATATATATATATATATATATATATATATATATATATATATATATATATGCCATATTTATCAATTGTTGAGAGGGATCAAAAATTTTCAAGATGCAAACCTCATTTTGAGTGAAAATCTTGAAGAAAAGTTTACAGATTAAGAGATTTGATTCCTCTCAATTCTTCACTTCTCTGGAGTTAGTATATATCAAAGTCTGTTATTAATAACACTAATAATGTTTCTATAGTTTTCACATTTCCATATATATAAATATTCTTTTTTTAATTTGAATAAGACTTGATAGCACATAATTACATGTTTTATATTTTTTTCTAATTTTAATTTTCAATGTGATATGTCTAACATTGACGATATATATAGATAAATAGATATAGTCACACAACCATATAAATTCAATTTTTGGTAAACAATGATAAGCATCAATCCATAACAAGCATCAAAACACTTCATGATATGTCTCATATTGCTAAAATTAAAACAAATAATAATTAATATATAAGTGAAACACATATAAATTTACAAAAAAATTGAACACAATTATTAACCATGAAGATATACCCTCACTTACTACTGATATTCTTAATCTATGAATAATTTTTGTTACAATACTATGGGCTATAAATACCACTTGCCCAAAAAATAGTAGCTCACTTCATATGACACTTTCTTTAGTTAATCAATTTAAATTAAAAGGGAAAAAAGGCCATAACTACTTTGAAGATAAATTTCAACATTTGATTTGTGTATACTACTAAGAATATTCTAGAATATTCTATGGAGGTTAAATTCTTATAATTCTCCTAATAATAATTATTGATAATTATATTAAAATTATATAAGTCCTATTGAAAAATAGAAACATCTATCTACTTAATATTTCACAAAAAAATATTATAAATATTGAAATTTATATTATGAATATGAATCACTATTTTAATTTTTATGGTGATATCTCTCTATATATAAGTTTTGCCGTGCTTATTAATTATTATTATTATTAAAATAACAATTATTTAATTTTTTTTTAATGTCATAAAGATTTTTTTGTTTAATTTTATTAAAAAAAAAATCTCATTATAATAAATTCAATTAAGTTGATATATTATTTTTATTATTATTTTAATTGAGTTGGATATTATGTTTTTTTCATTTAATGATTCACCAATACTATAACATTCTTCTCAAATTAAGTCAATATTTGTTTAAACTAATTTACAATAATTACAATATTTTCCTCATATTGAATCAACTTTTAAATGTTTACACTCATTTACTAACACTATATCTCTTATAAAGCACTTTTCAATGCAAACATACATAACCCCAATACACACACACACACACACACACACACACACATATATATATAACTAGTTTAATACTAATTAAAAAATAATTATTAATAAAAATATATCTAAACAAAATTTAAAAATTCATAATTAGCCTAGTTGGAGTAGGTATGTATTCAATTGAATTACAAAAAAGAGATTGAAATTTTGCATCATGTAGGTTGAATGCATTAAGGAGAAGCAGATAGAATTTAGTGGTGTTCCTGCATTTCTTTCCGAGACGACATTCATGGTGGTGTTGTTGTTGCATTTTGCTGGAGGCAAAATTCTGTTATTGTATATTATTTTGAGGAAAAATTCATGTGGTTGGCTTAGGTATGTATTTAAATTAACTTACAAAAAGACATCAAAATTTTACATCATGTAGGTTGAGAGAAGAAAGAAGAAGTGGTATCACACGTTTATATTGGGCTCATTTTTTTGTAAAATACATACCATTGTCAGTGTCAATCAAGTTTCCTTATTCTGGAAAAACAATATTGTTTGGAGAGAACCAGGTTCTCCTTTGTTTCTTGAATCTAGAATGTGTAGAGGCAGGTCCGATTTTGTATAAGAATATTTTTTGTTTGCTAGAAAAATAAAAAAAATGGTTATAAAAGCATGGTGGACTCATACCTGAGAGGAGTTTCTCCTTGTAATCTCTGTTGTGCATGGTGCACTTAGACCTGAGAGAATTTCATCGACCGAATTAGGTTTTGGAAAATCTCTTGAGATTGGTGAGGCTGTATAGCTAGGTGTGATGGCCATTTTCTGGACTATGTCGGGCAACATGATGTGGACGCGACCTCATTTTTCGTTCTTTTCCGAGTGTGCTCCTTTTCTAAATTTCATCTTTTTATTCACCCCGATATCTCTTTCTGGATTGTTGGAATTTTTGACAAATTCTAGAACAAACAATGGAGAGAGTAATACTCTCCTCTTCTAACACAGAGAAATTAAAATTTTCTTGACAGGAGACAGAGTTTCCACGCTGAAAAACAACTTCTATTTCTTCAAAAAAAAAACTATTACAAATTCTTCCTCACTAAGAAGGATTACAAAATAACAAGACTGCTACAATACATAGTGCACACAAATTCTTCTCTGTCTCACTCTAAAACCATACACTGCTGTGTAAAATATTAACACACTGTCTCTACTGAGAAAAATGCACTATTGTGGATATAAAAAAAACTACGTTCTGTCTCACATACAAAATAACAATGCTGTGTGTTATATATAAAAAGTACATTTAAAAATTTAAAACTAAAATCTGTTTTAAAACAAAATGACAAGAGCCTCTCGGACCCACCTAATATTTGTGCACATGCAAATATGATAAACGTATATCAACAAAGTCAAAAATTCTCGTGCGTTATGTAAAACATTACAACGCAAACCTTAAAAAAAAAACTCCGCCCAGACTTCAAGCCTTAATTAAACTATCCTGCATAACCATTTCGGGTTACAAAGGAGTCCGCTGACGTCAGGGTATTTGTGACCCGAAATCGCAATTAAATCCACCCTAAGAGTTGTATCGGGTCTGATTTGGGTCCACTGACATCAGCCCAATTGTGACACGAAATCCAAATCAAATCCAACTTAATCTTTTATGGGTCCAGTTCTTTGCGATGAGAACGGCCCAAACAAAACTCCACTCCAATAAACTGTTGTCATGTGTCCTGCGCTGGCTGGTTTAAGGTGTGGGACTGTTGCTGTGGGAGCTGTCTGATGTCTGTTGTCATGGTCGTGGCGACCACCGGTCCTCAATCAACCACTCCCGCATTCAAACCAAAATCAAACTCTATTTCAAATAAATGCCCTGTATTTTTTAATGTATAGAGACTTGTCAAAAAAATTTTTATAAAGGACTGTAAGTGGTTTTCAAAAAAAACAATTTTTCACCATTTTAGAAAGCGGCTTGTGACAGAACCCTTCCAAACAAAATAAGAAGGCAGCCATTGTACAATGTAGCTGTTGAAAGTAATATTTCAACACTCCCCCTTACTTTCAATTGATGGGTTATCAGTCATACCCAGACATTTCCTCAAAAATTCGAAATTATTCTATCCCAGTGGCTTGGTCAGAATGTCTGCAAACTGCTCCTGAGTTCTGCAGTGTTCGAAAAAAATTTCTCCACTGTGTACCAATTCTTTGATGTAATGAAATTTTGTGTCAACGTGTTTCTTCCTCTTGTAAAAAACAGAATTCTTAGATAATGCAATAGCCGAGCTATTGTCACAAAAAATCACAGTTCCTTTTGCCTGCTCTTGGCACAAACTTCTTAACATCCTTCTCATCCAAATTGCTTGACACGTTGATGCTATAGCTACCACATATTTTTCCTCTGCTGTAGACAATGCTACAATGGGTTGCACTTTAGAAGCCCATGAAATGGCTCCTGAACTCATGTGAAAATCATAACTGGAAGTGCTCTTCCAATCATCTACACTTCCAACGCAATCACTGTTAGTGTATCTAACTAAATCTGAACATTCTGAAGCAGTATATAAAATACAAAACCTTTTAGTACCTTTAACATACCTCAAAATTCTCTTCGTTTCCTGCCAATGTGCATCCTTTGCCTTCTCCATGAATCTAGAAATTAAACTAACAACATGCATTATGTCGGGCCTAGCTGTAGTCAAATACATGAGGCTGCCAACTATGCTCTTGTACAAGCTAGGATCAAAATCTTTGTTGCTGTCCTCTCTGCTGAGTTTTAATCCCATCACTCTGGGAGTGATTGTTTCTTTTCTTTCCTGCATATTAAATATTTCAAGTACTTCATTAACATATTTTGCCTGTGAGATAAAAATTCCATTTTCATCTTGTTCTACTTATATTCCTAAGAATTATTTCAACAAACCCATGTGAGTCATTTCAAATTCTTCTTTCATGACTGTTTTAAAATTTTCAATAAGGTAATCATCATTACCTGTGAAAATAACATCATCAACATATAAGACTACAATCAACATTTTACCATCTTTTTCTTTGATGTAGAGGGTGGGTTCTCCCTCACACTTTTCAAATCCATTTTCCAGTAGATAGGAATCTATCTTACTATACCACGCTCTTTGCGCTTGCTTCAGCCCATAAAGAACTTTCTTCAACTTGCACACTTTCTGCTCTTTGCCTTTCTTTTCATAGCCGAGAGGTTGTTCAATGTAAACCTCTTCCATTAACACTCCATTTAGGAATGCTGACTTCACGTCCATTTGGTAAACTTTCCACTTGTTTTGTGCTGCTATGGACATCACTGCTCTCACGGTTTCCATTCTGGAAACCGGTGCGAAAGTTTCCTCATAATCTATCCCATGTTTTTGCTTATATGCCTTGACAACAAGTGTGGCCTTGTGTCTCTCTATTTTTCCTTCAGCATTACTCTTGGTCTTGTAGACCCATTTAACTCAAATGACATATTTACCTTTTGGGAGTTCAACTAAATCCCAAGTCTTGTTTCTTTCTATGGCATTAATCTCCTCATCCATAGCTTCTATCCATTTTTTATCATTAATAGCTTCTTCAAAGTGGATAGGGTCTTCAGCATGACAATATAAAGCAAAAAAATAATTGATACCTTCATTTGCTGCCTCTTGTGCATAAATGTCATTCAAATTTATGAACTTATTACCTCTTTCATTATGTGTACAAGTGCTTGAAGAAGCACTTGAATTTCCACCTTGTGGTGTGCTTGGAGAGGCACCTTCATTTCTCATCAAGGGTGTGCCTTGCTGCCCTTGTGTTAGAGCTGCTGTTTGGGGATGTATTTCAGCCAACTCATCATCATTTTCATCATGAGATAAATAGTGTTTAACATTCATTGTTTTCTCTATGCTTTCATCCCAAGCTTCGTCCTCAATGAATTGAACATCTCTGCTCACAATAAAATTCTTGGTGGATGGGTTGTACAACCTATAAGCTTTGGATTCCTCACTGTATCCAATGAAAATACATTTCTCCCCCTTGCTGTCCAACTTCTTCCTTAGCTGATTCGGAATATGTGCATAAGCCACACATCCAAAAACTTTCATGTGTGTGACACCTTGCTTTGTGCCACTCTATGCCTCTTCAGGCACTTTGTTCATAACTGCTTTTGTAGGGCACCTATTTAAAATGTACGCTGCACAATGTACAACTTCAGCCCAATAATATTTAGGAAAATTCTTTGCCTTTAACATACTCCTCACCATGTCCATTATGGTTCTATTCTTTCTTTCGGCTACTCCATTTTGCTGCGGAGTATATCTAGTTGTAAACTACTTTTGAATATGATTTTCTCTACAAAAACGTAGAAAATATTTCGAGACATACTCACCTCCTCTATCAGTCCTTAGGACTTTGATGTGCAACCCACTTTGGTTTTCCACAAGTGCTTTGAAATTGCAAAATATTTCAAACACTTCACTTTTGTTTTTCCAAAAATAAACCCAAGTTTTTCTTGTAAAATCATCTATGAATGTTAACATGTAGTGGCTGTTAGCAAGCGATCGAGTTTGCATCGGTCGACACAAGTCTGAGTAGACAATCTCTAAGGGTGCCTTTGCCCTTATGATTTTCCCGGAAGGAAAAATTTCTCTGTGTTGTTTCCCCAAGATACAACCTTCACAAAGGTTGTCCAGTTTCTCTATCAATGGTAAGCCTCTTACCATTCCTTTTCTGTTCAAGAAGTTAAGACCTCCAAAGTTGAGATGTCGAAACCTCAAGTGCCACAAACAATTTTCATCTTTTGGTTCACTTTGGATAGCCTCTTGTGCCACTGCTGCTTTCTCTTCACCATTCTTCAAATTTGCTCTCATTCTAAGAGGGAACATCTTGTTCCTTGTCATCTTCACTTCAGCAATACATTGTTTACTGGGTGGTTTGTCCATGACAGTACAAATATCATTCTCAAAAAATAAATTATACCCCTTTTGAACAAGCTGTCCAATACTTAAGAGGTTACACTTCATTCCTGGAACATAATAGACATCTGATATGGATTTCTTTGCACCTTTCCTTGTTAACACATTTACATTTCCTTTTCGCATAACAGAAACTTTACTATCAGTTCCTAGTGTGATTTGTGACTTCACACTCTCATCTAACATAGAAAACATTGCTATGTTTCCTGTCATATGGTTACTACAACCGGAGTCTAGAAAACATAAGTCTTCACTTTTCTCTTCAGCCATATTACAAGCTAAAAACAAATTATCTTGGCTGATATTTTCTCTAGTGAAATTTTCACTAGTTCTATTTCCCATATCATGCTGCTTCTTTCTACATTCATTAGCATAATGACCATATTTTTTACAATAGTGACATTGGACATTGGACTTATCATACCTCTGTCCTTGAGCATTCTGCTGCCCACTCTGTTGGCTGCTGCCTTGGCCTTGATGCTGATTTGGATTACTGCCCCTTCCTTGAGCATTTACTAGACTGTTCCTTGCAACTTTGTTTTTGTTTCTGCCTCTTCCTCTCTTGTTTCCTCTGCCTTGCCCTCTTCCTCTTCCGAAAGACATTTGGGTCTTAAAGGCATGCTCAAGAGATGAGTTTTCACTCCTACCCAATCTATGCTCATGAGTCATCAGTGATGCATGTAGCTTATCCACTGAAAAATTTGTGAGATCCTTAGTCTCCTCTATGGTGGTGACAATCAAATCGAATCTTGAGGGTAGACTCCTCAAGAGTTTCTCCACAATCCTCTTATCTTCAAGAGTCTCTCCATGAGATATTATTTGTGTGATCATTCCAATCACATGAGTGAAGAATGAGTCAATAGTATCTGATTCTTTCATACAGAGAGTCTCAAAGTCTCTCCTCAACAACTGAAGTTTTGTTGTCTTCACCTTTTCCATGCCTTGATAGGCTATCTTGAGAGTTTCCCATGCTTCTCTGGATCTCTTTGCTGCTGCTATCCTCGGAAACACACTCTGATGCACTGCTTGATACAATAAGAAGAGAGCTTTGGAGTCTTTCTTCCTATTTCTATTGAGCAACTCTTTCTCTGCCTGAGTTAAATCATCAAAATCTTCTTCATTTGCTGGCTCTTCGAAGCCATCCTCAACAAATTCCCATAAGTCTTAGGAAACAAATAATGCTCTCATATTTATTGACGAGTAGTCATAATTTTTCCCATTAAATAGTAGGAGGTGGATATTTCCAATACCCATGCTAGTGCTGGCTCTAGCCATTCTGCACTCTTAAATCTGATTCAAAAACACTTGACTGTGTATTTAAAATAGCTGATTGTTTTGCAAGAGTAACACAATAAGCTATATAGAGAAATATCTTGAATTCTTTTTGGCTGAGTCTTCACACTGCTGGAGAAGCTGCTGTAACAAAGAACTCCTTTCCTTCAGCTTCTTTGATCTTCAAAGAGCCTAGACTAGCTCTGATACCATGTTGAAATTTTTGACAAATTCTAGAACAAACAATAGAGATGGTAATACTCTCCTCTTCTAACACAGAGAAATTAAAATTTTCTTGACAGGAGATAGAGTTTCCACTATGAAAAACAACTTCTATTTCTTCAAATAAAAAACTATTACAAATTCTTCCTCACTGAGAGGGATTACAAAAATAACAAGGCCACTGCAAAACGCAGTGCACACAAATTCTTCTCGGTCTCACTCTAAAACCATACACTGCTGTGTAAAATATTAACACACTGTCTCTACTGAGAAAAACGCACTACTATGCATATAAAAAAAAATATGTTCTGTCTCACATACAAAATAACACTGCTGTGTGTTATATATAAAAACTACATTTAAAAATTTAAAACTAAAATCTGTTTTAAAACAAAATGAGAAGAGCCTCTCGGGCCCACCTAATATTTGCGCACATGCAAATATGATAAGCGTATATTAACAAAGTCAAAAATTCTCGTGTGTTATGTAAAAAATTACAACGCAAACCTTAAACAAAAACTCCACCCAAACTTCAAACCTTAATTAAACTATCCTGCATAACCATTTCAGGTTACAAAGGAGCCCACTGACGTTAGGGTCTTTGTGACCCGAAATCGCAATTAAATCTGCCCTAAGAGTTGTATCGGGTTTGATTTGGGCCCGCTGACGTCAGCCCAATTGTGACGCAAAATCCAAATCAAATTCGGCTTAATCTTTTTCGGGTCCGGTTCTTTTCGATGAGAACGGCCCAAACAAAACTCTGCTCCAATGAACTGCTACCATGTGTCCTGCGCTGGCTGGTCTGAGGTGTGGGACCACTGCTGTGGGAGCTGTCTGCTGTCTGTTGTCGTGGCCGTGGGGACCACCGGTCCTCAATCAACTGCTCCCGCGTTCAAACCAAAATTAAACTCTGTTTCAAATAAATCCTCTGTATTTTTTAATGTACAGAGATCTGTCAAAAAAAAAATCTAAAGGACTGTAAGGGGTTTTCAAAAAAAACGATTTTTCACCATTTTACAAAGCGTCTTGTGAGAGAACCCTTCCAAACAAAATTAGAAGGCGGCCACTGTACAATGTAGCTGTTGAAAGTAATATTTCAACATGGATTTGGTTTTTTCATTTTTCTAGGCCCGACCATTCTTTGTGATGGGCTTCTATAGTGATAGTGGTTTTTGAAATCCTGAGGGTTAGAGTGCTAATTTTTTTCTCAAGAAAAATAGCAGCAAAAATAGGTTATAAAGGCATGGTGGGATCAGTTCTAGGAGTTGTTTCCTCTTGTGATCTCTGATGTGCGAGGTGCACTCAGCCCTGAGAGCATTTCATATACGAAATTAGGTTTTGCGTGGTGCACAGATAGGGAAGGAGTCACGCATTCGAAAACCTCTTCAGATTTGTGACGCTGCATAACCATGTGTGACTGGAATTTTGTGCACTGTGTCTCGAAGCGTGATGTGATGTGGCCTCTTTTTGCTTTTTTTCCGTAGTATGTCCCTTTCTAAAGTTCATTTTTTCATTTGCACGGACCGAGGGGTTTTCTGCAATGGGCAGCTGTAGTGGTTTTTGAAATGCTCGGGGATCGAGTTTTGGAACCCAATGTAGTGGTTTGTGTGTCAAAAGCTCGTCCCTACGTTTTTTATGATATGGATCTGTAGCGTACTTTTACAGGATTAGGCAGATTTCTAGAAGTATGCCCACCTATTGGTCATTATGCTACTATCATCATTGCTGCTAGCAATACATATTATAATTAACGAGATACCCAAGAGATTTCCATATAAGTTCTCAAACAAACAATAATAAGAAACCCCGGCATTCACAAAATTCTTTTGCCAAACAGTTAGTTGACATGAGTTTTTCTCATATACTTTCACATACATGTTGCACTCTGTTTTACTACAAACAATATCCCATTTATTTCATCACGCTAATTTACTCTCAGTAGGCTTTTTAACCCATACAATAGCTCTAAAACTACCCGCATGAGTTTCATGTTGTCTCAACAACTTAATCTGAGTACTCTCAATCAAAGAGCTTCAGGCGAAGAGAACATCCTGTTATATTTATAAACAACTTAATCTGAGTACTCTCAATCAAAGAGCTTCAGGCGAAGAGAACATCCTGTTATATTTATAGGAAGACTCATGACACCGTAACACTAAGAGGAGTAAGTAGGATATTAATATTGCATATTCCAGCACTCGTGGGTATAAACAAATCCATTGCATTCAGGAGTTCTACGGAAAAAAATAAATCCACGTTGTCAGTGTGATTCATGGTTGCACTTCAAACAAACAGATCAGTAAGAAAGAAAAGTAGATCATAAACCTATCACACGTCCAAATCACCTCTCAAGAACTAACAACACTCCAAGCACTAGTATCTCATTATCATCTGACCAATGGCCCCTCATCAGTGTCTATGTTGGCCACGGTTTAATTTTAATAATTTGGTACATGGAGTAATACCATACCAAGTGAGTTTATATTGAGGATATATAATGAGGAAAAAATGGGAGATATATAAAGGGTAAAAGATTTTTATATTGGCATGTATAAAAAATTGAGTTCAAATTTAATGAAAAAATATAAAGGAGTATAAAAAATGTTAATAAAAAAATAGATACCTACAACATATAGTGAAAAAAAGGGTGTTTTAAATTGGGAAGGTGGATTGGGTTTATATTGGAAGGGGATAAATATTGTGTTTTTTAGAGGCTTTTTCCAATATATACTCAAATTAAAAGTATTGTTTAATATGCTATGATCGCACTTGATATGCTATAGGTTCATTGAGTGAAACTCTGGTGTAATTTGGACATGCTTCAACTTTAATAATTAAAGCTAAGGCATTCTAACCATTACAATTCTCTCATAGAAAGCCACCCATGCCATATACAAATGCTAAAATATTTCAGAAGTACAACTCCGATACCAGTTTAAATTTAAAATTATGGTAAGCAGCTCTGCACCCTAAATTAAAACAACAAATGAAGGATCACTAGATTTTCAAACACATCAACATGATAATATGAACAACAAGTACAAATCTGCCTCCACTCAATCGCATTGTCTTTTGCTAATGGAAAGAAGAAAAACAATGCAATGGCTTAAACCATATCTCACTCACTCCCGATTGAGACAATGGATTGAACAGATCCTTGGAGATTTCGGGAGCATGAATTTGATACCAGGTTGAATTAAAATCATGGTAAGTAATTTTGCACTCTAGGATTAAAACAGAAAATGAAATAAGACCAGATCTACAAGCACTGCGCTATGAATATATGAACACTAAGTACAGATCTGTATCAGTCAATCATGTGCCTTATATCAAAGGAAAGAAGAAAAAATATGAAATGGTTTCAACCCTAAATAGTATGTCATGATAACCAATAATTGGCATCGCAATTTGATGAACAATAAATGTCATTGCCAAGTGATGAACAACAAACAACATTACAATGTGATAAGCAACCAAATAAGTCAAAATGTGACAAACAAAAATCATCATCACAACGTCACAAATAATAAATGACATTATAATAGGAAGAAAAATAAGCATTGTTACACTTTAACAAAATAAAAAACATCATCATAATGGCGTGAACAATAAACTTCATCGCAATGCAATGAACAATAAATGTTGTTGCAATATGATTAACAAGAAATAGCATTGCAATGTTCCAAACAACATATGATGACACAATTTGATGAAAAATAAACATCCTTAGAATGTGATGAACAATAAACAACATTACCATGTGACTCAAACAATGAATGTCATTGAAATGTGACTTACAGCATATGACACCAGAATGTGATGAACATCAAAAGTTATTGTGAATGGAGAAAAAGTAATGTTGTCATATGGCGAGAAAAACCAACAATAACCATGGTGAATCATGTTTATCTATGTCAACCATGATCTTCCTTGGTAAATTGAGTTCAAAGACAGTCATCCATGGTCATATATGGTCAATCATAATCAATTGTAGAAAATAAAGTCAGTCATCATCAATATGTTGAAGATGTTGAACCATGTCAAATTTTGTTCAAGTTTAAGTCATGTTTAAGTTTAAGGCCAGTTAAAGTCATGTTTAAGTTTAAGGTCAGTCATGATCAATGTTTAAGTTTCGTTTTACTTTGATGTAGTTTCATTACATGTTTTTGTAGATTAGTTTTATTTAAATAATTTTCTTTGTAGTTTGGTGATAGTTCTCTTTCAATTAAGAATATTTTTTTTTAATTTTAATTTCATGTGAATGAGATGACTTTCTAATTTGAGTACTTTGTCAATTTAATTAAATACATGATAATTTTAATTTTATGACTATGTAATATAGTTTTTTTTATCTTAATTTATTTCAATAGAATATTGATTAATTTTAAATTAAAATTTTTTTGTTAATTTAATTTAATAGGATATTGATTAATTTTAATTTCTTTAATATGAATATTTTTTTGGGCACTTGCCCCATTGAAAATCATTTTTTTTTTTAATATTATTATTATGGTAAAGTTTAAATGTGTTTTGATATTTAAAAGGGATATTAATTCATTTATTTTATTTTAAATAATTTTTGATATATTATTTAGTTTAATTTATTTTTAGAAATGATCGTAAATTCTACACCATTAATATGTTTTTTATACTATATTTTATTAATGGTATAATGTATTAGGATATATTGGTTTGATTAAAATAATATAATATATAATGAAAAAATGTTTAAATTTATATGGTATAGAGTGAGAATGTCTTTATATCTAAATCTTTACTATAAAATTAAATTGAAATGTAAATGTTTCTTTAAGAATGATTTTGATTTATTTTTTTAATTAAATATTTCCCCACACACACACATGTTGTGTTAGAGTAGGCTAGACTAAGTTAGAGTGGGCTACGATATGCTAATGTGGACTAGGCTACACAAGGATAAAGTATTCTAGCTTAAGCATGGATCGAATAAGTTACACTAGGCTAGAGTATGATAGGCTAGGCTAGATTAGATAAGGCTAGGATACAATAGGTTAGGCTAGAGAAACGTAGGCTAGGTTAGGATAGAGTAGGCTAGGCTAGGCTATATTAGAGTAGGCCAGCAAAGAATAGTCCACGCTACATTAGGCTAGAGTAAAGTAGGTTTGTCTAGGCTAGAATAGTGTAGGCTAGCATACAATATTCTAGGTTAGAGTAGGCTAGGGTAGGCTAAAGTAGGCTAGGCTAGAGTAGGCTATGCTAGGTAAGAGTCGGCTAGGCTAGAGTAGGCCATGCTAGGTAAGAGTAGGCTAGGCTAGAGTAGGCCAGAGAAGGCTAGGTCGAACGACGCTAAGTTATGATAGGTAAATTAGGCTAGGATGGGAAAAAATAGGTTAGGCTATGTAATGCTAGGCAAGAATAAGATAAGTTAAAGTATACTAGGTTAGGCTACAATAGAGTATGGTAGGCTATGGTATAATAGGATAAGCTAGGGTAGCATAGAGTAGGCTAGGGTAGGATAGAGGATGATA
Organism: Pinus albicaulis; assembly: GCA_034641835.2. NCBI lineage: Eukaryota > Viridiplantae > Streptophyta > Pinopsida > Pinales > Pinaceae > Pinus > Pinus albicaulis. The sequence goes on from CM076572.1 coordinate 882,539,192, forward strand.
GGGTAGGATAGGCTAAGATATAGTAACTTGGGCTAGGCTAGAGTAGAATAGGCAAGACTATGCTAGGCTAGGCTAGGAAAGAGTAGGCTAGAAAAGGAAAGAGTAAGCTAGGCTAGGCTAAAGCAGGCTAGGCTAGGCCGAGCTAGAGTAGGCTAGGATAGGCTAAGCTAGGCGAGGCTAGAGTAGGCTAAGGCAAGATAGGTAATGAAAGATTAAGTTATGTTAGGATATAATACGTTACGGTAGAGAATGCTAGAATAGGGTAGGCTAGGCTATCATTTAGAATTCTATGCTAGAAAAAGGTAGATGAGACTAGGCTAAAGTATGCTACATTAGGTTAGACTAGGATAACATATGAAAAGGTAAGTGAGAGTAGCCTATGGTAGGACAAAGTAGGATATAGTAGAGTAGGCTAGGCTAGAGTAGACCATGCTAGAGTATGCTAGGCCAGGCTAGGATAGGCTAGAGTAGACTCTGCTCGAGTACGGTAGGCCAAGCTAGGATAGTCTAGAGTAGGTTAGCCTAGGCTAGAGTAGGCTAGGCTAGGCTAGAGTGGACTAAGCTATGCTAGGAAAGAGTATATTATGATAGGAGATAGTAGGCTAGGGTAGGATATGATAGGTTAGGCAAGTGCAGGCTAGAGTTGGCTAGGCTAGGAGAGGATAGAGTAGGGTAGGGTAGGGTAGTGTACGGTAGGGTTGGATATAATAGGCTAAGATATAATAGGCTACTTTAGGAAAGAGTAGGTTAGGTTAGGCTAGAGTAAGTTATAGTAGGCTAGGCTAGAGTATGATAGCTAGTGTAGACTAGGCTACGCTAAGATACAATAGACTAGATTAAAGTAGGCTAGGGTAGGCTACAGTAGGTTAGGACAAAATAGGCTAGGGTAAAGTATTCTAATCTAGGTTGGTTTAAGGTAGACTAGGCCATGCTAGACTAGAATAAGCGAAGCTAGCGTAGGCTAGAATAGGTTATTCTATGCCATGGTAAGCCAAGGTAAGCTACACTAGGCTAGTCTAGGTTAGGCTAGTGTAGGATATGCTAGAGTGGGTAAAGTTATGCTAGCCCATAGTAGGCTAGAGTAGTATAAGCTAGAGTAGGCAAGGCTAGGCTATGTTAAGCTAGATGAGGTTGGGCTAAGCTAGAGCAGGCTAGGCTAGGCAAGGATTAAGTAACCTGGGCTAGATTCGAGTAATGTTAGGTTAGGCTAGGATAAAGTAAGTTGTACTAATTATGCTGGGCTAGTCTAGAATAATGTAGGCTATGTTAGGCAAGGGTGGGGTTGGCTAGGCTGAATTAGGCTATGCTAGAGTAGGAGAGGATAGAGTAGACTATGTTATAGTAAATTAGCCTAGGATAGGCTATAGAATGCTAGTCTACACTATATTGTCATAGTCAAGAGTAGGATAGGTTCATCTAGAGTATGATAGGCTAAAGTAGACCAGGATAGGCTAGGCTAAACTAGGATAGAGTAGGGATACCCTATACTATGGTAGGTTAGGCTATCATATGCTAGGAAAAGAGAGGTTTTCATAGGTTAGGCTGGACTAGAGAAAGATAGGGCAGGCTAAAGTATGCTAGTCGAGAAGGTGAGGCAAGTGTAGTTTAGGCTAGAGTGGGCTAGGCTAGGCTGGTTTAGGCTAGAGCAAGCCAGGTTAGGCTAGAGTAGGGTAGAGTAGGCTATAGTAGTATATGATAACCTAGAGTAGGATAGAGTAGGCGAGAGTCACATAGGATAGCCTAGAGTAGGCTACCCCATGTTAGTGTAGGTTAGGCTAGGTTAGGCTATAGTAGGCCAGGCTAGGATAGAGTTGGCTAGGCTATGCTAAGGGAGATTAGGTTAGGCCACGCTAGGGTAGAGTTCGTTGGGTTTGGCTAGGATAAGGAAGAGTAGGGTAGGCTAGGCTATGCTAGGCCCAACTTACGTTATGTTATGCCAGAGTGGGTTAGGCCTGACTAGCCTAGAGTCACTACAAGCAAAAGACACTCTAGGGGATGTTTTGAGGAACCCCTTATAAAAATACCCCAGATATCTATTTCTAGAGAAAGTTACTAGAGGAGGTTGGTGGGTGGAGGTTTTTGCAGATGTTTTTCATTTAGTGCACTTATCATCCTAAACTGCACCCATGCACTCAAAAAGAGAAAGCACCGGTGTGCACAAAACATTGGCTCACTAGACACCATGTGCTTCCTACACACCCACCCTGTGCATCTTATTACTCTAGAGCACCGATGTTTTACAACCCTTCCACACCAGTGCATTATAAAACAACGCACCAAAATAGAAATCGCCTAGAGTGGTATTAAGAAACCGCACCAGTACACCTGTAAAACCTCGGGCACTAGAACAGAGTTAAATAAAAAAAATATTATTGCAAAAAAACCACATTTTTCACTTTTCTCAATGTTCTACAACTCTCAAGAACTGATGCAATTTATCCTTGTCTAAGCCACCCTGACATCAGTGCTCCCATTTCACCCATTACATGCACTGCTGTTGCGCATTTCCCACCAATCTCTAGCTTGCATTTTGCAAAACGGTGGGCAAATTTTCTTTTTCAAATTCTACAGCAAATATGCCTCCTCGATGGCCAAATGTACAAGTATTTTTATTTTTTTTCCATAATTAAGCTTTTTAGTGGATTAGAATTTCAAATAACCTTAAAATTAACCATTTAAAAGAAAAAATAAATTGTCACGTGGTGTGCTCGAGGTGTTCAGCTTGCACCAGTAAGTGGTGCTGCCTATAAAATTTACAGGCTACACCGCAACTGGTGCCAACTATATCCACACCATTTCCAGGCCAGTATCGAAAGGTGCACCTCATTATTTTAAAATTACAAAAAAAGTGTGCTGCGGTCATTTAGCCAGCTGCACCGTTGACCATGTGGAATAGTAGCAACACAATGCGTTGACTAAAATATCCGCCCCAAGAAGGGTATTTTTGTCAGCACACCACATTCAGTATTTCGACAAGGTCAACAGTGCTTCCTGGTAAAATACCGCACCATTGAATATGTAATGAAGCTAAGAGGTCAGTGCGCTGATCCAAATATACATATCGGGGCGTAGATTTTAATTAGCGCACCACACTCCTGACACCATACATAGTCAACGATGCTCTGAAAATTTTCAGGTGCACGACCTATGGTGCGTTAAATATCATCTACGGCACTGCCACCAGTGTGCGAAAAACAAAAGACGCACCGAAACTGGTGCATGACTGTTTTTTATGGCACACCAACTATTTTGTTTTTTTTTTTCAAAAAAAATTATAGATGTATATTCCCAAATACATGTCTCATTTAATAAAAAAAAATTATTTAATATGTCAATCATTCAGAGAGAACAAGTGGAACAATGGCAACAACAGGCGGAGCAGTATGACATGGTTCACGTATGAGAGGCATGAGAGATAGAGAGAGATGCGTACCCTCGCCTTATTACAACAACTGCCTAGGGGCTCCTAAGGCGGGTATGCCTCCTGAATTTTTATGAGGATTCTACTTCCCTAAAGGGCCATGGTGTGTTTTTGAGACATCTTATCTGTAGGTGGAATGCCCACCGATAGGCTTTCTAGGTTGGTCCTAACCAGTGGTGCACGCCCACTAAGGAGGACATATATTTCATTACAGGGCTATAGAGGAGAGAGGTGGATTTTCCCTCATTCTGAGAAGTTCTAGCTGGCTATGTAGTAGGGAGTCAGTTAGTATACTCCCAAAAATACATTGGAGTAGACGTACTGTCTCCTTCGGATTTTTAGGTCTCTGGAGGTTAGTTACATATTGGTGCATTTGGTAGTGAGGAGGTGAGGTGCCTCTCACTTATGATTTCGACCATTTCACAAAACACCAGTGAAGGGCAACACATTAGTTGCTCACTTATATATTATGTTGATTCTTTAGTACACAAGCCACGACTTGTCAGGTGGTCTGCCATTTTTTTGTGGCAGTTTTGTACAACCTTAGATAGATGTCATGCGCATGCACAAGGGAGTCTCAACTTCCCTTTTGCTTCAGAGCTTTTTTGTTTATTTTTTTAGAAGTTTCCATAGACAAGGCCTACTTTTTTTCGGCAACCTCATAGGCTGATGTTCCAAGCACAGATGCACATGTGGGGGCTGATGATGTCAAAGAGGGGTGAGACTATGTTTCTAGCGAGGATCATGATGCATTGGAGTTGATAGCCAGTGTCGCTGAGTTGCATCCCTTCATTATGGTCCCCTGTCCTTATGTTGGATTGGATTGGCGAGGGTGTACCAACATCCTCTTCACAGATGATGAGCCGTTCGATGATAGAGGTACTATTATTGTTTTATTTAAATTTATTTTAACATGTTATTTAACTTGTTTTTATCAAATTGTTTAATGCAATTGTCTAATTATTGTTGTGTACTTGTATATATTTTGCAGACATTGGGTCTCTTGATGTCGAGGACATGCCGGCACCACCACATAATCCAGGTGTGGACCCTGATGATGATGAGGGCATCCCAGATGCCAAGGATCATTAGGAGGATGGTGCAGAGAGACCTGCTCCTGTTGTTGTGCTGATACTGCCTTTTTCTAGGCACGGTTGGCTTGATAGTAGATAGAGGATGGAGTTGGGTGACCAACTCACTGCATTGATTATTGAAGCGGGCATGAGGCCCATAATATGAGAGAGATACAGGCCGATGGTGGGTTGTTAAATATGTGGAGAGGCATGCCGTGTGACATGTACAGCCTGATGCAGCATGTCGTAGGAGCTACGACCTTAGTTACGTAGCTGAGGAGGATCATTGCACGTTATAGTCATGGTCAAGACGCAACACATGATCGACAGACCGCGAGCAACAACTCATCATCTCATGATTTTTCACCCCGCGCCATGTTAGATGAGCAGCCTCCACTAGCATCTAGCGGTAGTCGTCATAGAGATTAGGCTGGACCATCGGCCACGTCTCGTTAACAGTCTGTAGCATCTAGCAATACTCATGATCATGAGTAGGCTGGACCATCGACAGTCGAGGCTACACCATTGATTGAGCAGGCCTCGATTACTACTGCTATTGATGTTGTACCACCAATTGATCCATTAAATTTATAATATAGTTGTATATTTTTGACATTAATCAGTTATCTATATATATATATATATGGTCCATGTGTTTTATGTTCATGTTGTAGTTGTACTTAATTTAAATGTTGGTGATCATGATGATGTGTATATTGTTAGGTCATGTTAGATATGTTCATTTAATGTGAAACTTGCAGATAGATGTGTATGTGATAGCATGAGTTATTTGAAATGAGATGTATATTTGATGTTTGTGTTGTGATGATGTTATACAATGCTAATTTTGTTTTGTTAGATGATCATGATGAGAATGATGTCAGCGAATTTGAATGTGTTTTTTAGTCGAATATGATGTTTGTACGATGGTTATCATGATCGTGATGTTTATTAATTGATTTATTATTAAATGAAAATGATATTTATTAAATATTATGTCGTGATTGTAATTGAAATTTTAACTTTAATTGTATGTAAAATTGTAAAATTGTATTTGTATTTGTAATTGTAATTTTAACTATAATTGTATGTAAAATATTTGTAAAATTTAAATTGTAATTGTAATATTTAATTTATGTGAAATGATTGTAATTGTAATTTTAATTGTAAATGTATGTAAAATATTTGTAAAATTTTAATTGTAATTGTAATTCTAATTCTAATTGTGTGTAAACTATTTGTAAAATTTTAATTTTATTACTGAGAAATAATTGTAATTATAAAATTTTAATTGTAATTATATTTTTAATTGTATGTAAAGTTATAAAATTGTAATTGTAATTGTATGCGAAATTGTAAAATTGTAATTGTAATTGTAATTGTAATTGTATGTAGAATATTTGTAAAATTTTAATTGTATTAATGTGAAATGATTTTATTAAATTTTAAAATTGTAAATTTGTAAAATTGTAAATAATTGTAAAATCATAAACCTAGAATAATATGAACATTTATAACATAATAAAGTTTAGGAAATAATGCAAATAAATACATGTCCTTTAGAATTATCATTATTTTATTATTATATTACATACAAAAAAATTTAACTTTATACAGGATGACAATTTTATTGATATCAACATAATTGCAAATTATCAAGTGAAATATTGATTTTAACATTAATTCAAAATACATATTATAATGTTTCGAAAAAAAGAGTCTTATAAGGTATAAGGTAATGAAGTCCTCTTCTTTATAATAACCAATTTTAAAAAGTATAAATTTTGATGAATTAATAACACAAGTACCATTTCACATGTACTAATTCCATTGAACATATTTTAGAAGAATTCAAGTATATTACGATTGCGTTGCCTATTATGGATGCTAATTCTATGAGCATGTTTTAGAAGAATTCGAGTGTCAAGAATGAAATAGACAAAAAAAAACAAACATTTTTGGACTATTTTTCATTTTATTAAAAGGGTTTTGAGATTTTTTGTGGGGTATATGGGTTCATGGGACAGTAGATAGTACCGAACCTGCCACATTGGTATTTCAATTGAATTTTTCCTAGCAGCGATATGACATAATCTTGTAGCTATGCATTTAACAAAGAACCCTTATATTTTGAGGATATGATTGAAGACTGTTGTCATATACTTGACCACTATTCCATATTCTGCAATTTAATGGTGGTTCGAGGAAGCTTACAATCCTATATCTATTAGTAACGGAACCCTTCAGTAGAACCAAAGGAAATTTAGGAAGATTCCTCAATGAAGTAGACTAGCCATAATCAATTCCTTCGAGACCTTAAAAGAAGAAATAGATATGCATGTTAGAGGCTCATGTTGGCACCTTTTCTCATTGCAGGTTGTGGAAAGGTTCAAATTTCTTTTTCTAAATGAAGAAGAGGTGTAGTTTTGGAAAAAAATGGCCCAAATATTTTCACAACAAAATGTACATTTCCAACACGTCGAAAAACTAAAATATCTCCAACTTCATTAAACTGCATAGAAACAAAAATTTCCCAACCATTTGTGAAAACTGCCCACGTTGTAGCATAGCACAGGTTCACATGCCACAATTTCCCACTTGGCCCTGTAGTATTGCATCTTCACACACCCCACATTGCATTCTCTCCACATAATTAGTGGGCACCTCATGCAATAAACATAATGCATTGGAAGAATAGTTATTTCCATCTAGAATTTATCCAATTCTAGTTCTCAATTCTAATTCTAATTATAATTCTCAAGAATAAACAAAATTCTAATTCTAATTGCATATTTCCATCAAGAATAAAAAAAATTCTAATTCTCAGTTTATATGGTTGGAGTTCACTAAATTTTTGTGTACACACCTAAAATTAATTTCGGAACCTTAACCGTAAATCAATGCTAATGTACATATAACCGCACCAGTGCATTTTATTTACTACGCAACGGTGCCATGTTCTGAATGGACGCACCAATGCGTTTCAATTAAGTGATGCACTGAAGAGGAATAACCGCAAATAAAAAAATCACAAATTTGTTTTATTTAAGTGAAAAAAAGAGGTAAACTGAAAAGTGGGTGACAAAATATTTTCGAAAATCTAATTTCATAAAACAATTCTTTAAATACTAAAAACGTTTCCTCCAGAGATTTGTAGGAGACATACCTGGAGCAAGAGAGCACGAGAGCACTTTGCATCAACGAAATACATTCGAACTGAAGTATTGAGACAATCAGAATTCGAAAACTCTGGCGATTGAAATTCTGCAGCATAGAATTTCGAACGATCTAGTGATTGAATTTTATTATTTCTTTTACTTTTTCTACAGTTTTGTTTTTCATTTTCAGAAGAAAAAAATAAATAAATAAATAAATAAATAAAATACCATTTTTACCCTAAACCCTTCATTATTTTTGTTTCTACCCTTTCTTCTCCATTTTTCTATGATTTCAGAATTAGAGCTTTTCATTTTAGATTGGCATCCAACCCACGGGATGACTTGCATAGTCAGATCCCAATCCATGTCGGCCTTTGCATGAATTTTTGAAAAGAAAGGGTTTTTTTTTGTCGATGCACCCGAGTAACCTAGCGCACCGGTGCTCTGCATTATCCTAGTGCATCGTGCAAGTAGTGTGTAATAAAAAATTTAAAAACATTTTTTTTAATTAGTGCACCATATCTAAAATAGGGTACGGATGTGCTAGGTTATGAGGGGTGCACCAATAAGGAGCTATTTATTTAAGGCATACAATGAACATGTTGTCTCATAAAAAAATGTGTTATTGTGTTAATTGGTGGACCATGTAACATATAACGCACCACACCAGGTCTCCTAGTTGACAGAGAGCACCCTATGGTGGTCCCTTGTTTGCGCAGGGCATTTATGCTACAAAAAATAACACTGGATGTTTTTATTATTTTCTCTGTGTTAATCGGTGTGGTGGATAAAATTTAATGAACCAGTGCTCTTTTTTGACATAGAGCACCATACGGTCTATTTTACTATTTCTGCGGTGTTCTTATAATGCCCCCATGCACCGACGTCGGTGCGTACATAATTAAAGGCGAACGAGTATTTTCAGATTTCTTTTTTACCTGAAAATTTGACAATTTATTTATAAATATATTAATGAATTATATGGTATAGGTTTCATATTGATAAATAAATGACTGGCAAGAGATCAAGTAAAAAAAATACTAAGAACACATCAAGAAAAGAAAAAAAGGTAAGTTCTTTGTAAATTATTTACAAAAAATATTATTTTTGAACTATATGTAAGTTTAACTAATATGTATTTTTTACTGTGTATCATGGAGAGCCACAAAATGAAAAAGCTCGATAATATTATTTCTGATCTAAGACCACAAGAGCCTAAAAGGTTGATGGAAAAATTGCAAAAGGATAAATCAAGTGAATGAAAAAATACTCTCAATCCAATATGAGTTTCTTTTTTTAATTTTCATTAATAATATACTTAAAATTGTTAGATAACATGTGTCAAATAGTGTATTAATTCACATATGTTTAATGTTCTATAGGGACCAACAACTCAGAAAAGGAATTTTTTTCTAAGAAAAGTAAAAAAATAGAACATGCAAATGAAAATGAATTGCTCCTTAGCTCATCTGGAGTGGTGCTAGAGGTTAACGAAAGGGGGGAAATATTTTACAAAATTTTGAGGGATCTAGTGGAATGAATTTATAGACGTCCTTTCCAATTACAATATAAAAATTAATCCAATGATTCAAAGAACCAAATTTTATCTAAACTAGAAGAAGAATTTCCAAAGAATTGGTCGATGAGACATGTCAGACTTTTAATAGCAAAAACGTACAACAACAAAAAAGAAGGAATTAATTGTGGCATTTGTAAGCATCTATTGATCTTTTTTTACTTAGCTCCTCCTATAATTAATAGAACAAAAAAATCTTTTATATTAACTATATGATTTTTTATGGGGTGTAAAACTTACAGGAAACAAAGTATGGAACTAAGCCAACAGATGAAGTTTTGAAAGATGGCATGGTACATGGTTTTCAAAGAATGTGTATACTTTATGAGTCAATTGTTGCTATGGTACACAGCTTATTTTCGATTTACTTTGATGTAATATATTATTTAATATTGCAATTTTCATTATTCTCACCAATGTATATACACTCATTATAGTTTATTTTTATGTTTGTAGATGGAAGGTGAAGAAGAAGAAAATAATCAACACCGAGAACAAAAAATTCCTGAAAATAACCTGTCATGGAAGTAGCTGTAGCAGTGACAACAGTTCAAGTGAAGAATGATGATCACTATGTTTGGATATCAAATAAAGGCATTGTAGTTCTTGAAATATTTGTTCATGAAATCAAACATTTTGTTTAATGTAATGGACATAGTGTCCCAATTGAAAGACAAAGGGATACTAATAATTGTCTCATTTTGTATGACAAAGACTATCTTATATATATATATATATATATATATATATATATATATATATACACACACACACACAATATGTTTTAATTTATTCTATGGCATTCTCCATTCTCGCTATTGCGTTCTCCATTGTCGTTCTAAAATGCAATAATAAAAATTTAATTCATATCAATATTGTTATAATATATATACGCGTCGACTTTTGATGAATAATGAATTTTAAAAAATCACAATAATTATGATATGATATAAAAAATTAATCCAAACATCACATTCAAATGCATTAATAAATATTTAATTAATATGAATATTGTATAAGATGTGTCGACCTTTGATGAATAATGAATTTAGGAAAATCACAATAATTGCACTCTCACAGGTCGATGTTTCTAAAAAATACAAAATGAACACCGGTATGTGTCAGTTACTGTACACCAGTGCGTTTCTATGGCCTATGGGCACTGCACAAATACCAAAACCAATTAAAAATCTTGGTGCATTTGTGGGATACTTCGCACCGATGCTTTTATGTGAGCCTACACACCGATGCATTTTTACGATGTCTAGGCACAGCACAAATACCAATACCAATTATAAATATCGGTGCGTTTATCTGATATGGTGGACCAATGCATTTCTATAAGTCTACTTACCAATGCATTGAGATGACCTATGGGCACTGCACAAATCCCAAGACCAATTAGAAAGGTCCCGTGCATTGTATCACCGACATTGCGCACGGTGCGATTTTATACCTTGACGGCCTAGTGCATGCACACTCGACCGCCCTAGGGCCACCGACTACATGACATGAACCGATGCATTGAAACCTTATTATCGCACGAATGAAAAAAAATCCATAATAATCTTCGGCCCCCTAGTTTTTTTAGTTGTGTTGAATTTCCGTTAAAAGCTCCGCCAAAACCTTTGCAACCATAAGAAGATGTTGTAGAAGACATTTTTAAAAAAAATTGGCCAATTTTATAACACTAAAAACCTCCTTTATAACCTCCACTAGAGGGTCTTTCCCTTGTAGTGAGCTGGCTAGGTTTCGTTAGGCTAAGGAAGAGTAGGCTAGGCTAGGGTAGGCTAGGCCATGCTAAAGGTAGGTTATGCTAAAGTGGGTTGGACTAGGCTATTTTAGAGTAGGCTAGGATTGAGTGGTATAGGCAAGAGTAGGAAAGGCTAGGCTAGGTTAGCCTAGATTAGGCTAGGGTAAGCTAGAGTAGGCTAGAGTATGCAAGGATAGAGTAGCCTAGGCTAACCTTGAGTATGCTAGGCTCGGCTAAAGACGTTTAGTCTAGGCTATTGTAGGTTAGGATAGAGTAAGTTATGCTAGAGTATGTTACGTCGGGCTAGAATAATCTAGGTTACGCTAGGCAAGAGTGGGGTTATCTAGGTTAAATTATGCTACAGTAGATTAGGTGATCCTAGAGTAGGTTAGCCAAGGTTAGGCTAGGCTTGGCTAAAGCAAGCTCGACTATGCTAGAGTATCTGAGGTTATTATTAGCTATACTATGGTAGGAGAAAGTGTATGATAAGAGGGCTTGGTTAGAGTACACTAGGTTAGAGTAGGTTATGCTAGATTAAGTTATGCTAGGTTAAAGTAGGCTATGCTAGGAAAGAGTAGGATAGACTAGATTACACAAGGCAAAACTGGGATACATTAGGCTAGGAAAGGATAGGGTAGAGTAGGCTAGAGTAGGCTAGGATAGGGTAGGCTATAGTAGGAAAGGCTATCATAGAGTAGGTTAGGCTAGGATAGGAAAGGGTAGAGTATATCAGTCCAATCTACTCTAGGCTACCCTATAATAGGCTATGGTAGGTTATTCTCAGATCAAATAGGCTAATGTAAGCTAGGTTAGAATAGGTTAGGACAGGTCACGATAAGATAGCCTATGGTACATTATGTTATAGCATGTTAATCTAGGTTAGAGTAGGATAGTTTAAGATAGGCTAGGGTAAGATATCTTAGGCTAGGGTAGAGTAGGATATGCTAAGATAAACTAGAGTTGGCTAGGTTAGGTTAGCTAAGGAAAGGATACACTAGTCTTTGGTAAATTAGGCTATGCTAGGGAACATAAGGAAAGAAAGTTTAGACTAGACAAGTGTATGATATGCTAAAGTAGTTAGGGCTAGGCTTAAGTAGGCTAGACTAGATTAGGCTAGGAACAAATAGGTGAGGCTAGGCTAGGCTAGGGTAATCTAGGCTAGGCTAGGATGGAGTAGTTTAGGCTAGGGTATAGTATGTTAGCCTAGCCTATCCTAGAATAGTGTAGGATAGGCTAGAATAAAGTGGGTTAGGTTTGTTGAAAATGCCAACAAGAAAATCCTGGTTTATTTTTCCCTTGAATTAAATTAGTAGAAAGTTGTAATTACACATATTAAGATAATAAGAATGTGTTAACTAAGATTTTTTTACATAGTTGGCTCAGACTATTCAATTTGAGGGCGTAACTTGAGTCTTGTAGAGTGTTTCCTACTTTTTAGGAGCCTAGCCTGAGTTTAATTTGAGTTGTTATAATTTAATTTGGCTAAGAGGAGTTAAAGTGAGTTAAACTAGTTCTAACTATTGGAGGAACTAGTGGGAGTTCATGTACTGGGGTGTGTACTTAGTGATCAACTAGTTAGCTGAAAAATCAATCATAATTAGCTCATGAATGTGTGACCTACGAGTTACCGAGTTGAGATTGGATTTCAAGGGCAATGTACTATTGGTTGTATAATTATACAAGTTGTACAGGTGGTGCATGGAGTCATATAAGGGCCTATAGGGATTGTGCAGTTAGGGATGGGGATTTCCCTAATTAATATGGGCTAATTCCCAAGGAAGTGCTGCAAGTAAATAGGAGCTTAGAAGGAAACAAAATTGGCTATGTATTGGCCGAAGTTATCTTGTTAGGTAGTGAGATAGGTTATACTTGTGCCAATATTTTTTAGGCTTGAACAAGAATTCTATTTCTTCTCTATTATCTTATTAATGCAATACATATAGGTAGGTGATTTGAGTAGTTTATTTCCACTATATATATCCTTGTGTTATTTGTGTTAACTAATTAATGATGCATGTTTTTTATATTTCTTCTTAATTGTGAATTTCTTTCCGCAGATGAGTAGAGTATTTTCAAGTCTATTCTTTTAGTAAATTACATTAGTAGTTTCAATCTACAAGGAATATATACATGGTATTGGAGCTAGAATCATAGTGGAGGAGGGAATTTGAAGTTATGCTTGCAGTAGGAATAAGTTTTGCAGATATATTCTTCAGAGCTAGCAACAAGATCACAATGGTATTCTATGGTCTTAGGCTTAAGTATGCCCATGAGGGTAGCTCGAATTACATTTCTAGGAAGGACCATATGGAATCATTGATGGAAGAAAATGAGATGAAGGAATTTATTGATAATGATGTCATGAAAACAACACCAGTTGATGCCCAAGATATAGTATATTAGAAGAAGAGTGTCTCCAAGGTGAGAAGGATCATATTGGAGGGAATATGAGGCCATATTGTGTATAATCTTCATGGGAAGGAAAATACATATGAAATCTGGTAGACATTGATAGAACTGTTCCAAAAGTGTAGTGACCAGAGGAAGCTCACACTAAAAGATAAGATTCAAAATATAAATATTTAGAAGGGAGACACAGTACCATAGTACCTCAGCAGGTTCACACAATGTCATGATAAACTTGGTAGTTTTTGCCATATAGTTGTTGAAGATGATCTCGTAATCCTAGCACTTCTAGGCCTTCACAAGAGCTAGAAGAACTTCCAAGATTCAGTCAATAGGAGGGAGACGCTACCAAAAAAGGAAATATTATGGTCTAATTTGGTACAAGAAGAGTTCATGTAGAAAAAAAAATATCATACCTCATCCAAGGTTGAGGATGAGGAGAATTTTTCCTTGGATAGAAAGACAAAGAAAGGGAAATGTAATAAACCATAATCCAAAGGAGATTCTGGTCAGGTGGGAAAGAAGAAGGAATTCTGGAAGATTAAATGTTTTCAATGTCAACAGCAAGGACACTATGCCATGGAGTGACTGCAAAATAAGGTGGGAAAGAAGCCCTTAGTTGGAGTGGAAGGTGAAGCTCTTCCTTCATAATTCAAGTTTTATTTCACCCTCGTTGCATGCATCATGAAATCAATGATGGGACATGTGTGGTATCTGGATAGTGGAGCCTCATTTCATATGACATGAAACAATGCATTTTTCAGTGACTTGGAGAGTAAGGGCCTCCAGATGCACATCGAGATGGGTGATGATGTAATGAATAATGCATCTGACATCAATATAGTTACTTTTCAAAGGGATTCTGGTTCCCATCTCATATTGAAAGATGTCATGTATGATCTGGGTCTGAAGAAGAATTTAGTTTTAATTTCTATGTTGGAAAACAATGGATAAAATGTGATATTTAGGAAAGGAAAGGGTTTCCTTCTTCAGATCGCTAAGGGACAAGTGAAACAGATTGGGGTTTGAGTGAAGAACCTCTAAAAATTCGATGAAAAATATTGTGTTACTTTGAGCATGCAAGTAGAGAAGGTGAAGAGCTGATACATTTGTGGATTATAGCATAGGAGACTTGGCCATTTGTGCCATTGAGCTTTGATGATCATGCAACATATTTCTACAGGACTTCCTAAGGGTGCACTCAAAAAGTGAAATCCATGAAAAGGGTGTAGACTTGAGAAGTACCCCAAACCCACCTTTCATGATAAGGATAGTAGAGTGCAAGCTATCCTTGAAAATGTTGACTCGGATGTGTGAGGACCTTTCTCGACAACCTCCACATCCAAGAAAATATATTGTGTTATATTTCTAGATTATTTATCACATAAGTGTTGGATATTATTCATGCAAAATAATTATGAGACATTCTCAAAATTTTGCGAATTTAAAGTACTTTTTGATAAAGACACTTGTAGAAAAGTGAAGGATCTTAGAATCGATAATGATGGATAACATGTGTGCAATGGGATCAATAAATTATATGAAAAAGTAGGAATTCAATTAGAGTTAATAACACACCATAATCCACAGTAGAATGGGTTTGCTGAGAGGAAGAACAAAATTATTTAGGGAGCTACATGGATGATGTTGCATGATCAGGGCCTACCATTGGACTTCTGGCATGAATCATGAAACACAACAATATATGTTCAGAACATGAGTCTTCATCGGATGCTCGAGATGAGTACACCAAAAGAATTTTTTTTCATGAAAGAAACCAGATGTGTGACACTTCAAGATCTTTGGTTCATCTGTTTACTGTTATGTTTCCAAGGATGCAAGGAAAAATCTAGAGAAGACAATAGATTTGGAAATATTTTTGGGGTACAATGATACACCTTAAAACTATTGGGTGTACCTACCATCTCATAGGATGATAGTTGTTCATGGATATGTGAAATTTGATGAGGAGAAGGCCATGATATGTTCGCTTGAGATGGAGCTTCAGTTGCATGAAGATGAGGATATTTTATATCCAAAGGAAGAACCTTAGGATTTTGTGGAGTAGCCAAAACTAGAGGAGAATAGAGTGGAAGCACTGACTCATGAAGATATATCTAGAGAGGGTAGGAAGTGCACCAAAAAACTGATAGATTATTGCATGATGTTAGAAATAATGTGGTAACACCCACATGACAACGTAAGAAAATGAGGCCACTAGATCGGTACAGTAGATACATGGCTTTTATGAGTGAGGTAGTTGAGATAGAACCATCCTTATTCATTGATGTCATGATAGAGGAATATGATTCCATATTTAGAAACAATTTTTTTAAGCGGTCCCAATACTAGAGAATAAGTGAGTGGTAGGTTCGAGGTGGATCTATAAGGTGGAGCAAGCAAAAAATGGAAGCATGGAGAAACACAAGGCTAGATTTGTGCCCATGGTGTTATCTCAAGTGGAGGGAATTGATTAAGATGAGACCGTCACTTGATTAGCAAGGTACTATTCTATCAAATATGTTCTAGCAATTGTAGCACTGATTGGATGGAATATCCATCACATGGATGTGAGGACAAGATTCCTCAATGGAGTGATTAAGAATGAGGATTAAATTAAATACCCAGAAGTATTTGAGACCTTCGAGACAAGTCGCATGTGTGCAGACTCAAGAGATTAATGTATGGATTGAAGAAAGCACCCTGTGCTTGGTACACGAGGACCAACAAATATTTCACCAGGTCGGGCTTTACCAAAAGTGAAGAAGATGCAATCATTTACCATATTGTTGTTGAAGGTAAATTGTTGACTATGGTATTACATGTCAATGATTTGATTCTAATCAGTGACAATAATATGATTAAATAATGTAAAGAGGATATAGGAAGAGAATTTGAGATGAAGCACATTTGACTCATGCATTATTTCCTCGATTTGGAGGTACAAATAGAAATTTTTTTCTCTAATGGAAATTATGCCAATGTGATATTGAATAAGTTAGAAATTGAGAGGAAACCCATGGACACTCCTCTAGTATACAGTTTGAAGAAATAGGATGTCACTTCACGTGTGGATATGGAGGCCACTATTTAGAGGAATTTTGTAGGTTCAGTCATGTACTTGGTGAACACATGACCAGAGATGTGTGATGCAGCTAACTATCTTAGTCAAGAAATGGTTAAGCCAACCAAACTATATTGGAAGGCGGTCTAACATGTGTTGAGATATGTCACAAGCACTACTCAAGTTGGTATTTGGTACATATAGAAAGAGGGAGTGAAGCTTCAAGGATTCACAAATTTAGATTGGGTGGGTATTCCATCGGATTATAAGAGAATTTTAGGACGAGTCTTCATTATTTGGTCAACAATATTTTCTTGGTAGAACAAGAAGAAGAGATCTGTTGCACTAAGTTAAAAAGAACCAGAGCACATGGGTGTTTGTCAAGAATCTTGTGAATCTATCTCGATGAGGAAGAGTATTCTTGGGTTATTTCCTTAGAAGATGGATCATACGATGATTTACTGTGACAATTATAGTTGTATCAAACTCTTTGATAAACTAGTTTTTCATGCTCGATCCAAGCATATTAACACCTGGTATCACCATCTACAAGATTGTGTGCAAAGGAGGATTATGTTATTGGAATACATTCATACTTAATAACATGGTGCATATATTTTGACAAAGGAATTTTCAATAGGAAAATTCGAATTCCATAAAGGTTGGATTTGGGTATATGATAACCCCTTTATTGTTGAGATGGAGCATTGAAAATGACAACAATAAAATCCTAATTTAATTTTCCTTTGAATTAAATTAGGAGAAAAGTGTAATTCAACATCACAAGACAACAAGAATATGTTGTCTAAGTTAGTTTTAATTAGTTGGCTTAGTTAATTCAATTTCAGGGCATAGCTTGATTCATGTAGAGTATCTCCTACCTTTTAGGAGCCTTGGTTAACTTTAATTTGAGTTGTAATAATTTAATTCATGTAAGTTGAGTTAAATTTAGTTAAAGAAGTTCTAATTTTTGGAGGAAATAATGGGAGGACGAGTAGTCGGGTGCGTATTCAGCGATCAACTAGTTAACTAATATATCAACCATAATTAGCTCATTGATGTGTGAACTATGAGTTACTGAGTTGAGATTGGAGTTCAAAGAAAGTGTACTATTAGTTGTATAATTATCTGAGATGTATAGGTGGTGCATGTAGTCAGATAAGGGCCTATAGGGATTGCACAGTTCAGGATGGGGATTTCCCTAATTAATAGGGGACTAATTCTTAGGGAAATAACATGAGGAAATAGGATCTTGGAAGGAAGAAGAATTGGCTAAGTATTGGCCAGAGTCAAATCACGAGGTACTGAGATAAATTATACTTGTGCAGAGATTCTTAAGGCTTGAACAAACATTTTATTTCTTATATATTTTATGACTACTTCAATACATATAGGTAGGGGTTTTGGGCAGTGGATTTCCCATAGATATATCCTCTTTTTAATTTTTGTTAATTGATTCACGTCGAATGTTTTCTATATTTCTTCTAAATTGTGAATTTTTTTTCCGCAAATGAGCAGTGTAGATTCAAGTGTATTGTTTTAGTAAATTACATTAGCAATTTGAATGTACAACGAATTTATACAAGATTAGGCTAGAGTTTGCTAGGATCATCTAGGTTATGGCAAACTATGCTAGTCTAGGTTAGAGTGGGCCAGGGTGGGCTAGATTAGTATAGGTTATTCTTGTATAGGCTAGGTTACAATACATTAAAGTAGTATAGGCTATCCTAGACCATGCTAGGGTTGATTTGGCTAGCTTAACTTAGGCTATCTTAGAGTAAACTAGTGTAGGATAGAGTAGGCTAGGCTAGGCTAGGTTAGTCTACAATATGCTAGTTTGGGCTAGGCTATGCTAAAATAGGTTTTTTTATGCTAGGATAGGCTATGCTAGAATAATCTAGGCTAGGTTAGGCGAGGCTAGCATAGGATAGGCAAGCTAGGCCAGGCTAGGCTAGAGTAAAGAAATTTAGGATAGAGTAGGCTACATTAGAGTGGGGTAAGCTATAGTATGCTAAGGTATGGTAGGCTAGGCTAGGCTAAGGTAGGCTATGCTAGACTAGAGTAGACTAGCATAGAGTGGGATATGTTAGACTAGGTAAGGAAAGGTTGGGAAAGGCATGCTAGATAATGCTAGGCAAGGCTAGGCTAGAGTATGCATTGCTAGGATGGGCTAGATGTGGCTACGCCAATCTAGAGTGGACCACACAAGCCTATTGTAGTCAAGATTAGGATAGGTTATTGTAGTCTAGGTTAAAATGGGATAGGTCATACTTCAAGCACATTGAATTTTTGGAGGTACATATATATAATTGCTTTGTAGCCTACCCTAAATAATGCTAGGATAGTTTAGAGTAGGCTAGGCTAGGATTAAAATAGGCTAGGTAGGGCCAAAATATTCTAATACAAGCTAGGCTAGAGCAGGCTATGCTATGCTACGATAGGCTAGGATAGGCTAGAGTAGGCTAGGGTAGGGTAGGGTATGATAGATTCAGATAGGATATACTAAGCTAGAGGAGGCTAATTTATGTTAAGATAGGATAGATTGGGCTATGTTTGAGTAAGCTAGGCTAGAGTAGACTCATCTATGCTAATTTCATAAATTAGGATAGAGTAGGCTAAGGTAGGCCATACTAGTGTAGGCTAGGCCACACTACAGTAGGCTAGAGTTGAGTAAGCTAGGCTAAATTAGGAAAGACAAGGTTAGGCTAATATTTGCTAGAGTAGGAAAGGAAAGGATAGGTTAGAGTAAAATGTTATTTTTTAATTTGAATTTTATCAATTTTTACTATTTTTTATTAATTCGTAAATTTTTTTACTAACAATTTTTTACATTCATTAAAGTTTAAAATGGGAACATAATATGTTAGATTTATATAACAGATTTAAAATTTATTAAGTGGATTCTTATTGGAGATGAGATTTGTGGTCTTATTTTAGAATTTATGCATCCTGATATTATATTTTTCATTTGGAAAACATTGGCCTGAAAAATTGAAAACTTTATGTTCCACCTCTTCTATCATCTAATTGTAACTAATTCTATCAGTCCAGTAAATTGCTTCACCAATTTCATCCATTTATTTCTCAACCACTAGACCACTTCCACCCATTCATTTTTTAATGTACAATTATTCCTATAATATTGATGTTTGACACCTAATCATTAGGGATTTGGTGATTTGTGAATATTTCATAAAGATGTAAATATGAAAAATCTGAATTGTTATAATAGGAAGATACATCGAACCTTGAAATTTGAAATCAAAGCTCATGCCATCATTGTATATATATGTGTTCTTGATTAATGGAAAGCAATTATAGTTTTGGGAGTGACTTCACATGTCTTGAAATAGTATCACACAAAATTTTAGACATGTCTTCCCAACTCAGTGTAACTCCTCTCTCTTCTGTCCAATCAACTCGTTAGGTTTACTATTTTGTTTTAATTTTTTCATATCTCCATTTAATATCCTTGATTCTATACATTAACCTCCTTAAGATTCCTTTTGGACCATGTTCTCTCACTTGTCCAAAGACCTCCTTTCATCCAAATATTTGTATACATATCTTTAAGATGAAATTTCATATGTTCTTAGAAGAGATTTATATTTCTATATGATTCAATTTAATTTATTTAATTTTATTGGTGGTATGATTCCTCATTGTATTCTATTGCAACTTATTATCTTTCCTGGCTGATATTGTGTCATCTTCTTGAATATTATTCATAATCCAATATTGGCCAATTTATTAAATTCACCTTATAAAAGTGGTCATTATATATTCATGGCATTCATGTTTTGTCAATTTTATCTTTAGTGGAATTTGACATTTCAATTTTCTAGCTTTTCCAATAAAACATGTTCCTTGTCACCTTTTTTTACTTTCACACATCCACAATAACCAAGAGGAATCATGCTTTGGGAAGATATGCTCAACCTACCGATAATTTCTTTAAGACACCCTAATAATTTGTGGTGCAATTCGGTGGATACTTCTCTATTAGGAATTGTGCTGTTGGGTAGTGACCATAATGGTAATGCTAGAAGAAATAGAGGAACGATATAACTATGTGAAATTATATGATTGTGGGTTATGAATATGCAATGATCATACTTTTTTATTAAGCTACATTTACTTTCTTGATAGATATAAACACATCCTATATTAATTTTGGTCAATTTTTGGAGATAACGAAATGATTGCTAGATATGCTTGACGAGCCTATTTTTGGGGAGTGTGCTATGGAAGGAAATATGGTTATCATTATAGTGAAATATATACATATTTTTGAAGGCATATACCATTATAAGGGAGGTTCTAGTATGTATTCATGTTTTAAACAAATTTAATGTTAATTGCGCCCTTAATTTCCTCCTTCTATGATTTTTTATTTTGTTCATTAGGTCATTAATCACTCCCTTCCTTGAATTATGTTTGATATAATGTAATTAAGTTTTTGTTAATCATTTCATGAAATCTATACTATCATATTGTTATTATTATTCATCATGTTAAAACCTAGCTTAGAACTCTTTAGATATGCATTCTCTCATCTCCATTGTACGTGTAGTTGTCACTGGTGTGGATAACTATCAAGAATATTCCAAAAAACCTATACATGTCTTCATATCTAATTACCTATGGAAATTCATATGCGAAGCAAAGGATGAAAATGCACCTACCGAATCCACATCATATAATGAGTTAGTTATTTTGGAGGAGAAGGATAGCAAAGCCTATGCTTTGAATTCTATTTTTATAAGCGAAAGGGTCAATGATGATATAGTTTTAATTACATATTATTATGCTGCATTAAAAATTTGAATGATCAATATGACTCACACTCATAGTTGGAGCTTTTATATTTTATGATCAAAATTTTGATTCGTGAATTGTAATACAATGACTCTCTAGCCTCACCTAAAAAATTAGAGCCACCATTCATCATGTAGATGCTACTAGAGTTAAGATGAAAATTCCTCTCATAGTGAAATTTTTCAAGAGCCTTTACCACATATAGTCTCATTATCTGAAAACGTTGCAAGCTAGTTCACAACTCAAGTCATTACATTTGACATCTTTGTGGAGAAGTATGTAGAACAAGAGAAATATTTCAGGAAAAAGAAGAAAAATGGAAATACCATAGAAGATGTAGTGTAGCTTACTTAGAAAGGGAATAAATAGTCACATGATTCTCCTAAAATAACTAGAAGTAGAAGAGAGCATGGAATACATAATTTCAAATGCATGGGTAATAAACACCACTAAGGAGAATGACCTCAGGTTCAAACCTTTATTTCCATAAAGATGTACATGATAAAAAAAAATTCAAAATCCCTTAGGATATAATCCAAGAAATATGAAAATAGAAAGAAGACAAAGGAAAAATATTAGATCCATACTATTGCTCATTGTAATGTTGGAGTAATTGAAGATTTTTTTCACACTTCATTTTCTTCTTGGAAAAATGCATGGTTTCTTGATATATGTGTAAAATAATATATGACCTTCTGTAAATACTTTTTTGAAGACTTCAAATACAATGTAGATGAATCAATGTATTTTGTAGAAAAATCATCTCAAACCCTCAAGAATTGGCACCATTAGGCTAAAATTGCATAGACTTGTTGATTTTATTATTCAAGGTGTATTCTAAATTCAAAATTTATAGAAAATAAGGAAAGAATATAAAAACATGGTTGTTATGACTAGATTAGAGGATAAAGTACTACTAAATATGGAAGGAATATATGCGCATGCAGAAAATGATACATACCTCTCTTAGAAAAATGAAAGTGAATTGTTGTCTAGTATTCAATGGAATATGATACATAGAAATAATTTTATGAAATATTTATTTACTCAAACTAATGGTTTTATTTTTTTATCAACTTTTCCTAAGAGACTAAAGCAATGTGATTCTTGTATACTAGGAAGAAATAGAAAATAATCGATTCAAGATTCTACTTCCAAAGCAAATAGAAAAAGTTCTCTAATTCATTATAATTTTTGTGGACATATGCATTTTCCTTCTATAAAATAAAATAAATATATTGTGACTTGATGATTACGTTATGATGTGTTGGATATATTTTTCGAAAATCAAATCAAAATATTTTGAAACTTTTAGAAATTTTCATTAATGGCTCCCTTCATAACAATACTAGAAAGGTATAAACTACTAATGATTTTTAAAACTATATCTTCCAATAAGGTGATGAACCTAAATATAATTTTCCATACAATCCATAACAAAATGGTGTGATTAAAAGAATGGATAGGATTATCTTAAGTATGTTTTGCTTATTGCTATTATTTCAACATGTAAAGTTAATTTTTTCAGTTGATTCTATTGCATGTGAAATAGATATGAAAAATAGATGTCCATATAATGTCTAAGAAATAATAGTCATTAAATGTAGTATGACCACATTCCTTTTATAAGGCATCACAATTTCATTACATCTACTTACTATGCCTTGATTCCCAAGGAACATAGAATCAATATTAATGCAAGGAGTTAAAAATGAAATTTCTTGGGGTATATATACCAAAATGTTATATCATATTTATAGTGTGCTAAAGAAGAATTTTAATCTCTATACAAATGTGATTTTTCTTGAATATCCTAAGAATGAAAACATTGTTTAGTCACAACATGATTATTTTTATATATTCAATCATTCCAAAGCATATCATAAATTTGATAATGAGATTCCACATATAGAAGGGGAGATTGATATATTGGACCAATCTACGGAATATCCTTCTAAATCAGTGTAGCCTCCTCATTAAATTTTGACCAATTATTTAGATCATGAAGGTTATGTGAGTGATGTGATTGAGAGGGTTATAAGGTCAAAAATTGATGCAAACCCATCTCAATCATTGGAGAAAATTATACCGTATCAAAAATGTTCCCCAAAATAGAACAAAACCCTTCAAAGTGTTCTCCCAAATGAGGTTGGAAAGATAGGAACCGTAGGTTCCACTAGACAAGATAGAGGTGATATAAATAATTCTCATTTAATTGATTTGGATTGCATGGATGTTTCATATGATTATGAAATGAATTTATTTTCTATATTTTAACCAAACTATTTTAAATAATATACTTCATCTAATATCCCTTTCATTACCCCAAAATTTGTGTTGTAATTGAAAACATATAATGCTAGGGTTCTAGCATTGATGTTATCACGTGAAGCTCTATTACTCGATGTACTTTTTAATTTTATTTATAAAAGTTCTAGAGTGAAAGTAAGCCTACAACCAACAAAATATGATTCCTTGGGAAGGGGGAAAACTTGAATTAAGAGCAAAAACATACCTTGAATTAATAAGTCCATTAATTTCATGGTTGGGAAGATGAAGTGTGAAGGTGTGTATATTAAAAAAAATTAAAATTCATTGAGGATATTTTTACTTTTTCCTTTATAATCTAATAATTACCATATTAGTCTTCTCATACACTCAATTTTCACCCCTCTCATATAAATTTGAATTGCTAAGAGAATTAGTGATAGATTGTGTAACAAGAATTTAATGTGTTGTAGTGCATTTTCCTTGGACTAGATGGGTTTAAGGAATCGGAATTGTATTTTTTGTATGTGGCACAAAGAGCACTAAAAATGGGAAGGGAAAGGGACTGCAAATGTTAGAGAAGGAATCTATTGTGATGTGTATACATCCATTTCCATTTGTGAATTTATATTGGATGGTGAAGGAATAGAAATGCTAAAAATTGAGATCCTTCTCTATGAATGGAGGAGAGCGGCCTTCACTTTTTTGTTCATTTTGGTTTGAAATTTGTATGTTAAATCCTTGATTTTAGTTTCTCCCTCAAGATATCAATTTCTATCTTGAGGTTAGCCATCTATGAGAAATACTATACCATAATTGATCCAATAGCTAGGTGGAGAATGGCTCACCCATCATTAGTTGTAGATTTTTAAAGTATATTCCTCAAGATAAGTATCTCTTATGCATGATTAATTAATTTATCTTTTCAATGTGTTTATATGTACATGGATTTACCATTTAGTAAATTTTTCATGGTTGTAGTTGCGATATTATTTAGTTGCATATTTTTAAATGTATTAAATTTTGTAATAACATTGGTTGAGAAATATTTACTTCCTAAATTATTCTTTAAATAGGCCATGTTGAAATTTTTGATATAAAATTACTTTTGCGAGGTTCCAAAAGCTTAAAATTGGATCATAGTGAGGGGAAATATTGTTAATTAATTGTTCCAATTTTTAAATATGGGGTGATGAAATTTTGGGGAAGACTGTCACAGGAAGTTTGGCCTTGTTAAATGCATATTTAAATAAGTCATGGTGGAATATATGCTATATATTTTCTTGTAGGAGGTTTTTGAAGTTGAAAGTTATATCATAGTGAGGGGAAATCCTTCTGATCATCTGATCCAACTTTGATATATTGGAACATGATATTTTAGGAGATATGATTAGAGGAAGTTGATTTTCTTGGATTCTCCTAAAACAATTCATCCAATAAGTCATGTTGGAATTTCTGCTATAACAATTCTTTTGGGAGGTTCCAAAAGCAGAAAATTGGACCACAAAGGTGGAAAAAAATGCTAATCATTTGGTCTGATGTTAAGATTTTTGGTCACAATATCTTAGAATATATAAAAATAGGAATTAAATCTTCTTGGATGCTGCTTAAATCAAGCATAAAACCAATAAGTTTGGAATTTCTACTATAAATTCACATCTAGGAGGTTCCAGAAGATGAAATGTGGATCGTAACAAGGTGAAGTATCATCAATCATCTTAATTTTCAATATTGATTTAGAATTAATATTAAAAATTAAGGTTAGGTTTCTTGAGGCCTCTATCCTTGTGATTGATTACCCCATTGAGGAGGTTAGTGTTGATATGGTTGAAAACCGAGAATAAAAAGTTGAGGAGGATAGGGCCAAGGAGAATGCATTGGCCATGTTGAATGATTAAGCGAACACCATGACTTAAAAGGTGCATTATGATTTGTATTGAAAGAATGAGGATAGTGTATACTTTGTTACTATGGCATATGTCCTGATGCCCTCCCTTAGTTAACAGAGAAAATTTCCTTCATGCCTCCCTCTTCTCCTTGATATACTCCTTTGAGAGCTAGAAGGGATGGACACTTTTCAGCGGGATGGTTTGATATTCCTCACACATGGAACAATTTTCTATAACATTTAATTGGTACTCATTTCTAGGGTGCGTCTCGGCACATCTAGGGTAGAATATGGGTAATTATTTCTCTATCACCATTTCTTTTCTTTAATAGACATTATGTCCATTTTACAAAGAAAAATTATGTAAATTTCACTTTTAAAATCCTCCAACACACCTCCTATTTTATTCTTAATGGATGAAGTTGAAGTTGAAGGACATACCAAACCCTAGTTGAATCTACCTGTTTTTCTTAGAGCTCTAGACTATTTTTTGAAAATTATTTTAATCTCCTCATAATTTAGCTAGTAAATATCTCCATTCGACAGCATGTTGAGGATCTCCATCAACTCTTCTCTAACCGATCAGAGTAAAAAAAACTTCATTGATTCTATATCAGGGGTGCAGTTACCTCTCATATAGCCGAATTGAAATATTTCTTAAAATTCTTCTAATGATTCATCTAGCCCTTGAATCATTCTAAAGATTAGTTATTCTGTTTCACTTTCCTTGTAATAGTCCATGTAATTTGTGTTGAATTTTTGTTGCATCTAAGCCCATGTATTAATTGTGCCTCCCTTTAAACTCATGAATGAGTGCAAGGTTGTATCCTTGAGGTTAGAAAGAAGCAATTTAATATTTTTCTCATCAGGTGTATAATCAGATGTGTTACAATCTACAATAAATTCAAATATTAAGGTGTTAGGGTTCTCATAAGTCATTCCATTGAAGTGTGGAAGAGTAGTGGGGTTGATATTCTTCATTCTAGCTACCCTGTTTATCTATTTGATAGGAAATACTTTAGGTTGCCTATTTATAGCCATAGTTTTATTGTGTGATGGAATTTCTCCTCCTCCTATAGAATCCTCAAAAATATCTAGTTTCTCACATAAAAAGGCCTATACATCCTCCTTATATAGATTAGGCAGCCCATAGTCACCAAAAAGTGAAGGTTGACTACTTGTAGAAAATGAGATTTTATGAAAAACATTCTTGAGTTATCCCTAGCTCTATGAGGCATGAAACAAATGACCATATTTTTGTATTTCTATGTGTTTTATAAAAAAAAATATTAATGAAAAACAAATTGTGTTTTTTTCAGTAAATGAAATTATAAAGAACCAACTTAAAGCAAAAAAATATTACCAACTTTGACACCTCTCTTGAAACGACTTAAAAAGTGG
This sequence comes from Pinus albicaulis, assembly GCA_034641835.2. NCBI lineage: Eukaryota > Viridiplantae > Streptophyta > Pinopsida > Pinales > Pinaceae > Pinus > Pinus albicaulis. Next base: position 882,566,018 of record CM076572.1, read on the forward strand.
TGATCCTCACTATTGGAACAAGAATGTATAAAATTCAATTATCAATCTGGAGTTTGTAAAAACTTAAGGGGTAGCATTACTATATGCACAACACACAATGTTTTTCTTAGGTTGATTTGATGCAATGAAGTAGAATGAAGATGTACAAACACCACTATGTTATAGGAAATACTAGAAGAATTCAGTAAATGGAACACATACCTAACATAACTTTGGAAGAAAATAAATGACTAAAATAGAACCTATTATATTGCAGAGAGTTAAATCACATCAATAAAATCATAATCTAATTGAAGGAAAGAAAAAGAGAAAGTGAAACCTAATCTATTTTGTAGAAAGTAAATTACCAAATACAACCTTAATGTATTTGTGAGAAGTACATCTATGATATTTTAAGAAATTAAATGAATAAATTCAACCATATTCTACTTGCAAGAAGAGAAAGAAAATGCTCAAAAATTCTGAATGTAAAATAATCCTATTTTGTTTATCAAAAATAAAAGAACAATTTATCCTAATTAAAGGAATGAAACTATGGCTATGAAATAAAAGTACCTAAGTAGTCACCGCTCCTCTAAAATTCATATTAAACATTTACATGACATTTTTGAGTGATGAAGAATAAAGGAAAAACTTTTGATGCAATCCTAAGCTCTTCAATCATATTACACAAGATTCGAGAAGCTCTAATCTAAATTATCTATCTCGTTATGAAAAGTTCATGCTTCATAGATAATATGTTTTAGATATATGTTTGATAATATGTTTTTTAAATATTAATATTTTAATGTGGATAATGTGAATCATAAATAAAAGATTTTAATTCAGTTACATATATATTATATAAAACAAGTGTAGTAAATATTTTCTTATAATAAAATATTTTATTACCGTCTTATTCAAAACTAGCATACATTTATCTTAATTCTATATCTATCACAAGCTTAAAGAAATCAATTGCACTTACATAAAAGTATATTTTTCGTTTGAAACATTTAATTCCTAGCTGCACTAGGTAAATCCTGAATTAAAATAAATTTATACTCCTTAAATTTTTAATTTAAATCATTTTTAAAATAAAATTTTATTTAGTTTAATATTTATTTTATAATGATATTTTAATTAAATAAAATAAAATAAATTAGAACTAATAAAAAAAATATTTACATGTTCTAAAAATTAAAATTTGATACCTCATTAATATGTTAATTTAAAATTAAATATTTCTATTCCCAAATTTTCATTTTTGTAAACCTGAATCTCCTTCTAAACTTTTGAACTTTTAAATTCTTAAATCCATTTCCAATCCATTAGGAATCTTTCGTACTCATTCTTCGACGGCCAAAACCCGTGGAACGAAGTGAACAAATTTAATAAGCATTAAAAATGGTAAAAGATAATTTATGAAATAACATATAAATTTTTTTTATTTTATTTAAAAAAAATGTTGTTCATCCTCAGGATAAGGTGGAAAAATATGATTGATCTCAATAAATAAATAGTTAGGATGAATCATTTCCCGGAGATAACCATTGAGACTAGCCATAAGAATCTTAGGGAAGCCATTGAAATTGAAAGACATGCTAAGAATCTCAATAGAGATAATGGGTAAATTAAGTAAGATATGGACTCCAACTCTCTCTAAATGATTTCACCCTTTTGTGTTTTTGATTTGATGCCCTTTTCTTCTTGGTTCCTTTTCTTTTTATGATTTTTTCTTCATTTATAAATAATTGTTTACTATAATATTTTATTATATATTATGAATTACCTATTTTAATAATCTATATTAACCTATTATAATATTAAAACACCTGGTTCTATATAATATGTTCTTCAATTATCTTTTAACTTTTATATTTTCTTATGAGATTGGTTTTTAACCCTATTATAATAAGTGTTTAAAGATTTTTAGTTAATAATAATCCTCTATTAATTAATTTTTCGAACTATTTAATGGCTAGTTTACAATGACTTGTTTTTAATGTCTTGTCTCAACGACTATCTCGACAATGATGCATCTTAAATATTTATTCATTCAAATCAATCATCTTTTTTCACCTTGTACTGAGGATGAACCATATTAGACGGTTTGAAACTTTGACCTAATCCTAATGATGTGATTAATCCGAAAGGCATTTATATAACAATTTTAAAATTTTTAGGTAGAGATTTGAGTTTTTATTTGAGAACTCAATGTTATATTTTTGTGAATAAAAAAATGGATTAAATAAAGTTTCACAAAAATATATTTTAACAATATTATATTTCTGGGCACAATTTTTGCTTACAATTTTATTTAAAAGTTAGAGCTTAGAAAAGTTACATGTTTAGTTAAAAAAAAATTAAAAAATTAAAGATTAAAAGAGGTGGAAAGAGAAAAAGAGAATATTTCCAGGAAAATTAAGGAGATTCAACATTCACATTACTCAATAGTTATTCAATAAAATTACATAGGAGATATCGACAATAAATGAATCAAATAGAACTATAACTCAACCAAGCTACACTAAACTCATACATATGGATTGACACCTATAAGGTGGATGGAATAAGTTTCACCAGCACTCCCCTTTAATTACAATCACAAAAATCTGCTCTTAATTACAATCACAAAATGTTAAACTAAGTTGTCTCTTGGTCTTAGTCTCAGCTAGCCTCTAAATTGCTTCATCTTTTTATTTTTGTTGTAGGCTCCAAATTTTAGTTTTTGGTCCAACTCTTCTATTGTTCCAAAATCTCCATGTATGTCACCTACTTGTTCAAAAGTAGACTTGTATGCATATTGGTACCACATGTCATATTTTGTAGGATTTTCTTTATCGTAATTGTTTTGAGCATCAATTTGATGCAACAAAAATTGAGAATACAATTTTATCTCTTGATAAGTTGAGAATACAATTTTCTTTCTTGGATACTCTAATACATGAAAATCTCTTCTCCCACATCCATATTTTCTTCAAAAATTATTTTTGCAACTTCTAGTCATACTTCATTAAGATGTGTTGCAATCCATGCTTCAAAGAAATTTAATTATTCTTCAAAATTTGTTTCTTCTTCGTGGTTGTTGCTAACATCTACACATTCAAAATGAAGGTTCAGTTTAAAAACATTTGTAGAACCATATTGAGTGTGTTATTTATGCTTTACAATGAGAGTTTTCTTGCCTTGCACATCCTTCTCTAACTTTGTCACTTCTACTTCTTTCTAACCTATGTTGCTTCAAATAAGTTTTCTTCCACTTGGTTTGGTATTCTCTCACCAAATAACATCATATGTGATATTTTTTTGTTCCATAATATGAAACCACTCATCTTTGGCTAATTGTTCTTGATCAAACTTAGCATCAACAAATTATATTGTTGGATTCACCATAACTTTGGTTGCTTCAATGGCAGCTTCACTTTCATCAACTTCTCTCTTGTTGGATTCACTAACTGGTCATCGACTTGTGGTTGTGCACAGTGTGACTCACAAGCAATTGTCTTTCCTTTGTCTACTTCTCGTGATACACCATTACCATTGTGTTCCATTTTTAAGTAGGATTTATCATAGCCAACTTATTTACTTCCCTTACACCAAAATTCCTCTCAAAGGTATCCCAAGGTTCCTTTGTTGCCTTTTCGTCTCCAATGAGGGGAAGAATGTTGTCATCTGGACATTTAAATGAGAACACATCCTTTTTCCTTTTTGCTTCCAAATATTTCAGAAAGACCTAAAACAAACAACTCTCTTTGTTACTTTGACATTCTTAACCTCTTAACTTTTTTCCATTCCTATTCAATCTTTGCTTCACATTGGGGTTGAACACTATTGGTCCAATGCTCTTTACTATGCTTTGTTTTCTATTTTATTTTTTTCCAAAAAAAATTCCTTTCTTTAATATGAATCGTTCCTTAAGTAGTGAATTTTCAATTTCACCACACATTTACTTTTATGTTTCCACTCGCACATTTTCAATTTGACCACACATTTACTTTTCAGTTTTCAGTCCCATACAACGCTTTCTCGTTTTTTTAATAAACCCTTTTTTTATTAAAAATCTATTATAAATTTTTTTTCTTAATAATATCACGAGGACATTAAAAAAAATGTTCTGTCTTATGTTCTTATCAGATCTTTTATAATATGATGAAGAATGACACTTTAAAAAAAAAACTTTCCTCGTTCTGTTCTTTTTTTGTGGAGAAAAATAAACTTTTCTTTCTTTTGGTGGAAAAAAATAAACTTTAAAAAACCTTTTGACCGTTGGCTTCTAGTGCTTTTAAATTTCATGCTTGTTGCTCTTTTTAATTGGGGGTTGTGGATCTGAGATTGTATTCAAAAAAATATCCCTACACATATGATCTTAACATCAAACTTGTCAAATTAATGTGTGTTTGCGGAAGCCTGCAGACTTTTACGATGTGAACTTTGACTCGAACGAACATCAACTTGTGGTCAGAATTTTCCACATAGAGGAGTTTCATTCATCGAAGATCATGTCAGTTTTGTAAGTCGGTCACTTTCATTATAGTTTTTTTTGTCTTCAGTGATGCGGTTAACAAAAATATGAATTCATTGCTTTGTACTTCCTTGGCTATATCAGTTTCCCGCATTCTTTTTCAACTACGGATTCAGAAGGATCTCTATGCAGGTCGAGTTAATTTAAATACTACACTACGACTCGGAAAACGTGTGCTTCTTAAAAAAAAATTGACTTTCTGTGATGGATCCGTCAACAATCTCTTTCGCCCCAGCTTCTTCGCCTTTCTTCATAACTTGCTCCTTCACAGTTTGGCTTCTTCTCTTCCTCGACCTTTTGATATCTGTTGCTCCCAAGGATTCTTATGCAGGCTGAGCTTTATGCAGGCTGAGCTTTGAAACCATGTTAGAGATTGAAAGAGGCGGAAAGAAGAGAAGAGATAAATGGAGTAGACTCAATTTCATACTACTCAGTAATGGTTAAATAAAATTACATAGGGATAACAACAATAAATTATTGAACTAGAACAATAAATTATTGAACTGGAACTGAACTATAATTCAACCAAATTGAAATAAAATCAAACTCATTATGAAACCTAGATTAGTTAGTTGGAAGTAGTTTCTCCATTAAAAATATACTATATCTTATGCATAAATTTAATCAGCTACTTGAAGTCTAATCTCTATAGATATATTTAATAGCAGTCGCACACAACTTCTTGCCTCTCCTATTCTCTATAACATAATTCATAGAGATAAATTAGAGTTGGGACTAAAGAAAGATCTGTAATTGTCTTTCAATGAATAAGCAGGAAGAGAATGTTTTTCAGAAAACTACCAAAAAAAGCAAATGGTAACTAAATTATATGATTTGCACATTTGCAATCACTAGTTTAATATATCCGTATATCTCGATTGAAACTTTTCATATGGGAAATAGAGATATAGGATTATTTTTAATTCTCTTAACTTCTCTCGTACATTAGTTTGTTGTTTTTTATTAAAAAATGTTGCAGTACATTACGTTTCCATTTCAAAGTTAAATCTTTTATCGGAGTAAAGAATAAACATTGTTTACCAGTAGCTTTGCCTGTGTTGAATTTCTCGCCTATCATTGCTCTTTTCTATCTAATATGTACTCAAGATCTTGCTTGCCATCGACCAAAAATAAAATAGGAAGAATAGCGCCATATTTGCCTCATATTTGTGGCATCTCTTCCTTCTGACTCTCTGTATTTCCATTGGTGCTAACTATACATAAACCGTGTCGCACCAACTTTCTTTATGCGTAGTCCAAGATAATCGGTGTCTAGCTAGCGTTTTTTTGTGCCTTGTGAATGAAAAAGGTATATTCTATAAGAATTTAGTGAACCCTATAATAACTTTGTTCTCATCCACTACAATCGGCAGAGAAATTTCGTGATTGTTAGATGATGTCTAGTGAGAACATTCCTAGTTAGGTGTCCAGACTAACCAAATAGGCCGTTTCTACCATTCATTTCTCAATTTTCTTTGCACATTTGGAACTTTATTATCATATTAATAGATTTTAGGGAATGGATGATGTATTAAAGTTAGGTTTCAGTAAGTGGCATAACATAAAACATGAAATACTCACCAAAAAACTTGTTTTTATGAGAATCTCATGTTGAACGATATTTGTGGGTGTGAGAAGAACCAGAGAAAATGGTCGCAGTTTACCCATGCAAGGGATTAAACTCCTCGAAGTTGGCCAAGGATGATAAGGAAAGTAAACACATGGGTAATGAAGTGATTGTGCTAGTTATTGAAACTAACAAGAATTGAGGATTGTTCTAATACAAGTTGTGAGAAGGTGGCAAAAATACCACTCGCATCAAATCCTCCTTTTCAGGACTAATGTTTCTTAACCTTCTATGCAGCATGGTGATATTTCTATTGGGGAAAGTAAGAAAATAGAATCATACATTATTTGCATAGACACTATAAAAGAAAATGAATTTATGAAGGTCACTATGAAGGTTATAGTAGTAGAAAACAAAAATATAGAGGCCACATTGCTAGCCATTGGAAAATACATCCAAGCAACCAAAGAAGTTACAAAAATTTTTGAGATGAAATATAAGGAGAAATAATTCTTCAAAATGTATTCAATACCACCAATTTTTTATATCTCGATCTCCCCAATGCAATTGCATAGACATGTTGCGCTAGCATTAAGAAGAAGGGGAAGGATTTTGTTCAATAAAAAAAAAGATTTTCTTTAAACATGAATGAGAAAGAGTTGATACACACCATGGTGGATAAACCCACTCCCAATGAGATGAATGAGTGATTCGTATTGGAACATAATATATTTTTCATCCATCTCATCCTTTTAGAGTTTAAATAGTTGACAAGTCAACTCATAGGATGGCGTTTACTAACGGAACCTACTTTGGAAAATTAGGGTCTAAAACCTTTCACGCACATTTGAGGCATCAAATAACATTTTTGGGGGCATAATAATTTTCCACTATAGTGCAACAATTTTCTCCCCTATTTTTCACATATATACCTTTCCAACAATGCAAGAATCACCTCAATCATAGTCTATATACAAAATCATGGAACTCATAAGTTGACCTTACTACTTTCGCCACCATAATTTGAGACAATGCCATGTCATCTATCATAACTCATGGAAAATGGGATATCCATTTAATTATGATTAATAATACTCTAGAAGAGTCAATATTGTAACTTTGGTTAAGAGATGGAGTAAAACGTAACCACTAGTAGGCTATCGGGATATGTTATAACTGAGCGAGTAGGAATAAAAGGGATTGCATTCTTTTCAAGCATATCTTATTTGCATCGATGAGAAGAGTAGATGAGAGGGATAGGGAGAGATAAAATAGAGATTATTTGTGCAATTTAGTAGGCCGTGGCCCATTAACCATATTTCTTTGTACTCACAACCATTTTCTATTGACCAAAAGGGAGTAGAGTGGCCTCACCTTCGAGCTTAGTTTTCTCCAAAAAGGGTTTTTCAGGATATATCTTGTGCCAAATTTGGCTCATGAGTTTTTTTATTTCATTTTTCTCTATTTGATACAAAAATTTTGATTTTAATGCTTATTAAATAAATATTAATCTATAGAACCATAAATATTAAGAGAAATAAACCCTAATGATGTAGATTTTCAATTTTTAAATATAGTTTTATCAAAATTGTTTTGAAAAAATGTCTAGTGTAATACCCGTGCAAGTTAATAGATAATATTGGTATGAGTGCATGTTATTTTATTATGTTGTGGATATTTGTATGGCTTCTAGGTTAGCTAATCCAAAATTCGTAAAACCCTAGTCATGGTCAATGAAATTAAGAATAATTTTTTGGATAGTACAAAGGACATGTTTTCATGGTTGGAAGTTCAAGTTGAAGATATAAGCCATATTTCTAATATCCTCATTTTTCCCCTAATAAATAAGCTTAGTCTATTTAGAGAATATGTGGGTTCAAATTCATAGGACCGGTGAAAGGGGAGATCAAGAGATCGGGAAGAAATAGAGAACGAGCCGAAGAAAGGTTCTTAAAGTAATCAACTCAATCAAAGTTTCACAAACCATTCACAATACCCACTGAAAATATGACTAATGTTTGATATATATCCATACCAATGCTAGATTTATGCTTTGAAATTAGGTCACTAGGTTCAACAATTAGGAGTTTATTTTAATATTCATCATATAGAGTAAGAACATAAGATTTCATTTGTGTGATATAAATTCAACGACCGTGCACTAACCTGTTGGTAAAGCCACATGGATACCTTTAGTTTCGATGTATATCATCTAGTTAGTAAGTGTAATGACATCAAAACCATTATAAATTCACAAATTTACGCTCTCAAGTATGTAGAAGACCAATGGATCTAGTGGCAGTACTTCAGGCAAAAGCAGATGCAAAGTGTATAAAATTACATCACAAATTTCAAAAAGGTAGCCATAATGCTTGGCATCTCCTCAAAGAACCCAGATATACTCCTAAAGTAATAGGGGACTTTACATAGCAATATCTGAAAGAAACTGACATTTTTTTATCCTAGATTGGTGGACAAGGCTTGTGTACAGGAGCAACACCTAGAGAACATAGGCCTGGGTAAAGGGAAATCAAGTGATTTGAAGTAGAAGAAGAAATAGAATTTTTCTAAGGAGGGGAAGAAGAAGTGAAAAGTGGGAAATTATAAAAATATAATATCAAAAACACACCGAGGCAATGGTCCCAGCAACCACTATAACATTGATGGTCATACAAAGGAGAAGTGTTGGGAGTTTCTTTTAGATCTTATTCCAAAGAAAAAAAATAAAGATAATAAGGAGAATAATCTCATGGCGACTTATTGGAGAAACCAAATTGAAAATAGATCTGACATTGATGAGAATATCATATGTACACGAACATACAAAGAGGGGAATCTGAGTAGTGTTCAACAAGAGGAAGGGAAAGAAATGAACAAAATATTCCACATAAAGATACAATTTATGAAAAAAAAGATTGATTCCTTATTTGGCTTAGGATTGCAAATGAATCTCATTGCAAAAAATATTTTCAAAATATTAGTATTGGAAGTTCATTATCATCCAAACCAATATCCATTGGGATGGGTAAGTAATATGTAGATTTAAAGGTCACAAAATAGTTCAAAATTATATTTTCTATAAATGTTTTTTTTTTTTTTTGAAGCAAAAATAGATGTAGTTCCCATTGATATATGTGGAGTGATGTTAAGAAGTACTTACATTTACATGTGAGATGAAAAAATTTATGGGGATATCCAACCAGTAATGGCTTGTTAATGATGGAATATTTTTCAGCATTAATATACACAAAGGGAAGTTGAAATTTCCACTCGTTTATATGAACTAAGACAACAAATTGATCAGTTATAAAAAGAAATATGTTTTAATTTTTTTATTTAAAATTAGTTTGTAGAGGAGCGAGTGATACGAAAGGAATACCTACAAATATGTACTAAGAAATAAAAACAATAATTAGAAGGATTTTTATAAGCATATGAGGATGTGTTCCAAGATCTCAAAGGACAACATCCCAAGAGGGAAGTGGAGCACAAGATCTAGCTAGTACCAAACACCCCATTAAAAAACATTATGTTGTTAAATAAGTCTATTATAGAAGCAAGTGAGATGAAGAAATAGTTGCAAAAACTACTAGAATAAGGTGTCATTCGACCAAGTACATCACCATTTGGGTCACCCATCATCATTGTGGCAAAGAAATATGAGACTTGATTGATGTGTATTGATTATAGGAAACTGAAGAAAATCACATTGAATAATAAGTACCCATTAACTAGAATATATTATCTGCTAGATCAGTTGCAAAAATAAAAATGTTTCAACAAAAAAGACTTAAACTATGGATATCACTACGTTCAATTAAGAGAAGAATATATCTATAAGATCACCTTCAAAACCAAGAAAGTTTTGTATGAGTGGTTAGTCATGCCATTTGACCTAGGAAATGCACCAACTACATTTATGAGATGGATGAATGATATACTACAGTTTTTTATAGATTCATTTTTTACTGTCTATTTGGATTAGATATTACTATATAATTATGCTTAGGAAGGGTAAGTATCACATTTCATGTAGGTTTTGAAGACATAAAAGAAGCAAAAAATGCTAGAAAATCTCAAAAAGTGTTAGCTTTCACAAGAGTCATTGATGCATGTATGGTATTGAAAGAGTATTAAAATACCCAAGGATCAAATTTCACACTTCATTGCTTGAGAGAATTAGTTATGCATGAGCCTAATTTATTGGAACAATATAGGCTTCTAACAATCTCTAGAAGATAATACTCACAATGCAGCTGATACGATTGTTATGTAATATTACAAATTTCAATATTTATTGCAACTGTAAAGCCCCCCATAAGTGAAACATAAGGAGGAAAACAAAGAAAAGGGAACACAAAGAATTGGTCCTGACAACTAGGCCTTTTTAGGTACCCATGTACAACATTTCATAAGAGGCAAAGAAGGAAAGAAAATGAACAGGTGAAGGAAGGAGGACTCAAGATAGCCCCCCAAGGAAAAATTCCTTTACTCCAATCATATGTCATAGTTAAAGAAACATTGGTGATGCCAAGGATTTTGTAAGAATATTTGCTATTTTTTCTTCAGTAGGTGGACATTCCATGCCGAGAACACCATCTTGAATAAGTTGGAGAATTAAGTGCATATGAATCCCAATGTGTTTTTTCCATTGATGCTCCACATTATTACTATAAATGTTTGTTCTAATTTGATTATCACACCATAAGTGAGTAGGTTGATTGCGCTAAATGAAAAAATAAAGAAATGTCTATCATAGACATACCTTTTTGATTTATAAAATTGTAATCATACCAACCGCCATATATAGTGCAATTATTGATTTTTTCTCGTATCAAAGATAAAATAACACACTGCACACTCTATATAAATTCTATATTATGAATCAAGGAAATTACACACATATTTATACAAGCAATAGTCTCAAGATAGGAATTCTATCTTGGACGTACAGTAATGTGGTTGAGAGATTCTCTCAACCACACACTAAACTAGGAGAAACTATATTCTAGCTATTTCCTATTATGTAGGAACAAACTCCTCAAATGGAGAATTACAACCATAGACAAGTAGGAATTAATTATTTCTAACTCCCCCCCTTAATGACTACTTGTCATGATAGTGATTCACAAAGTTTGGTTGTGGTCAAACATAACAAAGAATATGTCGACATCCATATAAAAGAGCAACCATCCACCGGAATGCATGGGTACCAACCGCTGCAACCGCTAGTCCTGTAGGATGTCCTTCGCATACATGATTCTGTCGACCATTATCACTGCATATATGTACCTACAAATCCACCACCATCAGGCGAATTGCATGTGCAGAACCTCCAAAAACACAATCTGCCTCTCTCGGACAGATCCGCAACTTCTCCGATCTGCTTCTCCGCAAATCGTCAAACGAAGTTGAGGCTTCCCGCGGATCTTCCAATCTGCCTCTCCCGGATAGGTCCGCAACTTCTCCGATCTGCTTCTCCGCAAATCGTCAAACGAAGATGAGGCTTCCCGCGGACCCCCATGAAGTTGAGTTGGCGTCTTCCTGAAAAAATCGTGCGCTTTCGTGCCATTCCCGTGATTTGACGTGTTGGCACGAGTATGTACTGAACAGTTGCGCCAATTGCGCTTCTCAGCACGACTGTCAGTTAAGAAAGCACACCAACCCCCTTCTTCTCAGAGATCGATCAGTCATCTGAGACTGAGCCAGGTGTTACTGCAGTCCACCTGCTCGATTGAGCACAAAGCTCTGCTGAGCACACAGCTCTCATGCACATGCGGCCACTCGTGTACATGCGGCCACAAAGGCACCTTTAGCCATGAAGGCAACCAGCCACAAAGGCTCTACAGATGGTTTCTGGATCACCACCAACCATCACTTTACAGTGACAAAAGATGGTTTCATGCTGACCATAAACCATTACAAAGTGGTTTTAAGATCACCACGAACTTTCAAATGCCTTTACCAGGCTTACATTCCATATTTCAACATTTGGAGTTTCTGGGTACATACAATGACCATTACAACAACTGGACTTGCTTATAACATGCTAGGGAGTCTATTCCACAAACCACACTAACTCAAACAAACATCTATTTTGTTGTCCACCATAAACGTTGTTGCTGCTCCTTTACCTCATGTTTTCATAGTTCACATCTTGGGCATCCTTGTCTGTTCAAATAACTTCTTGGAACTCCATGCTTAACCTGTCATTCGTTAGAGTTGCAAATTCTAACAAAATAACTTTGCCTACATTGAGTTAGCTAGGCTCAATAATATTTAAACATGATTCCAAGAAAATACAACATAAACTCTTCAAATTTAATTTCTCTATCTCTGCCCATAGATGATTATTTTCCAAGCATACCAGTTTCCATTCCAACGATACCTATGGGGGGTCCACTAATAAAGAAACTGGAACATAGGCACTCATAGCCACACGAAGAGAACACAATTTTCCCTTCAAGAACATTAATCTAGGACTCCACGGTCCAATCCTCCGTTGTGTTTCAGTATCCATTCCCCTGGAGACACAATGCCACTTCCCCTACTCACAGTATCAAGGCTTGGTAACTGCTTCCAAGCATGTTGCCTCATGTTCGCTACTTTCCATCACAATATATACAGCTCCAACCACTACTCATTGATGCCATTTTCATTGTCATGTCATCATCGTATCTGGTAGTAGAACATTCCTGCAAATAAATTTGTCTATTGTTGGAATGGGCAATTCCAACAAAGACTCGCACTCGTGACAATAGTTGCCCAAACTAAATGTCACAACATTTAATTTAACCAGATTTACATGACCACTCTTAAAAAAAATATTATGACATCATGCCAAATTTCGACAACAAAATTGAGCATCGGTGCTTGACTATGCTACTATCCCAATTACCTGACATGCACTAACAAAAATTTTCAATCAACAAAGTCGGTAGTGTTGAAGCATTATCTGCAGCATGCAACTTATGGGGCAAATGTCACGGGCCAAATTATTAAATGGATCCCTTCCTCACCCAATTACTGTGGCACAAACAACGAAGATGAACCCGATGCGCCGACCATATTAGATGTAGCTTGTATGCACCATTCTTGATGACAAAACCATAACTAGTCGAACACTTCTAGAAACCTCCACAGTTTACGGAATGGATACCATATAGGGGTAACTGACTGCATACTAAAAAGATGAAAAAACGAGATTACAGTGTACAGAACCTTCTCCCTGAAGAGCACTTTTCTTTCAGCTATCTGGACCTCGGGCAAGCTTGAAAGAAACGGCCTCACTAGATGCAGCACCCGAAACTCGCCACCACTTGGCATTTTTTCTTCCCGGAAGAGAAACCCAAGAAATCAAACTTATAATTATAGCTCCAGAAAACTCTAGATCTGCTGCCGGAAATCACCGATCTGCACCGATTTTGCCTCAAAATTAAGCGTAAACACTCCTAAAAAAATTCAGAATTTAGCGTGAAAACTTTTAAAACGCTGAAATGTTAAGGGAAAAACGATGGATCGAAGCCAAACATGGATGCGTAGGCCAAGGGTTTACGGCCCGTAAGGAGCCCAGATGCAGAGAATTCTATCCTACCTTTACACTCACAATATAGTTGATCACAACACTTGAAATTTCTACTAAAAATTGAATATGACATGATATTGAAACAAACATTGAGCTCGGAAGAGATCCCAAATCCTTATTAGGTAAAATTTTCAAAATATAAGTTGATCTACAACGCCTTCAATTCATACATCAAGAAGACCAGAAGCTATCATGGAAATAGAGAATTTAACAAAAATAACACATACAAAGAGTAAAAACACGGAGTGCTCTGTGAGATCTAGATCTGCATGTGGGTCCTTCAAAAAATACGTTGGCTCTCGACTAATAAATCCGTAAAGCCACACCGGAACAGAACCTGATTGCTGAAGCCAGGAGTAAAATGTCACCCTCTGTGCGAAGGAAAAATGAATTCTAGCCACAGCTCGACGTCGTGAAGCATCAGCAAGCAAAATGACTCGGATGTTGGAGTCATCAAAATGAAATCGCCATGGAGACCCTCTGTCAACTGCCTTCTCTCAGCGTTCCTACCATTCAATCGGCTTAACGCCCTCCCAGCACTCAGATCTTCCCGGCCTTCTGTGCACGGATCTGCATTCTACCACTATGCTTCTCCTCCAACACGCAGAAGGGAATTTTCTGCACACCACAGTCTGCAGCTAAACCTCAAACTTGCATTCACCTAACAACATTGCTTTAGCTCCGGATGGACAACCAAAAACTAAAAAATCAGAGAATTAAAATAATGCAAATACAGAGATTTATATTCCTATGCCCAGGAAGGGCCAGTGGCCCTTACGGGCTCTGAAGCTTTGATACCAAGATAAAATAACACACACACTCAATATATTCTATATTATGAATCAAGGAAATTACATACATATTTATACAAGCAATAGTCTCAAGATAGGAATGCTATCTTGGACGTATAGTAATGTGGTTGAGAGATTCTCTCAACCACACACTAAACTAGGAGAAACTATATTCTAGCTACTTCCTATTATGTAGGAACAAACTCCTCAAATGGAGAATTACAACCATAGACAAGTAGGAATTAATTATTTCTTACAGGACCAAGAAATTGGAGAAGATCCAAGACAATAAATAAATGTAGAGGTGGATTTATGATCACCCATTGATCTAGCCCATTCAGAATCAGTGAAACCTACAAGATCAGGAGAACCAATAGCATAGTAAATGTCAAAATTGGAAGTTCCTTGAATATACCTAAGAATGTTATTTGCTGCTTTTGAGTGACTCTGATGAGGATCTTGAAAAAATCTATATTCCAGCCTGTATCAATAGGAAATTTTAGGTTAGGTGTGTGCCAAATAAATTACACTAGCAAAAAATTGGTGATACAATGTACGATCTACCCTAGGAGTGGTGCAACTAGTAGTAAGAATAACAATAGACTGAAAAGGAGTATGTGAAGGTGTACAATTAGACATTCCAAAATGCTAGAGTAAACCAAGAGCATATTTTTTTTGGAATATGGTGATTCATTTTGAATGAGGGTGGACCTATATGCCAAAAAAGTAGTGTAGAAGACCAATCTCTATCATAAATAACTCTTCCATTAATGCTTCCTAAATATTATGAATCCTATATGAAGAACTTCCTATGACAATTAAATCATCGACATACAAAAATACGAAAGAATAATATTAACCACCTTCTCATACGAGGCAGAGTGACAGTGATTGAACCATGAGTAAAACACAAAATTATACATATTCTCATACCAAGCTCTAGGAGCTTGTTTTAGAGCATACAAATATCACCTAAGCCTCTAAACACGTGAAGGATCTTGCACAAGTCTAGTGGGATGTTCCATGTAAATCTCCTCATGTATATCACCATGATTTAAAACACTCTTAACATCCATTTTGTAAACTAAGAAACCTTGGGAGGATGTAAGAGAAAGCATAAGATCAATAGAATCCATATTTGCGAAAGGAGTAAAAGTATTAGAATAGTCAATCCATTCAACCTGTGAAAATTCCTTAGCCACAAGGCGTGCCTTCTGTTTATATACATATCCATCTGCTACATAGTTGGTTATGTAGACCCACTTGCAAGGAACAACATGCATCCCTTTGGAAGAGGAACAACATACGAATTATTACTCTTCATCCACTAAGGATACTCTTTTGTCATGCCATCTTCCCACTCAGGTTTTCCACTAGCATTAGGAATTGTTGTGAATCCTCAAAAATGGAATGAATCAAAAGAAATATTCCTTCAGAATGTGGTTGATTTTAGGCTAGATAACTAAAATCAGTTGCATCATGGCCAAATATATTAGGATGCTTTCTCTTACTAAGACTCATCCTGAAGGAATAATTTAGAACAAGCTTCACATGTATGTCCCATTGGTGCTGATGGAAGATTTTATTTTGGTTGGGGAACTTCAATACCACTTTTTTCTTCTTCAATATCTATAATATAATAACAATGATTAGAACCATAATCAACAATTAGACGTGAGGTACTATGGGAAGAAGATTATCCTGGGCTAATATTTTCATCAAAATTAACATCTCTTTAGAACAAAAATTCCTTAGAGTTAGGATCAAGGAGTCCATAATATTTCATGTCCTCACAGTAGCCAAAAAATATCAATTGTTGACTTTTCCTTTCCATGGATTTTCATTTTTCACCTGGAATTAATGCCCAAGCGGGACTACCAAGTATGCTAAAAGAAGTTACATCAAGCTTCTAATTTGTCCAAGATTCCATTAGAGTCGTATTTTGAATTTCCTTATGAGGAATCCTATTCTTGATGCAATTGGCACTATTAAGTTATTCATCCCAAAACGTAGGTGCCATGTTCTTGGAATTAATCATGCAATTAGCCCTCTCCTTAAGTGTTCCATTATTTCGTTCAACTACACCATTTTGTTGAGGGGTGTATGGAACAAAATGTTAATGAAGAATAACATGGTATTTACAAAAATTTTGAAATTCCTTGCTAATATATTCCCCCCATTATTTGTGCATAGATTTTTAAAAGAGCATGAAGATTATTTTTGAACAAGAGCTTTAAATGTCTTGATAGTTGCAAAGAATTTGCTCTTGTTGTTGAGAAAATACACCCAATAGTACCATGAAAAATCATCAATAAAAGTCAATGCATATTTGGCCCTTGAAAAAGGAGTTGAAAATGTCATTAGATCACTATGCACCACCTCAAGATGTGTTTTTTCCCTTGAGGCTTTCCCTTTAGTAAGGGGATCTTGGTTTTTCTTTCCAAGGGCACAACCTGCACATACTCCATCAATGCATGAAACCTTAGGAAAACCTAAAACAAAAATTTGAGTTTACATCTGCTGCAAATATCTATAATTGAGATGATCAAATGTTTCATGCCAAATCTTACTCAATGAATCAGAATGAGATATAAAAGAAGAATAAGAGGAAGGCTCAAAGCAAACAAACTTATATAATATAGAAGCATGATCAACTTGTCCAAAAGAAATAACAACTGCAGTATGATGTAGCTCCCTAATGGCTACCTCATTTAGATAAAACTTTATATTTTTCCCATCCCTATAATGATAGATCTGATAAATGGACAATAAATTTAAGGAAATTTGAGGGACTAGGAGAACATTGTTAATGCACCCATGTGTCATTTTTACATTGCTTGTTCCCAAGACTTTAAATTGTGTACACTCACCAGCTGCAATTTGTGAGATTTTTTAACAATATGTAGAGGGAAGGGGGTATTGACAAGGAGTCATATGATGTGAAGCTCCCAAATCAAGTATCTAATTGTCTGTACATTTACGTATGGCTTGTGTTGATAGAGCATGTCATTTTCCTATTGAAATATTGTTCTTCTTTGTCGACGCTTATAAGGCATTAAACTTTATCCAACATCTTGCTTCAATATGCCCCTGTTTTCCGCAAAACGTACAAATTTCATCTGTGTTGGTATTCTTGTATTTTTTCTTTTTCTTTGGGGTGGATTCTTCATACTTATAAACATGAGGAGAATACTTAGTATTATGCTTAGTCTTCGATGGAGACTCATGGGCTTGTGTAGAATGTTTCTTTGTTTGAAACCGATCGTTGTGCTTTTATTTGGAGTTATGAACCACCAAAGGTTGACTTGAAGAGATAGAGAGAACATCTAGTTGCTTGAGGTTAGATTTTTCTTGTATGAGATGATCATAAAATAAATAATTTTGAGCATTTGAAATTTGTCACCAAGGGCATCCCTTCATGCATATAAGGTAGATGCAAACACTTGAAAATGACCCTTTAATTTTGAAAAAATCAATAAAGTACATTCATCATATTTTTTAATCCTTGCCACATGATTTTAATTGAGACAAAAAAGACCTGAATTGAGTTATATACTCCTCAATAGAGGCACGCTCATCAGGTACTAGGGATGGTAATTTAGTTTCCAATTCTAATGCATGGAATTCAATGATACATTCAAATACAAAATCTAGCTTTCCCCAACTTCTTTTGGTAGTTTCACATTATTCAAGATGAAATAATAGGTTTTCTGAAACATCCAACCTAATCAACACCATTTCATCATTTATTTTTTTATTGTAGGCAAATGTTTCAACCATTTTGTAAAATTCCACTCGTTTTCACTTAATGCATTCCATAGCCACTTAGATTATGAAATTTATTACAATTTTCTTTTCTAGGTTTTATAATTGTTTAGAGTAAGTAACTCTAATATCCTTAAACCTTCCATAATATCAAAAATCAAAATTTACAACTACTACAAAATGCCAGAAAAAGTTCCCAAACTTCTTTTTACACAAGTAAAAAAATAATGTTAGGTCCCTATATTACTAGTGTAGTCCCTTATTGCTATTGTTGTACCCCTGTAGTCTCCATATTTTTATTATTGTGATCCATAATAGCCCACTATTGTTATTTTTGTCCTCTTAAATTATTATTGTTAGGTCGGCTAGGATTATATTGTGGCCCTATGGACTCTTATATAGAGAAAATAGGTTTTGTCATTTGTATAATCTAATAATTGTTAATTTACGCAATGTAAAGGAGGTTTCCCCCTTGAAGTGGTTGTTTTGTAAGTCTTTGATCTCTCTTTTCTTCTATTTTTTGTGCTCGTTTCATAAAATTTGGTATTAGAGCTTTTGATTGTAGGGTTTCGTTGCTTCAAATATGTCATCATGGTATTTTTCCTATAATTTTTTTTCTACGAAGGTTCATAATCTTATAAAAAAACCCATCTTCCCCACAATCCAGTGGAACATCGTGGAAGAATTTCAGATCTTCGTTTGCAATATTTTCGGATATATGATCTATGGAAGTTAGGGTTTTTGTAGGATCCTGAATTTCATATCAAACAGGCGATATTGGTAAAATTGTCATAACTCTCTCTCCTAGCATCGTAGTGGAATTATGTCAAAATTATCTGAAAATGCATGGAACATAGTGTCACGTGTATCGATGTCAGAGACGAAAGAGGAAACAATGACACAGAGATCGCCATACAATATTTCTCTACTGAACCATTTCAGAATTGGGTCATTGTGGGAGATTGGGCATAAGTTTTCCTTGAAGAATCTAGATCAGGTGAGACCTATGTCATTGGAAAGAATATTCAGAGGGTTACTAATATAATGAATTTAAAATATTTTTCGTCTGAAATGAAAAGATATATCAGTTTCAATATCGAGCTCCCCAAAAGAAAGAAAAATGTGTGTATTGTTTTAAAAAAAATTCATAAGTCTTGTTTGAAAAATCAGTTGGAAGTGATTCCAAGGGAAAATTGAAGCATAGATATCAATATTGGGTTCTAAAATTCCCCTTAAAACTAATTCAATAGCCATTAAGCCCTAAGAATGCTCTAATATGACTCATGAAGAGGAAGAAGTGCAATGTGATATATCAAAATTACGAGACCAAGTGCAACAAAATTCTCTCTCGCAGAAGAGAAAAAAAATGTAATGGAAGCTAAGATGGATGGTTTGAAGAATGGCATGGAAGGTAAGAGGGATAGTTTGAAGAATGGCATGGAAGCTAATATGGTTGGCATGGAAGCTAAGATGGATGCTTTTAATAAAGGTGTGGAAGTTAAGATGGATGGTTTAAAGAATGGCTTGGAAGCTAACATGGTTGGAGTGGAAGCTAAGATGGATGGTGTGGAAATTAAGATCAATGGTATAGAAGGAATCATGGAATATTTGAATAAATACATGGAGGGTTTGAAGGAAGGTTTGGAAAAATTGCCACAGTAAAAACTTCCTAATGGCGAAAAGGTAGTAGTGGAAACTCATGATGAGAAGAAAATATATATTAGTCATGATTTCATAGCATCTAATGTTGGATTTAAGACTCACCATATTTTAAAGATAGATATGAGAAATTTTTATGGCAAGGATCTGATAACATGGATACTTTGAGCTCCATAATACACAAAATACACAAAAGGCATGCATTACAACTTTATATTTAGGGGAAAAATAGTTTGTCTAGTATTGATGTATTTGTTCTCGTAAACCATTGGTCACTTGCTCAATTTTTACGGAGGAAATGATAGCACTTATGGAGATACAAAGAGAAACACCTTCTTTATCAAATTGATAATTCTTGAATAAAATAGTTCAATGATGGAGCACATTGAGGAATTCCAAAAATTAAATATAATGGTAAATAATATTTGAGAGGAATATATGGTTTATGTCTTCATAGGGACTCTAAAGGATAACATCCAACACGAGGTTCGCCTTTGGGAACCTAATACATTGTATAAGGAATTAAGGTTGGTAAGAAAAATTGAAAGTAAAATTATGGCGACAAGGAAGCCTACTACTGACAACTACAAAGATGGAAGTGTTGCTACTCCTAGACTTCCACACCCTACAAGTTTGACACCACAAGAATTGAAAGAAAAAGGAGAAAATAAGGATTTTATATAGTTGTGATAGCAAATACACTAAAGGTCATAAGTGTGTTGAGAAGAAATTGTTTTACATAGATTGTGAAAAGGATGAATAAAAGGAACAAGAAACTTCAAAAGAAGAGAATATACACCAGGAACCAACCCTAGAGGAAGAATAAATGAATCCAACCATATCCCGTAATGCATTGGTAGAAATTATAACTCCTAAAGCTCTCTAGATAGAAGGACATAACAAGAAGAAAATGTAATAGTGCTTATTGATTCAGGTAGTACCCATAATTTTATTCATTGTAACGTAGCCAAGGAATTTAATTGCTTGTTATACCTAGTGCCAGAGTGTCAAGTGATGGTGGTAAATGGATAGACTATCAGTTGGTCTAGAAAGTGCCATAATATCAAGCTAACCATGGGTTAATATGTATTGATTAGTCTAATGCTTTTCATTCCAATGGGTGGTGTTGATATTGTACTAGGAGTAAAATGGTTACAATCTTTGGGGATGGTAGCTTTTAATTTTCGAGAAATTTTCTTGAATTTTGAAAGGAATTTGAATTATGGGGTATCACATGGAAGCCAGGAAATATAATAATATCTAATTTCATGAAAAATATTATAAATAAATAACAATGAGGCGTGATTGGACAATTATGATGACTAGATGTTCCAACATCAAAATGATCTATTTCTCCAAATATCCAAAAATTCTTAGACAATCATTCTAAGGTCTTTCAAACTCCCAAAGGACTCCCACCTATTCGTGATCATGATCATGATTTTAATTTGATTCGAGGAAGTGTGCCTCCAAACATCAAGTCTTATATATATCCTTATGTCCAAAAGAGTGAAATTGAATGTATGATTGCAGAAATGCTAGAGGCTGGTACAATTCAACCTAGTAAAATTTCCTTCTCTGCTTCAATAGTATTGATGCACAAGAAGGATGGATGATGGAACATGTGTTTAAATTATATGGAGATCAATAAGCTCAATATTAAAGATACAATTCCCATTCCCATGATTAAATAATAATTTGACGAATTACATGGAGCAATTTATTTCACCAACTTGGATCTTTGATCCAGATATCATCAAATTAGAATGAAGACTAAAGGCATTTAGAAAACAATATTTAGAACTCATGAGGGTCATTATGAATATTTGGTAATGTCTTTTGGCCTTAGTAATGCACCTTATACATTTCAAGGGTTGATGAATTCCATTTTCAAACCCTTCCTTAGAAAATGTGTGTTAGTATTTTTTAACGATATACTAATCTATAGTAGGTCTTGGAAGGATCATGTTGAAAATGTTGACAGGGTGCTCAAACTATTGGAGGAGAAACAATTATATGCAAAAGCCTCCAAATGTTTCTTTGGAGTATGTTGTCCTTTGAGATAATTGTGGTCAATAATCATGCCAAAGCATCTATAATGTTTTCTTTGTATTTTTTTATTTTGGAGGACCAATGCATAAGATAATTTTTAGCAAACAATTATGTATTTAAACCTTATCGATAATTTCAGTAATTATAAGTAAGGGATGTTTTTTCATCTCACACAGTGATTAAGATTTTATAATTCGATTAAGTGGACTTATGTAAGAGAATATGATTATTAAATATTTCAGATTGAATTATTCAATAAACCATAAGCTGGAAAACCTTTAAAAAATGTCTAAAAGTTCAACAAAATATATCTAACATTATCAAGCTGCTGAAAATTTGTAAATAAAAGGGACTTACATCAACAGATTGTCAAGTAAATCATTCTCTATAATAATAATAACTTCAGGAGGAATTATGAGATTGCTGAAACATAATAAACCTCACCTAGTTATCTTGATAATAATGAAATATATGAAGAAATAAAATGGCTGAAAACTGGAAAAACTCACAAAGAAAAACATCGCTATATGAGATAAGTTCAAGATCCTTCTTGTATTATTGATGATAAAAAAGACGTGTATAATTTTTGTTTACAAAAATCATCTCATCCAAGGGTGAAACCCTTAATAACTTGAACTGAGAGTTATTTATACTAATTAAAAGACCTTTATAAATATCTTAATTGATTTACAATAATAGGATAAGAAGAATAAATGAAGGAGACCGGTAGATGGACTGTCTCTATTTTTCTGAAGGTTGTTGATGATTCAACCCCTTTTAGTCAAAGTTGTTGCTGACTTGGACCTTCAAAAGTCTGTTGTGCTGGCATGCTGCAAAATTAATCTTTTACTCAATGGTTTCACAAAACTTAATTTCTACATTCATCATTTTCCTAAAGATTTCATCTACTTCATTAAATCTGTCAAAAGTTGGTCTTTGAATGAATAGTTGTTTGATTTGATGTTGAATGATCAAATCAAACAATACATCTTCAAGAAAATATCTCTCTGTAATGTGACCATTGATACCTGCAAACTTTGATTTCCCATTTTAAGTTCCAACTCATGAGTCTTCTGCATTTCCTCTAGATACAAAGTATCATTTTTAATCTTTTGTTACTAAATAGGTTAAAAATTATGCTATATTTTGTCATGTGCTTGCTTCTAAGTGGCCAAATATTGTGTCAATTGTGTTGCATCAGTTATGGTCGAGGCTGCTGAAGGTTCCATACCTACAGAAGATGTTTGAATTGCTAAAGTAGGATCGGTATTCACTTGGAGTGCTGATTTATCTTTCAACAATAATTCTTCAATTTGTTTTTTCATTTTTCTAATCTGTAGATTTTGATCAATGATCAAATTAAGAATTTTCTCCTTGTCACATTCATTTTCTTCCATCTCTTTGGTCTGTGGATCTTGAGTCGAGGGTACCTTGAGTTGTTTTTGTAGAGCAGTAATGTTTGCATTTTTCTTCTTCATGATTTCTTCAGTTTCCTTGTAGTCCTTAGGATCATATCCACCTTTTGCTACAAGTTCTTCCAATTTCTTCATCATGTTGTATTTAGCCAATGAAGATAATTTCTCAATCTTCTACTGGGATTTCATATTTGAGAGTGCTACTTTTAATTTGGAAAGAGACATGGTTATTGTAGTCATGGTTTAAAATAACATTTCTCCTGACTACCTGTGCATGTCCATTTGGTCAATTAGATGTATTTGTTTTGTATCAAATGATAAGACATCCTTCTTATACTTAGCATGTGTCTTCGGAAATGGCACTCTTGTTTGCAGAAAGGCCATCTGCATCCTTCGTTTCTCACTATCAAAGGAAGTGAGAAGCTTGTGTTGTGATGTAGATGTTTGTTTCCAAAATTTTATATAAACATTTGATTTCAATGCTTCATTCTTGTACTTGATGTCTAGAAATATAGAGAAAATATTTTTCTCTTCTAAAGAGATAGCATCTGAATACTAGACGATTTCTAGTGGCTCTCTTGTGGGTGATGTGGATGGAGGAGTCTGAGGAACATTGGTGGATGTAGAGACTTCATTATGTCCCAAATCTATAATATAAGGTTGTTTCTATTCTGAAAGAAATGAGGAAGAGATCTTTGGTTTCTTATGTTGTAATATGAACCCTTTCATAATTTCTTTGGAATGTGGTGTCTCTTATCTGATCCTTTTTTGCTACTTACTATGAGGCACTAGTGTTTGTACATTTGAAGTAGAAATGACTTTTTCATCTTCTTCTTGTAAAGTACCTTCTACCCATTCATCCTGGTTCATGTATTTCTCTATTTTTTTTGTAGAGGTATGAGTGTAAGAGTTTGTCTTAAGTTCAACCCTCAGAGAAGAAATAATTCCATGGCAGTCATATGACCAAGTAAAACTTGATTGAAAACTGATATCTTTTAATAATGCATCTGCATGAGCACCAGCTGCTCTGGTATTGCAGATGAATGATCCAACACTGGCCTTGATTTTAAACTAGGATTGCCTCTTTCTTGAAAGCAAATTCAATTCATCCATATTTAACATTTTTCTTTGTACTCTAAGGAGAAAATTCTCATAGGCACATATTTTGGAAGTTTTTACGGTCAAAGTTTGTAGTGATACACCCTAATCTCTGTGTAATTTTTATACACATACTAATCACCTATCTTTTATTGTTCACTGAGGAGAATAATTCTTTTAATGTCTTCTCCAATTTTGGGCTCTAATTGACTGGTAAGGAGCTGCCTTACTAGATGGAATAAATGATTCTATGAATTCTGAGAAAGAAGTAGCTGTTGACGAAGATCTGACAAATTATGTCTAGTGAATCACTGATTAATTCACTCCTTGTGCATCCTGCTTGTTGAAGTTGATAGGAAAAATGGAGGATGCATATGGGGGATTTCTCTTTGGTAATTCTTCATCTTTAGGTAAGAAAACATCAAATATCTGAGCTCTCTGAGGGAAAGACAATTTATGATAAAGGTCGATGAGGGCAAAAGGGGAGAAATAGGACAAGGAATCATACGACGGGGGTTAATTTTTTAAGTACATATGGTGATTAGAACATTTCCATTCTTAGCCACCACTGACCTGGTTATAGGTTCATACTGCTTCCCACACTAGGCAATTAGATCTAGAAATGGGTGAGTTTGAAAGAATGCAAACAAAGGAAACATAGCTTCCCAAAACCTTATAGGGTATTGGTTATCCATGTGCTTCTTTTTTAGCCACAAATGTAGCTCGTAGAAATCGAATTCATAGTGACAGTATGTGATTTGAAATAGGCATCGTCTAGGGGTATAAGGTCGAGATTGATTTTTGGGTTTGCAGGGATGTCTTCTACAACGGATTTGGTAGCTTTAGAAATGACCTTAGCAGCTGAATGAGTGACCTCAGAGATGACCTATGCAACACTGTCGACATTTTGGATTTCTTTTGTCACTCTTTTCTTACCTTTACCCTTAGGATTCATTTGTTTCTTGGTTTTGGCCTTAGGTTCCATGCTTTACTAGTATAGAGTAGTACATGACTTTGAAGCTCAGGTTACAGAAATGATGATAGGGTTTCAGGAATATGAAGGGTGATTATAGAAATGACAATTCGTTGTGAAATGAAATGAAGGATGAAAGGAATTTGAACGAGGAGGTAAAGTGAAAAATGGGAGGCTATTGGTAATTTTATAAGTTGCACTTCAGGTTTAATGGTCATGGATAACAGTCTAATGAGGTTTAATTGCATAACAATGTAATTAATAGTTTAGGAGCAGATTTATTGGCGAACAGGATGATTATCGGGTAAAATTGGATCATTGGGGAGTAACATACAAGTGACGTGGAGGGATATGAATGATTAAAGGACCAACGGCTATGCTGCGGGAAAATCGGTCGTCAACAATGAAAGCCAAAGGTCGATTTTTGGGGGAGGGGGTGGGAGGGAGGGTGGGGTACCTCCCGGTTTCCTGTCTTAAGTAGAGGATGTGTGAAGTTATACAGTCCTTCCATGTCATGGAAAATGGCACCATTAATACCAGAGTTCGGACCCCCCCTTTCCGTTGTAAAGCGTCGGGGCGGGGGTGGGGGGAGGGGGTGCAAAGTTGATCTCCACCGTAGATCTGAGGGGAGCTCGAGATCTGTCGTAAAAAATTGCAAGCGCTTTATCTCCAGTGATTTCACTTCTTTTTCCTTAGCGACCTTATACTAAAATTCATATGGTCATATACATGAATTTAATAAAGGATCATGAAACCCTTTTTTAAAGGTTTTACCATATATAAATTAAAACTTTACATTTTGAAAATCTAGTGCATTTAAACAGGCGATCGTTTATTATTTTAAACACTAAAACATTAGCATTTTTTATTTCATGCTTGCCTAAATTTTTTTTTCTTTTGCCTCCTTTATTTAGAGCAAACTACTCCATCATTTTTTCTAACATAGATTTAATAAAATATAATTTTCCTAACATTTTAAATTTTTTTCTTTTTCATCCATGTTCTAACTTAGCATTTTATTTTTTATTTTTTAAAATACCATGCTAACTTATCGAAAACCAATAATGTTACAACAGAGTTCAAGAGGTGGAATATTTGGGTCATATTGTATCTCACATGGGTGTTAAGGTAGACCCTAACAAAAATAAAGCCATTAAGTAATCGAAAGTCCCCACAAGCATAAATAAGTTGTGAGTATTTCTCTGGTTAACAGGGTATTATCGCAAGTTGTTAAGAATTATGGGAGAATAGTGGCACCTCTAAAAAAATTATTGAAGAAATATGCATTTTCATGGAATCTTGAAGCAACTAAGGCCTATGAACATATTAAAGAGGTAATGTGCCAAACATCGTTCTTAGCTACGCCAAACTTCACGAAAACCTTCATTGTGGAATGTGATGCCTCAAGGAGTGAAATTGGTGTTTTTATAATGCAAGAAGGATGACCCATTTCTTTTGAAAGTCGTCTAGTCAAAGGAAAGTGTTTACAAAAATCTACTTATGAAAAGAAAATGTTGGCAATAGTACATGCACTAAAGAAATTTTTACCTTACCTAATGGGAAGACACTTCAAGGTAAAAATCGATCATGAAAAAATACTATTTGGAACAAATACTATATTTAGAAGAGGAACACAAATGGGTCACAAAGATGTTGGGTTATGACTTTGAAATCATCTACAAAAAAGGGAAGTTGAATGTTGCTGCAGATGCACTCCCAAGAAAGGATGAGGATGTGGAAGCATTGCTTTGTGCCTTTTCTATTATCCAACCACATTGGATAACTGAAGGAAGGGAGGAATGGAATAATGACGAATAAGTGTGGAAACACATTCAAAAATTGCAGAAATACCCACGTACATTTGATACATTTAACTAGAAAAAAGATTACTTATGGTACAATGATCACTTATCTATTTGTAGGAATTCCCATCTAAAAAAAATATTCTTTTGTAATTGCACACCTCTCCCTTAGGAGGACAGTCGGGATTTTTAAAAACTTACCACAGGGTGAAGAAATATTTTTTTTGGGATTGCCTTAAATTTGATATTCATAATTTTGTGGTAGAATGTTTGGTTTTCCAACAAAATAAAGTCGAGGCAATTAAGACCTTGGGTCTTCTACAACCTTTATCCATTCCAAGTCAACATTGGGAGGAGGTTTTGAAGGCTTTTATCACAGGTTTACCTAAGTCCGAAGGAAAGAGTATCATAATGGTGGTGGTTGATAGACTACCAAGTATGCACATGTTTGTTCATTACCTCATACAGTTAAAGCGACTACAATTGCTACTGCATTTACGGAAACAATTCAAAAGCTACATGGAAACCAAAAGATTATTGCAAGCAATAGAGACCCCATTTTCACTAGAAATTTATGGACGGAATTATTTTCTTGTTTGGGTACTCAACTAACTCGTAGCTCATCTTATCATCCTCAATTCAATGGGAAAAACTAGATAGTAAGAAATTTTTTTGAAGGATATCTTCATTGCTTTGTATCTGATAAACTCACACAATGGGTCAATTGGTTCCTTTGGCTAAATGTTGGTATAACTCTTCCTTCCACACCGAAAAAAAAATGACCCCATATATGGCACTTTATGGATATCATCCACCGTCCATCACATCACCCTTAAGATAAAATTCTAATGTTCAAGCAGTGGAAGACCACATCGAGCATCAACAAAAAGTCTTAAAATATTAAAGGATAACCTAGATTTAGTACCGAATCGAATGAAATAACAAGCAGATCAACATTGTAGTGAGAGATGTTTTGATGTAGGTGATTGGGCTACAACCATGCAAGTGAATTTCCCTCTGTCAAGATAATAAGGATAATAAATTATCACCAAAGTACTATGGTCCTTACAAGTTGTTGCAAAATATTGGTACTATGGCATACAAATTAGAGCTTCCTACTATTAGTCATCAGTATTTTTCACTTTTTTTGATGACAATATGCTTTGTCCAGGTTTTCTAGAAACCAAATTCAAACAATCATTTTATCCTCTAGGAATCCCCTCAGAGAAATTTTTCACTTTTCCCTTCTCTCTTACCTACTGTGAGTAAATTGGTAATCTTGTCAAAATCCCATCTTAGACTGATAGGCTTTACTCTATCCATAACTATCATATCTTTTTAAATCTTCTTATCTCTGATGCCTAAAATCCTCCTATTTCACAAGCTGTCTTTCTAGCATAAAACAAGTTATCATTATATCCTCCTACTACCCAAGTTACTATTGATGACCTAAGTGTGTCTAGGAATTTATTCAAAGTAATGACCAAGTGTCTAGGTTATAGGTGGTTGTGGTTAGGATGAATATATCAAAAACCTGTGTCTTGTTAAAGACTCTATTTTCTAACTATCATTCAAGTGCCCTTTTCCTAAAAAACTTGCAAACAAACCTATTAATCCTCCCTAATTCATGCACCATCATGTCTGTCATATGCATTTCTTCTTCAGCAAAGCTCAAAGGTCAAATCAAGAAAATAGAGTAAAGATTGTCATATTTCTAAAGAAGGTGCTCAAACAATCTTCAAGGTGGCCCCTGCTGGTCCAATAGTGAAACCTGCCAAAAAATAAGCCATCCTATCAAATACATCTCTATAGGTATGTCTTGATGTTTGACCTAAATCAAAATAGGGCCAAAGAGAGGCACTAAAGACAAGTCTCATTCAAGTTAGCTGGCAGTTTGAATGAAGGTACAGTGAGTTGAAGAACATAGGAAAATCAAATTTTTTCACTAAAATTCAGCGATACCTAAAATATTTTAGAAGATCATCTATAGTGGGTAGAAGTTACAGCAAATTGGAGGCTATTACAAAGGTCTTCATGTTATTAAAAGAGGTAAATTTCTGCTCATTCAAGCCTCTATGCAAAATCTCAAAAAATTCAGTGATATATGAAAAACATGGTGCATTTTGGAAAAGGTGTCATTAAGACAGTTTTTATGCCTCAAAGCATAAATAGGAGAGGGGCAGCTGCCCTTTTTCATGCACCTGCAAACAAGACAAAAATTGTCAGATGCACCATCAATTAAAATAAGAGACTAGGACCACTACAAATAAAACAGTCACACTGAAGAAGAAAAAAAACAGGTATGATTTTTTTGAAAATACAAATACCTGATTTTTTAACCCCATAGTGGAAAGGTTTTGAAGATATTTTTAGAAAATTGGAAAAATCAGCAAGTAGGCATGAGCACCTCCTTTATCAACAGTAGAGGGTGTAAAAGTTTTCCTAATGTTATCATTCCAAAGATAAATTGAAAAGGTAAAAAACTTCATTAAATAAAATATGTGATTTTGAAGTTCAAAAGGTGAGAAAATTTGATTTTTACATCACTGAGTACCATTGCACTAAAGAAAGAGAAATCCAAGTTTGATAGATAAGGTGTTACACAAAGGGCAGTCGCAGACTTGACTTAAAGAATGTGGAGGCAAACATACTTGTTAAATTCGCCTTGCAAATGAAAAAATTCCAACATAAGCTTAATCATGTGTTCAAATTCTAAAGGTAGTGGTGAAGGGAAGCAAAAAATGGACAAAAAAATCTATCAGATAAGCCATAAGGTGAAGGTAAACTGCATTTCTGCACCAACATTCACCACTTTTGACCAGTGTTGGGATAATTATTTTATCAACAGCCAAATGGATACCAAATGAACAAAATCAAGTATATCTGGAAAGTAGACATCAATATCTTTCCAACAAGCCATCTTAGACCCAATTCCAACATCGGGAAGGCCTCCAGAACACTGCTGCAAAAATGCCTATTTCTGCACTACGTGCTTGTACATGGACGCTGCGTGCCTGCAGTCTGTTCCTATGTTATTTTCTTAAGGACATTGTGTGCCTGTAGATGGATGTTGTGCACCTATAGGAATAGCGCAACACCATCTACAAAGCTGCAGAAAGGGATAGAATTAGCCAAATTTTACCCAGAAGCTGCATTTTGCTATGAGAACATGTTTTAAGAGGTATTATTCATCAATTAACATCTCCTCATCATGTTTTAAGTTATAAAAGCACCAATTAGGACTAAGGTTGTGTCAAAGGAAGCTTGAGGGAAAAATTGGATAGTAAAAATAACAAAGAGGAAAATAGGTAAGAGGGAAATAGCCACAACAATGACCAGATTAAAGAAGATAGCCCAGAAATATTTTTCAACATGGTTTTATATAAACAAAAAACTGATGGCAAGGATCCCATTAATATTGACAGTCAAAACAACATTAAAAAGGGTAATGACATGGACAGTCTTGAAGATGAAAATGTATCAGGCCTAGGTGCCTCCCACCATGCAAAAATAGAGTATGACCCTTTTGAAGATCCTCCTAGTGATAATATCATTACAAACGTTGAAATTGATAATCAAAAGGACTTCCCACAAAAAAATTGACAAGGAGATGTCCACTAAAAGCATTCTTAAAGAAGAATACAATCCTAATTCTTTAGGTGACCAAATTGAACAAGTATAGTTGGTGCCACCTCTCATCATCCCTCATCAGAAAGGTGGGAAGCATGTGTTTTCTACCTCCCATACGCAAGGGGCCATGCACTCCCCTTCAAAAGCAGGGAAAGGTAAAACAAACAAAGAATTAAAAGGGAAGAATCACCAAAATAGTGAAATATAAAGTCACTCAAATAGTGAAAGGAAAATTCACTCAAACAGTAAAAGGAAATGTCACCAGATCATTGAGGAGCAAGGGTAAATTGCTAAAGAAAGACAAGGGTGAACTCGCAAAGAAAGACAAGGGTAAGAAGTCCATGAAGGAAAAAGGCAAGAAGATAGTGACCAAGATGCAAAAGGCAGCCAAGAAACATAGTTTAAAAGTGATTTCAATGAGAAAAACAATGAATATCATGAGCCAAGCAATGAATTTGATGAACAGGATAGTGAAAAGGAAACCAGCCTAGAGAACTCACCTAGTGAAGAAGAAAATGACCATCACAGCAAGGAAAAACTCAAAACTTCCCAAAATGAGGGCCCGACACCAAAAGATGAAAAATACCAAGCTAAGATTAATATCTTGGCCCAAGCTTCACTACAGGTTTCAAAAAACCTTGAGGGATCTACTCACCAAATTTGGGCAAATTTGGACACCTTCTTGTTTTTTGTGAAATTTCAAGCCTAGCAGCACAACACCCTGGATACTGCGCTTTTTCTCA
The DNA here is from genome assembly GCA_034641835.2 of Pinus albicaulis. Classification (NCBI taxonomy): domain Eukaryota; kingdom Viridiplantae; phylum Streptophyta; class Pinopsida; order Pinales; family Pinaceae; genus Pinus; species Pinus albicaulis. Next base: position 882,597,602 of record CM076572.1, read on the forward strand.
GAGCATCTTCGACAGGTAAATTTTATATTTTTCAATTCCTTGGCACTAGGGGATTATGCTCATAAATTTTCAGATCTTTTGGAGTTGTTTGGGTCCCTCAAAAGGTCTAAAAAAAACAATTTTTTCACCTTTCTGCCCCTATTTTTGAACAAGTGTTGCACTCCTAGGTTTTTGCAACTTTTCCACTTTTTTTCAGGCTTACAAAGATCATATTGAAAAAAATCAAGTATATTTGGAATTTAGACGTCCATAGCTTTCGAACAGGCCATCACGGGACCTTTTTTGACACCGGGAAGGCCTCCAAAATTGAGTTCCAAAAAGGCCTATTTTGGTGCTGCGCGCTTGGAAATTTTGCTAAAACAGAGACAATTTTCTGCATTCCTATGTGATGACTAGGAAAAATGTGCATTAGGAAAGTTTCTCATCTATTTCGAAGCCTAAAAGTGATTTTTTTTTGCTATTTTGGTCCGAAAATATATTTTAGAGAGATATTTTGTGCCTTGGACCTTGTAAGGCCTTAAGGACAGTTTTAGATATTTTGTTTTGGCCAATGGCCTTCTAGTTTCTCAAGGGAGGTTTCCTCCTCTTTGGCTTATATAAACCATGAGGATTCATTGTAACAAGAGGGAGAACTTGACATTTTAATAGAAATACATAGTTTTATGAGCTTGAAGAAAATATTGGTTTTATCAAGTGGATGAATGTCTTGCTTGGCTTAATGGTGGAGGAGCATTGTGTGCAGGATTCCATAGCTTGGAGAATGGTGACGTTTCTCTGATTTTTTTATGTCTTCTTGTTTTCATTAATGTTTCATGTTTCTTATTTATTGTATATCATAAAATTATAGGTTGAGATATGCTCATGGAAGCACCTCAAACCTCCTGTTCATTACAACTTTGATGTTTTCCTCTTCTTGGTCATTATAGGGAATTATTAGCTGCTCCTTAGGTCTACCAAGAACTTGTTATTTGTTTCATTAATTTTCATTATGTTAGCTATAAAATCTGATTCAAGGTATGCCCTGCTTATTTGAAGTTCTCAAAACTCTATTTCTAAAATCTTTCTATGAAATACTGATTGCTTAGGTTAAGTCAAAGAGGTCTCGTTCGATCTTGCCCTTTTTCCATGCCTACCAACTTGTTTCAGAGTTCTCGATAGTTTGATATATGTTTTTTAGGAGTTCCCTCCTCATATATTAACTTATTTGTTTATCTTATATGTTTTCTCAAAGAGCTGAAGGTGAATTTCTAAAGTTAGGACATCTTATGCCCCTATGTCTGACCTGAATGTTTATCTTTCATGTTTATCAGTTTGAGTATTGTTCATAGAGATTAATGGTTTGCCCTACCTCATGAGTATTTTCTTTCAAACTATATATGTTTAAGACTTCTTCATTTTTCACAAACTTAATGTTCATTTCACCTCATACCTCACCCAAATAATTCATTGACCTTGCTAAATCGGCCTTGCATTACACCTTGTCCATCATTCAAAAATCCTTGAATTTATCTGACCCCATAGCCCTGCTGATTTGATAAAATCTCTTTCTAAGTTTCCCTACTTGATCATTTTTACCTCAAAACCAACACAAACCAAAATATAATTAATAGCTAGGCTAAAATCAAATATATAAAAGTGAACAAGTTCACATCCTTAGCATAACAGAGAGAGCCCTCTCTGAGTCCAGGAAGGCTAGGTCCTAGGACTCCAAAGATTGGTCTGATGTTGCCCTTCCATTTGGTTTACTAATATTCCAAATTACAGGACTCGAACATAATGGTGATCACGGTGGGACCTTCTAAGTACATAATTGCCTAAAAAATTCTTAAGACTCTTTAGACCCTCAATTTTGACTGATAATATCTGGTGGTTCATCCACCACCTCATCGCCACACCAACATAATGGCGATCATGGTGGGACATTGAGACAAAACATCCTAGGTATCCCTTAGGGACTCTTAACGTCTTAGTCAAACTTAGAAGACTAAAGTATTGTCAAAAGAGTAGAATTTGGTTGTTTCACCATTCTAGAAAAATGATGAATTGTCTTTAGGACACTCTCACAAACCCTAGGGCTACATAAAGAAACTCAGAAAACCCAAAAACATCCTTAGATTGTTTTTTTTGTCAGTATTGGTGGTGGACCATACACATATACCCTCAAAACAACTAAAAACATCCACCTAGAGACTCCACTAACCTCCAGTAGGCCTATTACTCCACTAGTTCCTATAAACTCCCCTGGGAATGCATTAAGCAATCCCAATCATGTTGATGATGGACAACAAAGTTCAAATCTTCCACTTGGCGACTTCACAACCCTCAATTGACCAAAAGACTCCACTGGTAGATAACTCTAGACTGGTTGAAAAGACACAGTGATCCTTTCTGATTAACAAGGATGGATCCAAGGCTACAAAAGAGATAGGCTCCGATGAGTAGAGATCATATCCCTAGATTCCCACACAAAATTCCTAAAATAAATTGGATAAAAAACCTACCTATATTTCAAGATGAAAAATTTGATGACCCCTTGTTACACGTCATCAAATTTCATATACGCATATGGAGGTTAAAGGTCGAATGGCATGAGGACTGCCTCATGAAAATGTTTATGGCAACATTAGAAGGTAAGGAAATAAATTGGTATGAATGGTTAGAACCTGGCATCTTGTTTTGTTTAAAGGATTTCCACAAAGTATTTTATAAGCAATATATAGGGCACTGTCCATCTCTGTCATTCGCTGAAAATTGTTGTGATCAATCTAAAGACCTCATACAACACCTTGTAAACATTGATGAAGACTTAGGAAATTGGCATCCTAAATATTTATTAGAAGAACTTCATGCATTTCATTCTCAAGGTAGCTACCATGACAGCCTAGAGGAGTTAGTTGAGGAAAAACCCAATCAAGAAATAGAGGAAAAACCAAGGGATCTCTCTAAAGGCACAAGTGATGGTTCACCATCTCTTTTAGGTGAGGGTAAAGAATACATTTACCCTCAAAACCATCTGTCACAAGAGAAAGAGAACTGTTGTAGTATTATCCAGAGGAAGAGAAAAATGCCTCCTCCATAAACTGAAGAGGAAATAAATTAGATAATAAACACACAGCCAGCCTCTAAACCTTCATGTGAACAAAACACTTATGTTCCTCCTCCTACTAATGCCATCTACCATAAATCAGAAAGTAAAGTTTTAGATGAGTTCAGAGAAGAACAAACTTGTAACCCAATATGTTTGATTGGTGAAATTATTTATGTTGATGATTCTCCAAATTTCGATAAATCTGATGATGATGATGTTCTCCAAACAGAAATTGACCTTGCAGAGCCATCAATGGTTGCTTTGTGGGATGAAGTTCACTATCATAAAATTGAGAGCAGTAATCAGCTAAGATAGGTCACCTATGACACTGATAAGGAAAGCCTTGAAAGTTTAGAAGTAAGTGAAGAGTCTCTGACTCTTTGCTCTGCTTCACTTCAGCCCATCAAAAATCACTTTCACATCATTGGAAATTAGCAGTCATTCCGATTTAATGTTGAGGTTGAAGAGGATGATGAACTCATTGAGCAAGTTGTCGATGAGAAGCCCTCTAAGGAAATGGTTGAGGAAATCATTTATGACATAGAACTTTCCTCAACTCCAAATGAGAAACCACCAAGTCCCATTGAATTTCCAATTGCAGATGAAGTCTTGGAAGTTTAAAATCTCATAAGAGTTGTTGCACTTCTTTCTCAAGAAGATTTATTGCCAATAAATACTCCTACTAATCAACATGATGGCCTTCACATTGAATTAAACCCGCTCAATCAGAGCATATCAGGTTTTCTAGAGGATAACGTTGTGATATATGATGAGTATACTAGTTCAGATGAACATGAGGAAGAGTTGGAGTTTCTTTCTCAAAAGAGCCTCAAGCATAACCAAGTAGAAGGAGTAGTCCTGAAAGAAGCTTATGTCTCAAGTCCTTAAGAGTAGGTATCATTTCAAGATCCATTTTTTGTTTTCCTTGAGAAACCTAAAAGAGGAGTGTTTTATGCCAAGAAAAGTTTGATGCAAGGTTTAAAGAGAATTTTAGGCACTACTGTTCAAGTACAAGTGAGGTGCAAGTGGCCTTTTGATTTCTTTAGCATCCTCAAAGAGCTGAAACAAGATCACCCAAGCAATCATCTACTTGACTGGTTATATTGGAAAAGAGAGTTCACTAAATGAATTTCTATCATGTATAGGTTAGATTAGGATAGAGAGGCATGCAAAATAATCTCATCCTATGAGCATATTTTTAGTTTCAGATTGTTTTGAGTATAAATGAAAAACACAAAAATACACATAGAAATAGAAAAGAGGGAAAATTTGAAAAGTGGTATAGCACCATACCCAAAAAAATAGTCATACTGAAAGTGCGCAAGTCTAAATGCCACTCATAAGTGCCAAAAGATGTCTTGTTCATTTATCTAGCCTAATCATAGCTGAGCATGTTTTAAATTGACTACTGATAAGTTAGTGAAAGGAATGATAGTAAAATTGTGAAATCTTGACTTATCAAAGAAAGTAGATTAGGAAACAAAGATGTTGGTTCCATACGCTCAAAACAGAACCAAAGAGGAAAATAGGGATGAAAAGAAAACTATGTATCCCAGCCCTGATTTTTCTAAAGTCTCATTTTGTACAAAAGAAAACTTTGTGCGCAGCTTGTTTTTATGCCACAAACACATGACAAATCAGACTATCTAATCTTGATTTGATCATTTTTCAATTTCATGTTTCTAGTCTAGTGAATGAAATCCTGTCAAACAACTTAATCTTGATAGATGATCTATTGTAGGTAGAGAATCAAAGGAGTTCATTAGATTAATCTGAACTACCGGAAGATATAAGTGTAGAAGTAGATAGATTGTTCTCTTTCAAAAATATCATGTCAAGGGTTTGCCAGTTCAAGTGCACCCAAAGAAGAAAAAATGTTAGGCAATGTACATGGGTAGGTAAAGGTGAAATGAGCTAATCATGCTTTTAGTTTTTCAAAAGTACCATTCCAGGAAAAGTAGCAAATAGGAAGATAAATTTCCACCAATGGGTGAGGCACTGGTCTTCAGAAGCCAGAGATATGCAATTCTAGACACCTCCCGGAAAGGAGTTGCCCTCCCAAAATGGAGCCACTGTTAGTCATCAATATTTTTCACCTATTTTGATGACTATATTCTTTGACCAGGTTTTCTAGAAACCAAATTCAAAAAATCATTTTGTCCTCTAGAAATCCCCTCAGAGAAATTTTTCACTTTTCCCTCCTCTCTTACCTACTGTGATTAAATTGGTAATCCTGTGAAAATACCATTTTAGAATGATAGGCTTTAATCTGTCCATAAATATCATATCTGTATAAAGCTTCTTATCTCTGATGCCTAAAATCCTCCTATTTCACAAGCTGTCTGTCCAACATAAAAAAAATTATCCTTACACCCTCCTACTACCCAAGTTACTATTGATGACATAAGTGTGTTTGGGAATTTCTTCAAAGTAATGATAAAGTTTCTAGGTTATAGGTGATGGTGCTTAGGATGAATATCTAAAACACCTATGTCTTGTTAAAGACTCTGTTTTCTAAATATTAGTCAAGTGCCCTTTTCCTTAAAAACTTGCAAACAAACCTATTAGTCGTCCCTAAGTCATGCACCATCATGTCTGTCATATGCATTTCTTCTTCAGCAAAGCTCAAAGGTAAAATCAAGAAAATAGAGTAAATATTGTCATATTTCTAAAGAAGGCGCTCAAACAATCTCCAAGGTGGCCCCTCCTGGTCCAATAGTGAAACTTGCCAAAAAATAAGCCATCCTATCAAATACATCTCTACAGGGATGTTTGATGTTTGGCCTAAATCAAAACAGGGCCAAAAAGACACACTAAAGAGAAGTTTCAGTCAAGTCAGTTGGTAGTTTGAATGAAGGTACAGTGAGTTGAAGAACACGGGAAAATCAAGTTATTTTCACTACAAATTAGGGATACCTAAAATATTTCAGAAGATCATCTACAGGGGGTAGAAGTTACAGCAAACTAGAGGCTATTACAAAGGTCTTGATGTTATTAAAAGAGGTAAATTTCTGCTCATTCAAGTCGTTGTGCAAAATCTCAGAAAATTCAGTGATATATGAAAAGCATGAAGCATTTTGGCAAAGGTGTCATTAAGACATTTTTTATGCCTCAAAGCATAAATAGGAGAGGGACAACTGCCCTTTTTGACGCGCTTGCAAACAAGACAAAAACTATTAGTTGCGCCATCAATTGAAAGAAGAGACTAAGACCACTACAAAGAAGATAGCCACACTAAAGAAGACAAACAACATGTATGATTTGTTTAAAAATACAAATACTTGATTTTTTAACCCCATAGTGGAAAGGTTTTGAAGACAATTTTAGAAAATTGGAAAAATCAACTAGGTATGAGCACCTCCTTCATCGACAACAGAGGATGTAAAATTTTTCCTGATGTTATCATTCCAAAGATAAAGTGAAAAGGTACAAAACTCCATTAAATCAAATATGTGATTTTGAAGTTGAAAAGGTGAGAAAATTTGATTTTTAAAGCACTGAGTACCATTGCACTGAAGAAAGAAAAATCGAAGTTTGATAGATAAGGTGTTACACAAAGGGCAGTCACAGACTTGACTTAAAGAATGTGGAGGAAAACATAGTTGTTAAATTTTCCTTGATAATGACAAAATTTCATCATAAGCCTAATCGCGTGTTCAAATTCTAAAGGTAGTAATGAAGGGAAACAAAAAAGGGACAAAAAAAATCTATCAGATAAGCCATATGGTGAAGGTAAACTGCATTTCTGCACCAGCATTCACCATTTTTAACCAGTGTTAGGAGAATCCGTTTTTAGACAGCCAAATGGACACCAAATGAAAAAGGTCAAATACATTTGGAAAGTAGACATCCGTAGCTTGCCAACGAGCCATCCCAAACCCAATTCCGACATTGGGAAGAGCTCCAAAACACTACTTCAAAAAGGCCTATTTTTGCGCTGTGCACCTGTAGATGGACGCTATGCGCCTACAGTCTGCTCCTCCATTATTTTCTTAAGGAGACTGCGCGCCTGTAGATGGACACTATGTGCCTGTAGGAAAAGTGCAGCACTGTTGAGAAAGCTGCAGAAAGGGAAAGAATTAGCCAAATTTTACCCAGAAGATACATTTTTCTATGAGAACATGTTTCAAGAGGTATTCTTCATCAATTAACATTTCCTCATCATGTTTTAAGTTGTAAAAGTGCCAATTAGGACTTAGACTGTGTCAAAGGAATCCTGAGGAAAAAATTTAACAATAAAAACAGCAAAGAGGAAGTTAGCCAAGAGGAAAAAAACCACAACAATTACCAGATTAAAGAAGATAGCCTAGAAATAGTTTTCAAAGTGGTTTTAAATAAACAAAAAACTGATGGCAAGGATCCTAGTAATATTGACATTCAAAACAATAGTAAAAAGGGTAATTACATGGATAGTCCTGAAGATGAAAATGTATCAGACCTAGGCACCTCCCACCATGCAGAAACAGAGTATGACCCTTTTGAAGATTCTCCTGGTGATAATATCATTACAAATGTTGAAATTGATAACCAAAAGAATTGCCAACAACAAAGTGGCAAGGAGATGTCCACTGAAAACACTCTTGAAGAGGAAGACAATACTAAGGCTGTGTGTGATCAAATTGAACAAGTCTAGTTGGTGCCACCTCTCATCATCCCTCATCAGAAAGATGGGAAGCATGTGTTTTCTGCCTCCGATAGGCAACGGGCCATGCACTCCCCTTCAAAAGCAGGGAAAGGTAAAACCACCAAAGTAGTAAATGGGAAAATTAACCAAAACAGTGAAAGGAAAATTCACTCAAAGAGTGAAAGGAAAAGTCACTCAAACAGTGAAAGGCAATGTCACCAGATCATTGAGGAGAAAGGGTAAATTTCCAAATAAAGACAAGGGTGAACTGCCAAACAAAGAAAAGGGTAAGAATTCCATGAAGGAAAAAGGCAAGAAGACAGTGACCAAGATGGAAAAGGCAGCCAAGAAACATAGTTTGAAAGTGATTTCAATGAGAAAAACAATGAAGATCATGAGCCAAGCAATGAATATGATGAACAGGACAGTGAAAAAGAAACCAGCCTAGAGAACTCACCTAGTGAAGAAGAAAATGACCATCACAGCAAGGAAAAATCAAAACTGCCCAAAATAAGGGCCCAGCACCAAAAGATGAAAATGACCAAGCTAGGCTTAATATCTTGGCCCCCTTGAGGGAGCTACTCACCAAAGTTGGGCAAATTTGGATACCTTTTTGTTTTTTGTGAAATTTCAAGCCTAGGAGTGCAACACCCTAGACGCTACGCTTTTTCTCGTAGCATCTTCAGCTGGGAAATTTTATATTTTTGGATTCCTTTACACTAGGGGAGTATTTTCATAAATTTTCAGATCTTTTGGAGCTATTTGGGTCCCTCAAAAGGTCCAAAAGCAACCATTTTTTCACCTTTCTGCCACTGTTTTTGAACAGGTGCTACACTCCTGGGGTTTTTCACCTTTTCCACTTTTTCATAGGCTTTTAGAGATTATATTTAAATAAATCAAATATATTTTGAAAGTAGACATCCATAGCTTTCCAACGGGCCATCACAAGACCTTTCTTGACACCGAGAAGGCCTCCAAAACCTTGCTGCAAAAAGGCCTGTTTTGTTGTTGCGGGCCAGGAAATTCTGCTAAAACAAAGACAGTTTTCTGCATTCCTGTGTGATGACTGGGCCAAACGTGCGTTAGGAAAGTTTATCATCTTTGTCAAAGCCTCAAAGTGATTCTCTTTTGCTATTTTGGTCCGAAAATATATTTTAGAGAGATATTTTGTGCCTTGGACCTTGTAAGGCCTCAAGGACAATTTTAGATATTTTGTTTTCGCCAATGGCCTTCTAGTTTCTCTAGGGAGGTTTCCTCCTCTTTGGCTTATATAAAATATGAGGATTCATTGTAACAATAGGGATAACTTGACATGTTAAGAGCAATACATTGTTTTATGAGCTTGAAGAAAATATTGGTTTTATCAAGTGGATGAATGTCTTGCTTGGCTTGATGGTGGAGGAGCATTGTACGTAGGATTCCATAGCTTGGTGAACGTCGATGTTTCTCTGATTTTTTTATGTCTTATTGTTTTCATTAATGTTTCATGTTTCTTATTTGTTGTAGATCATAAAAGTATAGGTTGATATATGCTCATGGAAGCACCTCAAACCTCCTGTTCATTACAGCTTTGATGTTTTCCTCTTCATGTTCATTATAAGGAATTCTTAATTGCTCCTTAGGTCTACCAAGAACTTTTTATTTGTTTCATTAATTTTCAGTATGTTAGCTATCAAATTTGAATGAAGGTATGCCCTGCTTATTTGAAGTTCTCAAAACCCTATTTCTGAAACCTTTCTATGAAATAATGATTGCTTAGGTTAAGTCAAAGAGGTCTTGTTCGATCTTTCCCTTTGTCCATGCCTACCAACTTGTTTCAAAGTTCCTGATAGTTTGATATATGTTTTCTGGGAGTTCCGTCCTCATATATTAAGTTATTTGTTTATCTTATATGTTTTCTAAAACAACTGAAGGTGAATTTCTAAAGTAAGGAGATCTTATGCCCCTATGTCTCACCTGAATGTTTATCTTTCATGTTTATGAGTTTGAGTATTGTTCATAGAGATTAATGGTTTGACATACCTCATGATTATTTGCTTTCAAACTATATATGTTTAAGACTTCTTCGTTTTTCACAAGCTTAATGTTCATTTCACCTCATACCTCACCCAAAGAATCCATTGACCTTGCTAAATCGATACTATAGTACACCTTTTCCATCATTCAGACATCCTTAACTTTATCTAAACCCATAGCCCTGTTGATTTGATAAAATCTCTTTCTAAGTTTCCCTACTTGATCATTTTTACCTCAAAACCAAAACAAACAAAAATATACTTAACAGCTAGCCTAAAATAGAACATATAGAAGCGAACAAGTTCACATCCTTCGCATAATAGAGGGAGACCTCTCTGAATCCAGGAAGGCTAGGTCCTAGGACTCCAAATATTGGTCTGATGTTGCCCTGCCATTTGGTTTACCAATCTGTGAAATTACGGGACCCCAACACCTACATCTTCCCCAATGCAGCTAGTTTTACATGTTTCAAGCGTAAAAAAGGTCATATGTGACAAACTTCTAGTTCAAACAATATTTCCAGAACTTGATGAGGAAGGAAAAATCATAATTGAACCTGAAGTAGTCACGTAAACAAGAACTCGGTGGCTATAAAATTGATCAATTTTAGAGTATATCAAGTGGAATAACTTACCCACTGAATATTCCACATGGAAGGATGAGAATTTTATACATAAGCATCCATAACTACTCAAACATTAAGGACAACAATTTTTGAAGGAGAGGGGCATTTTAGGTCCCTATATTACTATTGTAGTCCCTTACTATTATTGTTGTACCCCGGTAGTCCCCAAATTGTTATTATTGTACCCCATAATAGCCCACTATTGTTATTGTTGTGCCATTAAATTATTATTGTTAGTTCGGCTAGGATTATATTGCAACCCCATGGAATCCTTTATATAGAAGCGAGGTTTTTTCATTTGTATCATCTAAGAATTATTCATTGATGTAATGTAAAGGAGGTTGTCCCCTAGAAGTGGCTAATTTCTAGGTCATCGATATATCTTTTTTTATTTTTTGTGAGTTGGTTTCATAACAAAAAATGCCAAGAAATACCAATAATATTTTCCAAAATTCTCCTTTTTACCCTAGTCAATATATTTTTTCCAATTATTCTTTTACCTAGGGGAAAAAATTCCAATAATTTTGAGATTTTTTTTTATCCCTTAAAGACTTGCCCAAAAAAAATCCAAAGAATTTCAAAATAATTTTAATGAGGGCCTAAAAAAATTAACATTAAAAAAAAAAAAATTACACATACACTTTCCTCTAAACTTTGTGGGAAAATTTTCAGCCTTTTGAAATCTAAAACAACACATTCCGAAAACTCCTTTATCTCTTTCTGAATACCCTTTTTTCCTTTAAAAAAAATGCAGGAAAGAAAAGGGGGTAGATTAATTATGGAAAATTATGTCACATATGATTGGATTCTTTGAGAACTTATGGTAAATTCATCTACTCGTTGAACAAGGCCTCAAAAAACTGCATTCTCTTCTCTGGTGTCTTCAAGGTCTAAAGAACAAATTTAAAACCACAACAGATCTAGATCCAAAACTACATCTTCAAAACTTTAAAATAGATTTGAAAATCGATGGGAAGGCAGCTCACAGTATTGCTATGATACGATGAAAAAGTATTAAAATAATAAATGATCAAACTACAAAGATAAAAATCCTTCTACCAGGATATCGCAAGATGAAGAAAGAAGAGAAACAACATTCATTTCTTAGAAAATGAATTATACATGAGCCTAATTTATAGGAACAATAGAGGCTTCTAACGATAGCTAGAAGATAAGACTAACAATGCATTTTATAAGACCACTACTTAGTTTTACAAATTTAAATATTTTTTGGAACTATAATAATTATGTGATAGGTGGAGGAGAGTTGAAGATATATCATACCAATATGGATGCCATCAGGAAATTGTCAGTGCCTACTAATGTCTATGAGGTTAGGAGTTTTTTAGGGTTGGAAGAGTACTTAAGAAAACTCATAAACTACTTTTCAATGGTATCAACAATAGTCCCTACCATAAAAACAATTTGGAAGAGTTTCTAGTGGGAAAAGTGTTAGCTATGAGCCTTTCAGTAGTTAAAGAAGAAGATTAATCAAGCACCATTTATGGCATTAACAAACTGGTTCTCAAAACTTCAAAGTACATATATATGCAAGTGGGTATTTTATGATATTGTGCTCAATGTAGGGAGGAGGGCCGATATACTTACAATTATTAAGTATTTCATGGGGAATTTCTTAACTACCCTACAAACAACAAGGAGTTTTATTCCCTGGTGCATGTTGTGATGAAATGTGAGCACTATCTGAGGGAAAAGGAGAAACTAATCCACATCCATTACCAATATCTACAAGGCCTACAATCCCACAATAAAATATAACATGCCAACAATTACAATTGAATGGGGTTACTATAGCAATTTAATTTAGTGATGATGTATAAGAAGGACAACACAAACAAGTTGGCTAACATGATTTTAATTCCACCCATATCAAATATCACGGCTTTGGAAACTCTAATGCACATGAATCCATTCATCCATGATACACACATAAAGGTATATTTAATGGATTAGTATTTCAATGAGTTATTTCAGCAGTTCCAGTGTTAGAGTCGTGTACGATGTTGAGATCATCATTGATTAACATCTTTAGTATGAATTAACGTATAGGATAGATAAGCTATGTTCATCTAAAGGTGATTGATTTAAGCTAATTAGAGAGGCTTACATTTTCAAGGTTGCAGGACACTCAAGTGTAGGGAAGAAAATCACCAACTTGCGTAGGTATATGTATTGGCACAAGATACAAGAACAAGTAGCTAGTTTTATAAGATTTCGCATGTTTTTATGTACTAGAAAACCTAGTAATAATTAACAATGTCTATATAAACCCTTAAATGTACTCACTTGTCCCTTAGAAATAATTTCAATGTATTTTATGGGAGGCTTACCGAAAACCAAGAAGGGACATGACTACATGGTCTTGGTGGTTGAAAATTTCAACAAGGTTTGAGTTGTAATGCCATGTAAAAATACAATGAGAAGGCAAGAAGTAGAAAACCTTTTCTTTCGACAAGTCTCGATTCACTTTGGGATACTAATGAGAATCATTTTAGAAAAGGACACAAGATTTCTCGGTGAATTTTCGAATCCATTGTGAAAGAACATAGACAACAAGTTCAATAGGTATACAACATTCCATTCATATATATATGTTAAAATAAAATTAGTCAACAATAATTTGGTGTGGCCCTTGAGGGGTTACAATTACAAGCATCTTGTTTGGTGTAGTGTATGGCATATTAATGGACCAAAATTTAATTTTCAATTCGGGAGTTCATGAAATTTGAGATGCAATGCTAGAAATGCTAGAGAAGGACTTCAACAACGTGTGAAACAAAATCCTAATTTGTCCTGGAAACAATAATAATTATCCACTCCAACCCTCGAATCAAAAGTATTCATTAAAAATGAAACCATAAACACTAATCTTACAAAACCATTGATAACCTTCTAAATTCTAGAAAATGATGCATAAATTCTCAATTTAAATTATACACTATATTTGAAAATTTCATTAAAAGAAGGAGAACTTGATCGATCTAGACATTAGCTACTTCACTCATTATCTTATCAATAAAACTAATATTTCTAACTAAATAAATAATCAAAACCACCAAAAGAGCACATGTATCAATCCAATCAATCCCAGAATATTTCTTAAATAAATCCAAATAGTTCTCGAAACATCCTTGCATTAGCTCAACACTCCTCTCATTTCTTGTACATTGAAGAATAAAGTGTGGAGATTATGGTGTCCTAAAAAAATGCATAAACTTGCATAACAACAATATATCACTCTATTCTAAATTTTGTAACTCGAAGATATCCCAAGCCAGAGATATGAAATTGTACCTAAGAGAATAGTTTTCCAGAGGAAAATGAAACCAACTAAATAAAGAAGGAACGATAAGAAATAATTTCCTATCAAACGTTCTCAGAATATTCCTGCACTTGGTAGGATTCCCGCAGTGACTTCCATTCCTATACTGAGAACAATATGCGAATGAACTTGTGATTTGTTGCGTTATGAAAGATATTATAGATCATAGATATGTTTTAAACACTTCTCTTTAATATTATTATAGGCTTCGAACACAGTAATAAAAAAACTCTTTCCAATATTTGTGCAAAGTAGGAAATACAGAAGATTGAGTGCAATTCAACTCGATATGACCAGTCTATAATGAACTCAATCATGTTTTGCAAGATCTCATAGTTTTCACACTCATATATAAAAGATATCAGTCACCTTGTGGGAGGACAGCACCAACTAGATTATATGTTTATGGAACATGTTTTCATACATTCTAAGTCACAAACAATTTATACCTTCAAATGAGAATAAGTAGTTAAAATAAAATGGTGGTGTATTTTGATAAGTTATGCAAGAACACTATGCTTAGTCAAGAAACTTACACACCACATTAATATATTCGAAAAGAGAACAAGCCACAATATAATAGCTGATATAGGGGTAACAAGATGGATTGGTTAGGCCCAAATGAACCACCTCGTTCCCTAATTAAAATAAATTAGCTTAAGGAATAAAGATTAGCATTAACAAAATTTAGCAACAATGGAAATAGACCCCACCATTGATGCATTTTATTAAAAGGATATCAGTATTTAATACATTACAAGATTCAGTAGTCTAGCTCCAGTTGATCAAAGGAAGAGGGGTAGAACCCCCATCACTCATATCAGAATAATGAGAATACAAAGAATGGTTTCTTTTGTTTTCCTCTCTAGCATAACTCGGTTTTTATAATTTTTCTACATTACAAATTTGGGTTTGAACAAGCCAATATTTTTTATATAGTATGGAAAATTTGATTGAAATAAAATTTCATCTATAGAATTCTATTAAAACCATTAAATAATCATCTAATATATATTTCATATGAAATTTCCATTTTTTTGGCAAATCTGGGCAAGATCCTAGAATTATGGAAAAACAATCTTTTTTTTATAAAATTGCCTTAAAGACACTCGTGTACCTTTTAGACCAATGATAATATTGGGAAATTTTTTGGGTTCTAGATAACTCTCTATACTGGTAAAAATCCTATTTGCTCAAATTTTTGATATTCTCCTCCATATACATGAAAATTGAGGTCAAACATGGAAGTTTGAAAACTGTGATAATTTTGAGCAGATTTGTTGTTTTTCTTCTAGAGACCCACATGTGCAACCTTGGTGAAATGAAACTCATGGGAAGATGTTAGAACATCATTCTAGAAAATAGCCATCTTTGGCTTTCACTATAATCATGTCGAGATGTCAAAGGCCCAAATCCGTGCAGGAATGATAGTGTCGCAATGCTGGTGTAGGAATGTTGGCATAGGAAAAGAACTTGGTGCAATTAATTGTTGATGCATGTGTATCTTTAACTGTGATTTTCTACAACCTGTTGAAAACCTAAAAAAACAAAAAAACCATAATTAATAATCATTTTTGTGCAAATATTATCGAAATAAAGGAAATTTCTTAAATAATGAAGAGTTACCTGATCATGCTCCAAGTGTAAGATACTAGTCCAACGATTGTGCAAAATGATAGTAATAACCACGAAAACCATGAGTAAGAAATTGGTGAGTATGTGCATTAAAATTGACAATTACGAGACCTAAATACCCCCCCCCCCAATGTCAATCATCTTACATGCCCTCATGCAAGAAAAACCTGTGACAAAGACCAAAGTTGCTTAAGACTATAGGGCTAGAGTTTCTCAATTAAAGTCATTCTGCATTGAATTAAACTATAGGGATAATTTTTTAAGAGAATGTAGGTAAGTGCCATATGATTTTATCTCCCTTCGCACCAATAAGATAAGAAATACATGTGACCATAGATTAAGTGATTTCAAGGCTTACCCTCATTATTTCGAAAAGAGTAACTAATGCTAGGCGTACGAAAGGAATCCTAACAATGTTGCCACCGCAGGGATATCATCATCATCAAATACCCAACTATAAAATTTTCCACAAAGCATCTCAAGAGTAGTCCAAAAAAGCATATCTTTGATTTCAATAGCCTCGTTATTATAAATATAAGTGAATTTCTTTGAAATGCAAGGCATTAAAATGGGTGGAAATGAGGGAAAAGAAATGTGACAAAAGGATACCTTCCCATTTTACTATTATCCAAGAATATAGTTGAAATTCCTCTTTTTCAGGCAAAGTGAATCACCTGTACTAAGGGTCCCACATCCATGAAATTTTTTTGATCCGGATTTATGGAGGAACACAATAATATATAGAAATAAACATCAACACATATATGCAGTAGAAATAGAACTTCATTTCATTAATATCATATAACTAAAATATGCTTACAGATATAGTGGAAATAAACTAGCTAGGGCATTGGTAGGCTTATCTCTAAGAACATATGTGGTGACTACATGCCTCTAAACTGTGTTACAATGAGGCTCGAAGATCTATTTTTTGTTGAGAAATAATGGAAAACCCTAATCATCCAAAAATATAGCCTAGCAGATTAAGCGCCAAAACTATGGGCTCCGTTTGGGTAAATTGGTACATCCACTTGCCAGGGACATAACTTGGGCATATGATCTCTGTTTGACGTGATCAATACCTCGTTAGAAATATATATCAAAGGAATACAACTCTTCACATGAGAAACATCAAAATAAATTTCATGTTGCTCCCGGGTTTCCGAAAATATATCTTTTAGGGCTTCAAATGGCTCTAGAAGTTAAGGACTCGAAAATATGCTAAAAATAGTAAGTTGCGCTGAAACGGAAAAAAGAAAGAAAATATGGTGGGGGTTCAAATGGAATAGGTTGGTGGAAACCAATTTCCACCATTCCGTAATGAAAAAGGTACGCTTTACCCTCATAATTAGCTTGATTTATTACTAACTTTCATTTGTTCACATTTAGTTTGGGAGTAAATCTCGAAGAATTAATTGTAAACAAAGGGTAACATTAATTATCAATAAATTATGTAATTATGGGAAAAAAGGGAGAACTTCCATTTTTTTTATGTGTAGTAAATATAAATTGATAAACTTCTAGTTAGTGTGCCAAAATGCCCTATTTTTACCATCTTCCTATAACGATTAACCTTTGTTTCATCTTTATTAACCTTATCATTCCTGCACTAGTCCAAGATAATTGTCTATCCCTACATATACTTCTTATTTCATAATTAAGAGTTATTAGGTGCTTAATTAATTATTTTATATATATTTCATGCTTTTAAGTATTTCTTGTAACTTATTATTACCTTCCTAAAAGTAATTGAAAAACTAAGTGTTAATTATTATATAGCGTCATTCAGTGCAGGCAGATTCCTGCACCCACCAACACATGTTGCTCCGTTATGTCCGCAACAGTTGATCATTCCATGCAGACCTTTTTTATCCATGTCTATTAGTTCAGTGAGGATTATCTGAAGATGGATATAGGTGGAGTATAGTCAGGGATCCTTGCAACGATATGCTCTATAGCCAGCAAACCTCGTGCCCTTTTATAACCATTAGCCGGTTTTGTAATAACGTTTGTTAGTCTGTTCTGTCGAAAGGCTTGAATTGGAAATGGCTCTATAATTAGTAGATTATGGCTATAAGCTGAAATACTATATATAATGTAGATCTTAGTTATAGCCAAGTTAGCGATATCTAAAGATTGTAATTTTGATTATTTCATAATTTTGTATCGGCTTCGTTCTGGGCTAGACTCGCATTATCATGTATGTTTGCTGATAGAAGTTAATACAAGTAAATACACCATGATTTATTCAAGATTTGCTTAGATATTACTTATGGTTTGATTAAGTGTTGAATCGTTTCATTTCCTAAACGGGAAATGAACTATTTGGCTAGGGACCAACCAACCCAGCTCGTTTACCCTTGTGCTTTCGCTATTTAAAAGGTTCGTGTGTAGTTATTTATTTGAAAATATGTGGTTTAATCATTATCATTTTTGTTTCAAAGTTCTGAGTTAAATTAATTCCTATTCAAAGCATGAAACGAATCCGTGTGTGAAGTTTGAATTAAGTTATTTTATTTCTTGTAATTTCTTTCCTGCAATTCTTTTCTAGAATTTTTTCCTACAATTTCTTTATGGAATTCCTTCCTTAGTTTGATTCCACTTAGATCATGCAAGAATTTTCTTCATGCACCAGTGCATGTCAAATTCTGCACTCCAATTTACTCATTTATTTCACAGCAAGTGTTTCGTTCCTTTTTCTATTTATGATTTCACTTATTCTTGCAAGTGAGCATTATTAATTCAAAGTAATCATTCTCAATATTAAAATTCAAAATTATGAAGGGTCTAAGAATGACTATGTGAATTAAGAAAGGAATTCATTGAAAACATTACCCTTTGAACTTGTAGCGCACGACTTGAGAGAAAGGATCAAAAGTAATCTATCACGTTATATGTGAATTACCAAAAGATGGTATAATTGCATCCAAATTACTTTGATCGATTTCTTTGATTGTTAAGGATTTTTTTCTCCCTTGTGGAGTTTATTTTCATTTTTATGATCAGTTAATTAAATAATTCCTTTTCCTTTGTGTAATTTATCTCAGAATTTTTCCCACAATTACAATTCCTTTCAGCACGTCTTTTAATTCTTGTCGAAAGTAATTGGAAACTTTGGTGGAGGAAGCTCTATCCTAGTGCAAGAGATAGTTTATTGTCATGAGCGCAAAGTGCTGTAAGCCTTAAGGATTAGAGCACCTACACAAATAAAAAATTCTTCAGTGAAGACAGTAAAGTATACTTTTTCACATAAGTCTCTACCTGCACTAGTGCAAGCAGATTGTAAGAGTATAGGAATGGTTGCTTAGTGTAGAAGGAAAATAATTTGGGAAGTACATCTTTGTAAGGGCCCACTTGTTAAACTTTCATCCATCTATATTGAAGATAAACATATAATTCATTTCAGCATTTTAGATTGCTACCAGTTGTGTGAAAGTTCCTTTACTTGATTTCCTCGCAAATTCATTCTTTTAAATTCCAGCACTATACTTGCTTTGGTGTCGATTTCCTTTGAAATTGTCTTCTCGTTGATAATGAAATATTTCAGTTAAGAAGTAGTAATAGGAATAGGAAAATTTCATACCACTTCTGACATTGCCTATGTTTCGTCTCTAAGTTTACGAAACCCTCAGGTTGACAATTAAGTGTTTAGGAGTTTGCTTAAGTGCAATTCCTGCACCCAACAGTTTGGTACCATTGCCAAGGAGGAGATTTGAATTGGTAAGAATTTTCCATTTTTCTGAAATAGGGGTAAGTCTACTATTATTTTTTCTACAGTGTGCTTCTACTATTTGAAGGGATTTATAGGTGTTGATTTATTTTTGAATTTGTAGCTTTTATTGGAATTTTTTTTTGTCATTTTTTCAGATGAATGGATAAAAGAGGTAGGGGTCTGAAGCCCACTAAGGGCTGAGGAAATACTAATAAATATAAAAAAAATCTAATATTGGGCCTTCTTATGCAGGAAAAAAGTCCAAACAAAACTAGACTCATCACGCAATAACAATCTACTTGGGTTGTCGTAGCAGTATTCCAGGTCTGACACAACCCATAAAGGGGAAGAAGGAGACTATCAGAACCCATAGTCAGCCTTCCCAACCTGTTGAGAGTGGTTCACTTGGAAGAACAATACTGGCAGATCATGAAGACCATGTAGAAGGAACTGGTGAAAATTGGGTAAATGAGGAACAATCCACTTTTGGATTCCTAATTGTGTATCCCGATGTAGCTATGAAAATAAAAAATATAGCACCATTAGCTCTTCCTAATTTCTATGGTAAGATACATGAAGATCTAGACTCTTTCTTATTTGAGTTTGATATTTTATGTAGAATTTATGATTATCCATCTGATGCCTAGAAGTTAAAGTTGTTTCAAGCAACTCTCAAGGATGCAACACGTTGATGGTTCATGGGACTAGGAGGGAACACTATAACCTCTTTGGAATATATGAAGAGAGTGTTCTTTTCAAAATATCAAGAAAATTTTGTAAAACTAGAGATATTCGAGAAGAAATATTTACTATCGTGCAAAATGGTGATGAGACTCTAGAGGACTACTTAGGGAGATTCATGTACATCCTACAAAGGTCAAAGCACAAATTTTATCTAAGTACCATTAGAACCTTGTTCTTATGTGGGCTTAATGGTGATTCTAGAAACAATTTAATTTTTTTAGGACAAGGGACTATTACTTAGACACATTTTGGTCAAATTTGTGACTTGTGCAGGAAATTCTGCAGGAACCAATATAGGTCCGGTAAACGAATTCAGAACAGAAAGAAGAAAACTGAATCTATTGATGCTATGATCGTTGGATTGGAGAATACAATAGGAAATATGAAAATAGAAATAATGAATACTATTTTCAAACAAATAGACTCCTTAAAATTTTATCAAAAACTTGTAGAAGAACATGAGTCATTGTCTATTTTTTGTCCCCAGTGTAGGAAAAATCATCTTTTAAGGGAATTTTCTCTTGAAATAAAAGGGACTAATAAATTTTCAATTTGTGCAGAGAACCATGCCACTGAAAAGTGTCCCTCCATACCTGGGCTAGAAGCTGTACTTGAAGGAGGACAACCTGAAGCTGAATCATTGCATGCTATGGGAGCACGAAGAAACTGGCCTTAGGTAAGTGCAGTTATGGCTCTTGGATTCCCACCACATTTATTTGGTTATAGTGCACATACATATTCCTATCCTAACAATAGTCACTCTCAAAATTGGCAACAGGAGAACCAGTATCATTATGGGCACCCCTCCCAATCTTTCCAACAAGGATGGAAAGGGCCAAACCATTCACATCATCCCTATCTTTCACCTATGCAATCATACCCACCTACATATGCACCTTACCCAATGCCACAATCATCACTACCTCAACTGAGTCAACCAAAGCCACCATTGCCTTTACCTCCATGGTTTCGACCTCCTCCACTGCATGACCAATCCTTGCCCAACCCCAGTAATAAAGCGGTAAAAATGATCCATTCCATGAGCCCTCTTTCATTAATTAGATATCATTCCATGCCAGTTGGAGTTAATGATCTCTAGCTTAGATCAAGGAATATAGTAGCCACAACAAACAAACAAACAAACAAAAAAAAAAAAAAAAAAAAAAAAAACCAAACAAACTATGGTGATTATCGAAGAGAAAGGTGAACAGGAAAATCCTAACCATTCCAAAAATAATTTCACCATTTAGCTTATCCTCGTACCCTCAAGGCCTTTACCATATTCTTCCAACAGGCCTCCCTATCCAGAGAGGCTAGTAGTGGAGAAGAATTACCACATTCCTGGGTCTAGCTTGGCTTCCAAGCTTAGGAACCTTTTCATAATAGTGTCTTTGATCCAAGCTATGAAACATATCCCTATATATACAAAAATCATTAGGAAACTCTGTCTCAAGAATCCAGGGAGGAGAACATTATAACCTTAAACCATTCAGTTTTTCGAGAGAGCATTAGACTTAATGATGGGGTGTATGTGCATGGAGAAAGATAATGACCCCAGAAATTCTGTTGTCTCTGTTCAAATACGTGATTTCCTTGTCCCTCATGTACTTATGGAATTGGGGGCAACGATTAATGTTATGACCAAGAAAAAAATGGATCAACTTGGATTGTTCCATATTTTTCCTACTCCCACCTTGCTTGAACTAGCAGACATATCTAAAATCAAGCCGAAATGGGTATTGGATGATGTGGTCGTTTCTTTATATTCTTGGGAATATTTCATAGAATTCATTGTACTTCAACAAAAGAATCCCGTGGGAGGACATCCCTTGATATTTGGGCAACCATCGCTTGCCAAGACCAATGCTTATATTGGATATCGTTATGGTGATATTTATATTTCCCGTGGAGAATCTAGGAAGAAGGTAACCTTGTATCCAATCACCAGATCCATTCAGGAGCTCAAAGACAGTTCATGGTTAGACTATAGTGATGAGGAGACTCAGTCTGTTTCCATGATCCATCAATATGTTGAGTCCTCATAGCAGGGTGAGATTCAAGACTTCCTAAACAATCTAGACACTATGACTAATTTTGAATCATTGAGTCAATTTTTTAGTCTAAATTTTCAGGAAGGTTAGGACTCTATACCTCCCTCACCACCATATTTTTTCACACCTCTATGTACACTTGAGTCTGATACTACTCTTGTTGAGATTAGTCCTGGCAAATCCTTACACATCAATTCAGACTTGGACTCATCCCAGCAAGAGGAGCTTGTGAATTTGTTGCGAAACCATCTTGATGCCTTTGCATGGGGATATGAAGATATGAAAGGCATCCCTCTTGAAACTTGTACTCACCATACCTATATTCAGGATGGATCCTGACCTGTATGACAACCCCAAAGGCATATGAATATAACCCTAAGAGACGTTGTAAAAGAAGAATTGTAAAAAATCCTGGATGTTGATTTTATCTATCCTATTTCCCATAGACAGTGGGTCTCTCCATTGGTATTAGTCCCGAAAAATTATGGGAGATGGCACATTTACATTGATTATAGAGAATTGAAAAATCGCACTCTTAAGGATTACTTCCCCCTTCATTTTATTTATCATGTACTTTATACCCTTGCTAGTAAGAAGTACTTTTATTTTTATATGGCTTTAGTGGTTATAACCAAATACAGATTGCATCCAAGGATCAAGATAAAACCACTTTTACATTTCCACGGGGCACATTCACCTACTGAGTAGTCCCCTTTGGGCTATGTAATGCCCCAGCTACCTTTCAAAGGGCAGTCTTGGCTATTTTTACTAACCTTGAGTGTGTAGAAATCTATATGGATGACTTTTTTGTGTTTGGTGATTCATTTCAGGGAGCCCTCGAGAATCTAGTAAAAGTGTTTCTTCGTTACCAAGAAGCCCATATAGCCTTGAGTGACAAAAAGTGTAGATTATTTTGCAATCTAGGAGTGATTCTTGGCCATCTTATTTTAGACAAAGGTATCCAGGTTGACCGTGCAAAAATAGAAATTATTTTGAGTCTTCCTATACCCAAAACTCAAAGGGAAGTAAGAGGTTTTATAGGACATTCCAGCTACTATAGGAGATTCATTGAGAAATTCTCTATGATAGCAACTGCCTTTTTGTGACTTTTGGCTAAGGAAATTGAGTTTTCTTGGTCCACATCTTGCCAAATGTCCTTTGTGACATTGAATGAAAAACTAGTTTAGGCACCAGTTTTGAGAGGACCAAACTCGTCCCTGTCATTTAATATTTCCTCTGATGCCTCAAATACTGCTATTTCCACAAATTGAGGACAAGAAGAAGATAAACAAACCTATTCCATTTACTTCATAAGTAAAAACTTGTCACCCACTAAATTAAATCACACAGTTACTGAGAAAGAGTTTTTAGCTGCAACATTTTCCATTAATAAATTCAGACACTACATCACATGATATAATATATTTGTACATGTTGATCATTACATGATAAAATATTTAATGAATAAACCATTAACTAGCGGTAAAGTGACTAGGTGGTTATTATTGATGCAATAATTTAACATTTTTATTGTTGATAAACTAGGAAAATCTAATGTGGTAGTAGATTTTATTTCAAGATTAAATAATCCCGGTAAAGAAATTCTCGTTCATGATGATTTTCCTGATGAAAATCTATTTCCTATGTCAATAGACTCCCCATGGTTTGTTGACATAGCTAACCATTTAGTCACAGGAAAAACACCACCTCACTTATTCGCTCATGAAAAGCGAAATATCATATAGAAAAGTGCTACATATTCCTGGGTTCAAGGAGACCTGTTTTACATTGGACCAAACCTTATTATCCATAGATGTGTAAGAGAGGAATATTTTTTTGATATCTTAAAAGCTTCCCATGATGAACCTTGCGAAGGTAACTTTGCTGATAAGAGGAATGCATACAAAATTCTGCAAGGTAGCTATTTTTGGCCTTCCTTGTTTAAAGGTGTCAAACAATATGTCAAGCAATGTGATAGTTGTCATCTTGTTAGGCAACCTAATCAAAAAAATAAAATGACTTTATGTCCTCAGGTTATGATTTAACCTTTTGAAAAATGGGCCATTGATTTTCTAGGACTAATAAATCCAAAGTCATTAAATAAAAAGCATATTTTCGTTTATACAGATTTTGTTACAAAATGGGTAGAAGCTAAAGCTGTTTCTTTTGCTACTGAAAAATTTGTTGTTGATTTTCTTTTTACTGAAATATTTACTAGAGTTGGGGTTCCTAGAGAGTTTTTTTATGACAATGGTTTGCAGTTTATTTCTAATCTGATATAGGGTGTGATGGAGCAATACAAAATTTGGCACACGAACCCGCAAGAAAATGGTTAGGTGGAGTGGACAAATAAATTAATTGAGTCTATCCTTACAAAGAAAGTCAATATCCACAAAAAGTATTGGGAAAATAAGTTACCAGAATCCTTTAGGGCATATCGAACTACTTGGAGGAATGGTACATGACATACAACATAGGATTTGGTGTATGGGAAACAAGTCCTTTTGTCAATAGAGTTCTAGATAAAGACTTTCAGAACTGCAATCCAATTGGGGCTAGATCTCTATGAGGAACAACAACAACGTCTCCTATAGTTGAATGAGTTATATGAATTTCGAAGGGAAGTTTTTCAAAAGAACATATTGGTTCAACAACAACGTAAGAAATGGCATGATAAGTCTATCCAGAAAAATTAGTTCCAACCAGGTGAATGGGTACTCCTTTATGAATCTAGATTTAAATATTTGAAAGGGAAATTCCATACATGTTGTATGGGACCTTATGAGGTAGTTAAAGTGTGTGAGAATGGAGCAGTAGAAGTTAAAACCATTTATGGATGGAATTATGTGTTCCTACTAAATGGGCATATATTAAACGTATATTTTCAGCCCCTTACTAAAGGAGATTTTATGCAGCAAGTCCAACAACAATTTGAAAAGGAGATGGTAGATGGAAACAACGAACCATTGAATATTTGATTATTTCGTTTCCTTATATAAAAAATGAAAAAAATGACAAAAAAGAAAAAATACGAAAAACAAATCTTGTAATTATGAAAATTAGTTGACTGACATGATTGCAATGGGATCAACCTGAAAACTAGCATACTGGAAGGTAGATATAAATTTCAAATAAAAAGGTAACATTGCTTGATTTTTAGTTATGCTGGCTGTCACTAAGTAGCAGGTTCAAGAAACCAAGCCCTTACCCAAGTTTGGGATAACTAGCATGGAAATGTTTATCCAAGTAATGCTTAATTCCTGCTGCATTTACTTTTTCCGGCACCAGCGTTGGGGTCCTGTGATTTGCCTGATTGGAAAACTAAAAGACAAGGCAACATATAAACAAACTTTAGAGCTCTAGGATCTGTCCCTCCTAGTCTCAAAGATGGATCTCTCAATATGTGCAAAGATATGTCTTGCTTGTTTGTAAAAGGTTTATTTTAGGCTAGTTATGAAGTACAAGTTGGTTTTTTTGGGTTTGGTTGGTTGGACATGAATGATCTAGGAAGCATAGATAGATCGGGAAAATATCAGAGCCATTGGGCCATGGAGTCAAGAAGAAGCTATAACAAGCTCAATCAATGGATATGGGATATCAAAAGGAAAATCTAACTTGGCTAGTGGATCTTGGGTTTGGTGGATAAAATGAGATGGACATTAAGGATTTAGAAGGAGAAGTAGAACTAAGGGAAATTAAGAATTCTTCATTATATGTACTCCTAAAAAATGAGACTTAAAACATTATCAGAACATCAAGTGTTGTGTATCCAACTCCAAAAATAGAAGAAAAAAGATATCAACGCCTTAGAAATAAGCCACTTCAAGGGGGAAACCTCCAATACATTACATAAATGAACAATTCTTGGATGATACAATTTACAAAACCTCCTTTCTATATATAGGAGTCCATGGGGCCATAATGTAATCCTAGTGGGCCACAATGTAATCCTAGCCGACCTAACAATAATAATTTAAGGGCACAATAATAACAAACTAGGGGTTACAAGGGTACAATAATAACAATAAGGGGGTTACACTAACAATAATAAGGGACTATACTAGTAATATAGGGACCTAACATGCCCCTCTCCTTCAAAAAAAGTGTTGTCCTCAACACTTGGTAGCTCTGGGTGCTTTTGTATAAAATTCTCATCCTCCCATGTAGAATCTTCAGTGTGTAAGTTCTTCCACTTGATGAGATATTCTGAAATTGATCGATTCCGTAGTTGTTGAGTTCTTGTTTCCATGACTGCTTCCAGTTCCAATATGATTTTTCCTTCCTCATCAAGTTCTGGAAATATTGTTTGAACTATAAGATTTTCACCTATAACCTTCTTTAAGCATGAAACATGGAAAACTGGATGTACTCGCGAAGAAGCAGGAAGCTCCAATTTGTATGCCATAGTACCAATATTTTGCAACACCTTGTAAGGACCATAGTACTTTTGCGATAATTTATTATCCTTCTTAGCTTGCTTGAGGGACATTTGTTTATATGGTTGTAGCCGTAAAAATACCCAATCTCCTACATCAAAACTTCTCTCGCTGCGATGTTGATCTGCCTGTTTTTTCATTCGATTTTGTGCCAAATTCAGGTTATCCTTTAAGATTTGGAGAAATTCTTGCTGATGCTCGATGTGATCTTCCACTGCTTGAACCTTCGAATTTTCCCTTAAAGATGATGTGATCGATGGTGGATGATATCCATAAAATTGCATAAATGGGGTCATTTTTGCTGCAGTATGGAAGGAAGTGTTATACCACCATTTAGCGAGAGGTAACCACTTGACCCATTGTGTTTATTTATCAGATACAAAACAACGAAGATATCCTTCCAAAAATTTATTTACTATCTCTGTTTGACCATCAGATTGAGGATCATAAGATGAGCTATGAGCTAATTGAGTACCCAAACAAGAAAATAACTCCGTCCAAAAATTTCCCGTAAAAATGGGATCTCTGTCGCTCACAATAACCCTTGGGCTTCCATGTAGCTTTTGAATTTTGTCCACAAATGTAGTAGAAACTGTACTTGCTTTAAATGGATGAGATAATGCACAAAAGTGTGCATTCTTGGTAAGTCTATCAACTACCACCATGATGACATTCTTGCCTTCAGACTTTCGTAAACCTGTGATAAAATCCATTGAAATCTCCTCCCAATGTTGACTTGGAATGAATAAAGGTTGTAGAAGTCCCGGGGTCTTAATTGTCTCCACTTTATTCTGCTGGCAAACCAAACATTCCACCACAAACTTTTGAATATCAGATTTAAGGCCATCCCACAAAAAAATCTTTCTTTACCCTGTGGTATGTTTTTAAAAATCCTGAGTGTCCTCCTAAAGGAGAAGTGTGCAATTCCAGAAGAATCTTTTGTTTTAGTTGGGAATTATTACAAAGATATAAGCGATCTTTGTACCATAAGGAATCATTTTTCCAACTAAATGTATCAGATGTACTAGGATCTTGCTGCAACTTTTGAATGAGTGTCCATACATCTTTGTCCTTCCTCCATTCATCTCTTGCTTCAGTTATCCAATCTGGTTGGATAATAGAAATGGCACAAAGCAATGCTTCCACCTCTTCATTCTTTCTTGAGAGTGCATCTGCAACAACATTAAGCTTTCCTTTTTTGTAGATTATTTCAAAGTCATAACCCAGCATCTTTGTGACCCATTTTTGCTGCTCTTCTGAAGATAGTCTTTGTTCCAAAAAGTGTTTCAGACTATCATGATCAGTTTTTACCTTGAAGTGTCTTCCCATTAGGTAAGTTCTCCATTTTTTTAGTGCATGCAGTATTGCTAACATTTCCTTCTCATAAATAGGTTTCTGTAAATACTTTCCTTTGACTGGATGACTTTCAAAAGAAATGGGTCTTCCTTCCTGCATTAAAAATGCACCAATTCCATTTCCTGAGGCATCACATTCCACAATAAAGGTTTTTGTGAAGTTTGGCATAGCTAAGACCGTTGCTAGGCACATTGCCTCTTTAAGATGTTCAAAGGCCTTAGTTGCTTCGGGAGTCCATGAAAATGCATCTTTCTTCAATAATGTTGTTAGAGGTGCTGCTATTCTCCCATAATTCTTAACAAACTTGCGATAATAGCTTGTTAACCCGAGAAATCCTCGCAACTGCTTTGTTGTCTTGGGGACTTTCCATTCCTTAATGGCTTTAATTTTGTTAGGGTCTACTTTCACACCCTCGTGAGATATAATATGACCCAGATATTCCACCTCTTGTACTCCAAAGAAATATTTGAATGTTTTTGCATCTAATTGTTTCTCCTGCAATAGTTTTAGCACCCTATCAACATGTTCAACATGATCCTTCCAAAACCTGTTGTAGATTAGTATATCATCAAAAAATACTAGCACAAATTTTCTAAGGAAGGGTTTGAAAATGGAATTCATCAACCCTTGAAATGTAGAAGGTGCATTGGTAAGGCCAAAAGGCATGACCAAAAATTCATAATGACCCTCATGAGTTCGAAATGCCGTTTTTGGAATATCTTCAGTCTTCATTCTAATTTGATGATATCCTGAACGAAGACCCAACTTGGTAAAATAAATTGCTCCATGTAATTCATCCAATAATTCATCAATCACAGGAATGGGAAATTTGTCTTTAATGGTGAGCTTATTGAGCTCCCTATAATCCGGACACATTCGCTATGATCCATCCTTCTTGTGTACCAATACTACAGGAGCAGAGAAAGAACTTTGACTAGGTTGAATTATACCCGCCTCTAACATTTCTGCAATCATACGTTCAATTTCGTTCTTTTGGAAGTAAGGATATCTATAAGGCCCGATGTTTGGAGGAACACTTCCTGGAATCAAATGAATAGTATGATCATGATCACGAATAGGTGGGAGTCCTTTGGGAGTTTCAAACACCTTGGAATGATTGTCCAAGACTTGTTGGAGATCTGCAGAAATAGATGATTTTGATGTCGGAACTTCTAGTGAGCATAATTGTGCAATTACGCCTCGTTGCTCTTTCTTTAGAAGCTTTGTCATAACATTAGAGCTTATTATCCTTCCCGGCTTCCCTTCAATACCCCGTAATTCGACTTCCTTTCCTTCTGAAAAAAATTTCAAGAAACGTTCTTGAAAATTAAAAGCTACCGTCCCCAAAGATTGTAACCATTGTACTCCTAGTACAACATCAACACCTCCCATAGGAATGGAAAGCATTGGACTAGTCAATACATATTCCCCCATGGTTAGCTTGATATTATGGCATTTTCCAGAGCAATTTATAGTTCCTCCATTTGCAACCATCTCTTGACATTCTGGTGCTGGGTATAGGAAACAATTTAATTCCTTGGCTACCTTACAATGAATAAAATTATGGGTGCTACCTCAATCAATCAACACTATTACCTTTTTCTTCTTGATTTGTCCTTTTATCTTGAGAGTTTGAGGAGTGGTAATTCCTGCCAGTGCATTACACGATATGGTCGCATTCATTTCTTCCTCTTCTAGGGCTGGTTCCTGGTGTATATCCTCTTCTTGTTCATTTTCTTCTTCCTCTTCACAATCTATGTAAAATAATTTCTTCTCAGCACACTTATGACCTTTAGTGTATTTTCTATCACAACTGTAGCAAAGCCCTTTTGCTCTTTTTCTTCCAATTGTTGTGGTGTCAACCTTGTAGGTTGTGGAAATCTAGATGTAGAAACACTTCCTTCTTTATAGAATTGAGTGGTAGGCTTCCTTGTCGCCATAACTTTACATTCAACTTTTCTTGCCAACCCGAATGCCTTCTCCAATGAATCAGGTTCCAGAACGCGAACTTCATGTTGGATGTTATCCTTTAAAGTGCCTATGAAGAGATCAATCCTGTGTTCCTCTGGAATATCAGTTACCCTTATATTCAATTTTTGGAAGTCCTCAATGTGCCGCCCCACTAAACCCTTTTGTTTGAGATTTATCAATTGGCTAAAGAAGGTGTTGCTCTTTGTATCCTCATAATGTGCTATCATTTCCTCCATAAAAATTGACCAAGTGACAATTTTTTTTTTTGAGAGAAAAGCCATCGATACCATACAAATGTATTTTTTTCTAAATGTAAAGTTTCAATACGTACCTTTTGTGTGTTTTTCACATTATGGAGATCAAAATATTGCTCCATCCGTAGTATCCATGTTACAGGATCCTTTCCATCAAACTTCCTCATATCCATTTTTGGAATATGGTGGTTCTTCCCGCCAACATTAGAGTTTATGAAATCACGATTAACATTTATTTTGTTCTCATCATGAGGTTCTTCTACTATATTTTCACCATTACGAAACATTTCTTGTATCAAATTTGTCAAATCTTCAATGTTTTATTTTAGATCATCCATCTTAGCTTCCATGCCAGCTTCCATTCCATCCATCTTAGCTTCCACGCCATCCATCTTAGCTTCCACGCCTTTCTTCAAACCGTCCATCTTCACTTCCACGCCATCCATCTTAGCTTCCATGCCTTTCTTCAAACCTTCCATCTTCACTTCCACGCCTTTCTTCAAAACTTCCATTTCATTTTTTGTTGCTCTTTGCGAGAGTGAAATTTGTTGCACTTGCTCTTGTAATTTTGATAGATCATGTTGCAATTCTTCATCTTCATGAGTCATGGTAGAGCCTTCTGAAGGCTTAATGGGTGTTGAATTATTTTTAGGCGCCATTTTAGAATCCAATATTTATACCTATTCTACAATATTCCCTTGGAATCAATTCAACTTGATTCTTCAAACAAGACTTATGCCATTCGGAAAACAAATACACACCTTTTACTTGATTTGAGGAGCTAGATATTGAAATTGAATTATCTCTGTAATTGAAAATCTTCAATATCTAAAATTCAGCCCTGTAGTATCCCTCTGAAGCTTCTTTCAAATGCCACAGGTCTGATCTAATTTGGATTCCCCAAGACAAAGTTGTGTCCAATCTCCCACAATAATCTAATTTTGGACTGGTTCAATAGAGAAAACTTGTAGGACTTGCCACGTGTCACTGTTTCGTCCTTTGTCTCTGAAATTGATAGCCAAGAAACTACAATCCGTGCACTTGCAACCACTTTTTACGACACTCAAATACACTTCCCAGAGAGAGATTTATTGAAATTTTCCCACGATCACCTCTTTGATATGAAATTCAGGAGCCTGAAAAAGCATTACCTTCCACAGATCATATCTCCAAAAATATTGCGAACCAAGATCTGAAATTTTTTGAAAAATTTCCTCAGGATTTAAGCTTTGCACCATACTAATTTCAGATTCTGAACCTTCGTAGAAAAAAATTTATAGCGAAAATTCCACAATGACCTATTTAGGAGCTTGAAAAAAGACCTAACTTCCACAGATGATATCTCCGAAAATATTGCGAACCAAGCTATGAAATATTTAGAAAGTCTTCCTCAGGATTTCATCTTCGCACCCTAAAAATTTCAGCTTCTGAACTTCGTAGAAAATAAGTTATAGCGAAAATTCCACGATGACCTGTTTGGAGCAGCGAAACCCTAGAATCCAAAGCTCTGATACCAAATGTTGTGTATCCAACTCCAAAAATAGAAGAAAAAATATATCAACGCCTTAGAAATAAACCACTTCTAGGGGGAAACCTCCAATACATTACATAAATGAACAATTCTTGGATGATACAATTTACAAAACCTCCTTTCTATATATAGGAGTCCATGGCGCCATAATGTAATCGTAGTGGGCCACAATGTAATCCTAGCCGACCTAACAATAATAATTTAAGGGCACAATAATAACAAACTGGGGGTTACAAGGGTACAATAATAACAATAAGGGGGTTACACTAACAATAATAAGGGACTATACTAGTAATATAGGGACCTAACATCAAGAGGCATTCCATAGACAGGGCTAACCATAAATTCTAGAAACCTAAATTCAACAAATAATGATTCCAAGACAAACTTTTCAAAGGAAATCTAGGAGTCGAGGAACGCTCTATTTCATCCAAAAATTTCACTTTCAAGGATAAGAAAACATTTAAGATTCACAAATAACTGCATCATAGAAGAGGGAATGCCTAAACATCTAAGACTGCAGTTATAAAGACCTTCAAAACAATTATCTCAGCAAGAACAGAGGGTATGATCAAAACATACCTCTCTGGAAAACTGTAAACAATGGTACTTTAAAGGGATACTTCAAAAATAATTTTGAAGTGGTAGCAAGTAAGCAGGGAAAACCATAAATCATTCTTCAGACCAACTGTTTGAACTATTTTTGAAATAAACAAGCTTAGGGGTTGAAAAGTAGTCAAACTACTCAATAAAACCTTCAGCAGATGAAAACATCAAGAAAGTGAAGAGAAAACAGGTTTAAGGTTCTTCTAGGAGACATTTCTTAGCCTAAACTTTTTACTCTACTGTAAGTATAGAATGATGGAACAAAATGGAAAACATGAAATAACAATTAACAGATTAGAATACATCACCAACAACCATGCCTAGGGATGCAATGATATAGCCTTCTCATTAACAAAACATGTCAAAACATCATCAATCTTCGAAAACTTCAATTTCTTCTTTAATCTTCAGCTAGACTATGTACAACTTCAAACAGTTCTAATGCCAGCAACCAACCCTTAACAAAGAGCTCCTCATAGAGTATTTATAGAATAATGAGGAGGTGGGACTCTTTTTAGGGTTCAAAACGTTATTAACTACAGAGTAAATGCATTCCTAGCCTTGAAAACCATGCAAGGCATAAGGTAGGGATGTCCTACTGTTTTAATAATTCTACCTTAACTTCTAAGATAAAATAGGTGAAAAGCTTGACTTTTAGGCCTATTCTTAGATTTTACAATAACTGCCCTCACAGTCAGAAATATATTCTTTTGTGTAATAACTTCCAATTTGCTTTTATGGATAGAAAGTAGGTCATAGGTGGCAGTTTGATTTTTCAAATGAAATAACTGCTCTGTGTTGATTTATTCGAGGTTTTTTTAGCCTAGCTTTCCATAATTTATTCATTTAAACTGTGTTTATGCCTAATTCTTCCTTTTGCCTTTATAATCCTTCATATCGTCTTTTATATTTTTTTGGGATTATTTTAAACTTATGGTCATCTTTCTTTTAACTGTGTTTATCCTTTAATCTATGTTTTTGCTTTAATCTTCTATTGTTCAGTCTTCTTCACTGATCTTATGCTTCTATTTTTTGTGCGCAAATATTAGGTGTTAAGTGGTTTCGCCCCGGGGGAATGCGATACAGGTCTCTGGGCCATGCGTGTCCAGGCCAAAACCACCTATTTCCTGTTTAAAAGGGGTGATCAAATTTATTTGTGAAATGAATGCGAAAATGATTTTAGACTGTCTGATCTGG
Source organism: Pinus albicaulis (assembly GCA_034641835.2). NCBI lineage: Eukaryota > Viridiplantae > Streptophyta > Pinopsida > Pinales > Pinaceae > Pinus > Pinus albicaulis. The sequence continues at coordinate 882,630,791 of CM076572.1, forward strand.
GAGGGGGGTAGATCTACGGCTATAAGCAAGTGCGGAAAAATAGAAAAGATGGGTGGAGGAAATATATGGTGGGGCCCAGCAAGTGACGTCAGTGAATTCGTTGGGTAGCGGAAAGTTCAATGCGCGGAATGAAATTTGCATGGGCTAAGTGAAAATGGTAATATCAATGGGAGCCTTCAGATTTGGATAAACAGACGGTTGAGATTGAATTTGGAGATCAGAGTTTTAAAAGATGGTGGATGAGGTTAGCAAGATGGCGAAGTCACAATGAAGCGAGGGTCGTTAGATCTTGAGGATCAACGGCAGAGATTAAACAATGAAGGAGAATGATCAGGGCGGGGTTGAAAAGAGAGAAAAAATGGGAGCCGTTGGATCGTGAGGATCAACGGTTAGGATTATTTTGGTGGATCGACAGAGAAGAGTCCTGGGAGGGATAAATTTGGATTTGTGATATGCTGATTGAGCGCGGGCCATCTAATCAGGATTGAGATCGGCGGTGGAGATCGACTTCAGTGGATCACATCGGGGAAGAAAAGGAATACGGAGCGAGGAAACGTCGAAGTGCGATGATGCGATGGCCGTTGGATCTAATGGATTGACGGTCAGGATTTCGTCACAGGATTTCATCGACAGAGTATATTGGCATCGGGAGGCTACGATATGCGATGGTGAAGGGCCGATGCGATGAAGCACAGATCGTTGATCTCGGAGAGAATGAACAGTGGAGATGGAATCGGGACTTCGCATCGGCAGGGAAAAAAGGTCGCGGGGAACAAAGGAATTTGGATTTCTGACGCACCGATGCGCCGATGGAGTGATGGGGTTGGTCACGGTGGCAGGTCGCATGGAGGAAAAGGGGCTTGGGCATAAGCCAAAAAGTGCTTAAGGCCTAATGTTTAATAAGGTCGGAAAATAGGCCAAAAATGGGGTTTTAAGGCCTAAAATAGGGTTCCGATAGGTTAAAATAAGATTTTTTTTAACCCAATGAAGGAGTTTTGAGGGTTTGGAAGGGTTTTTGAAGGTTTTTTAGGGAAATGAAAGGTAAATGAGAAGGGAAAGAAGGGAAAATGGGGGAAATGAAGATTTAATGAAGGGGAAGTGGTCCTTTTTTAAAGGGGAAATCACTGTTGGGATAGGAGTAAATGAGTGAAAATTGGCAGAGGAGATAGAGACAAAAAATGGAGAATATAGCCTGAAAGAAGTTTCCTTTTGAAACGTAATGTGATTTTTTTAGAAGGCATAGATGAAGATACTTAGTGAACTAATGGACTCAGGCTAATGAAGGAAGTGAGATTTCTAGAACTCACAATGTTTCTTCAAATATTGTTTCTAGAAATCTAGGATTGGTAATTTAGTCATCTCTGGGCAAAGTCAAAATTATGGATGACTAATAGTGGCTCCACTTGGGGAGGAAATCTATCTTTCTGGGTGTCCAGAACCTCAGATTATCAATCTCCTGGTTTTAGTAGACCAGTGCCTTATCCATTGGGCATAATTTCTTTGTTCTCTTGCTGATTTTCTTTGTATTTCTTCAATGACCTGCAGCATGAAAACACTTTAAGACAACACCTCTACCTACCCATTCCTACTTTTCCTAGCATTTTTTCTTCTTTTGAGTGCATTTGAACTAGCAAACCCCTTTGACATTTTATTATTTTGTTTGAAAGTAGGAAACTAATCTAAATCTACTCTTATTTCTTCCATGAGTTTAAATTAAGATGTTGAACTCATTGTTTCTCTACCTAAGCTACTATCTATCAGGATTAATCTGTCTGATAGATCTTATTCTCTATTTTCTAAAATAGAAATTTAAATACATACAAACTAGGATTAAGCTATTTGATTTGTTGTAAGACTATGGAATAAAAACACGCTGCACATAGACTAAAATTTACAGAAATTTAATACAAAATTGTGAAGGCTTAAGATCTGAAAATTATGAACCTCCTTCCTTCTTCTTATGACTCAGATTTTGATCTGTTTTGAGTCATATTTTCTCTTTTATGTCTTGGTACAGATTTTTAGCATGGTTGAACAATTTTCCTCTATCTTTGGATCAATTTTTGGTCTGATTAGAGCCATTTTTTTCTATCCTCATCTAATCTACTAATAAGCCAAGATTAAATTGTTTGACCAATCTGATTCACTAACCCATCAGCAGTAAATTGAAATCTATCTAGTCATGATTAGGCTTTATGACTAAATAGCAGTGATTCTTTTTGGTAGTGGCATTTAATCTTGCACACTTTTAGATTTTCTTTTCTTTTTTGGTATGGGGCTGTACCTTTCTTGTTTTACTAATCTGCCCTCCTTTCTCCTTTTCTATTATCTTTTTATTTTTTCAATTTTTATTTTTCAAAACAAAAACAAAAACTAACTAAATGCTCGAAGGCTGAGCTTTATTACATTCCTATCTAACCTAATCTAACTCTGAAATATTTACATGTTTAGCTGAAAAACTCTCTTTTCCAATACATCCAGTCAATCAGATGGTTCCATGACTCGTCTTTGCTCATCTCTTTGAGCATGCTAGAAAAATAAAAGGGCCACTGTCACCTCCCTTGTTCTTTAGCAGCAGTGTTAAAAAATCTCCTTGCTCTTGGTAGTACACTGCTTCTAACAACCTTTATCCCTTCTTCAAATATATTCAAGAAATGAATATAGGGATCTTGAAATAATACCTGGTTGGGAGTATTTGATAGGTAAGTTTCAACCAGGATTACCTTTTCCTCCACTAGATCAAGCTTAAGATTTTTTTGAGAAAGAACTTCTTCCTCATCTTCATTATCATTTGAAATGGAGGACTCATCATATTTGGTAGTGTTGTCCTCTTGTAGTCCTGGTATGTTCTAATTTAGTGGAATAAATTCTATGAAGAGGTCATTATATTCTTGAGTAGGGGTCTCTTTGATTACCTCAACCCTTTCAAGAGAAGGTTCTTTATATTCATCATGCTCAAGAAATTTTTCATTGTTTTCCTCCTCAACCTTTGAGATGAAAAACTGTTGATTCCCAATCATGTGAAAGCCATTCCTGATGGATTGGATTGGTTGATTGCTTATTTCAATATGATTATAGTGAATTTCATGAAAAAAAACAACTGCTGGTTTCCCTAGATGATTAGTTTATGTTTGAAGCTCATCATCATCATCAGACTGATCAAAAATTGGACAATCATTAGTATAACAATATCACCAATCAAGCATATTGGATTATCAATTTTTTTTTCTTTAAGCTGATCTACAATTTTATTTTCTAGTTCAAAACAACAAGGTTTAGTAGGTAGATAAGCATAAGTTTTTTGTTCAAATGAAGTTTTGAGGGTTGGTTGTTTGTTTAATATTTGATCAATCTCTTCTTCTGTCAAAAGAGGAGGAATTTTTATTTTTCTTTGGATAGAAGTACAACAGTCCTCTTTCTCTTGTGTTGACTGACTGTGAGGCTGGGTGTCTTCTTGAGCTTCTCTTAGGGGATCTTTACTAGTGCTTGCAGGGAAACTTTGAGTATTTTCTACTGTTTTCTGATCTTCTTTTGTTTTAAACAACTCCTCATGATTATTATGATACTAAGTTTGAATACAAGGTTCATGAGTTGTTTCTTCTGCATTATCAGGATGCCACTCTCTTCTTAAAAACTGAAATGAGTTATAACATAGAGGGAGAGTCCCTATATGTGTTGATATTTCTTCTATTTCAGGTTCTGTGTTTCCTAAGGGGCTTATTCTTTCCTCAAAGCACTGCTCACTTTTTCCATTTGTATTTTGGTCGTAAACTTCTCTTAACAGTGCAATATAAGATAAAGGTATTCTGTCAAGACTTTCTTAACAACCTTCTTCATTGTTTTCTCTATAATCCTGCCAATCATACATGTCTCGCTTATTGTCTAGGTCTTGTAGTGGTTGAGTCTTTTCTTGATATGGAAAAAGCATGGGATGCTCTAGATCACCAATATTTAAATTAGCCTCATACCTATCCATTATCTTTTCAAACATGTACAAAATTTTTTCCATCATGGCCAACCATTTTTCCTTTGGGTCCATATTTGAATCCATGTTTGTAAATCAGAAAAGAGGTCATTGTATCTTGTCAACTAGTTCAAAGCCTTCTACCAGTGGAGTCATTTGGTCTTTCAGAGGTTGTGGAGTTTCCAGGTGGAAGATTTGAACTTTTTTGTCCACCAAAAACATGATTGGGTTTTCTCAATGCATTCCCAAGGGAGTTTACAAGGACTGGTAAAGTAATAGGCCTACTGGAGGCGACTGGAGTCGCCAGGTGGAAATTTTTAGCCCTTTTGGACGTAAAATGTTTTATGGTCCACCATCAATGTTTATTATGAAAGCCAATCTAAAATGTTTTTGGGGTTTTCTAAGTTTTTGTTGTTGTTGAAGGACTAATGAGTCTATAAGAGCTTGCTAGGAAACTATGAACTCAGAGAGCCCCACCGTGATCGCCAAGATGTTGGTGGCAATGAGGTGGCAGATTCACTGGATATTCTTTGATTTAATAAGGGTCTAAAGATTTTTAAGGGGTATTTATGCACTTATGTACTCAGAAGCCCCACCGTGATCGCCGAGTTGTTGGGGTCCTATGATTTGGCTGATTGGCAAACTAAATGACAAGGAAACATATAAACCAAACTTTAGAGATCTAGGATCTAGCCCTCCTAGTCTTAGAGAGGGATCTCTCAATATCTGCAAAGATATGTCTTGTTTGTTTATAAAAGGTTGATTTTAGGCTAGTTTTGAAGTGAAATTTTGTTTGTTTGGGTTTGGTTGGCTGGACATGAATGATCTAGAAAGCATAGATAGACAGGGGGAATATCAGAGCCATTGAGCCATGGAGTCAAGAAGAAGCTATAACAAGCTCAATCAATGGATATGGGATATCAAAGGACAAATCTAAAATGGCTAGTGGATCTTGGGTTTGGTGGATAAAATTAAATGGACATTAAGGATTTAGAAGGAGAAGTAGAACTAAGGGCAATTAAGAATCCTTAATTATATGTACTCCTCAACAAAGGGAGTTAAAACATTATCAGAACATGAAGAGGCATTCCATAGACAGGGCTAACCATAAATTCTGGAAACCACACTTCAACAAATAATGATTCCAAGACAAACTTTTCAAAGGAAATCTAGGAGTCGAGGAACGCTCTATTTCATCCAAATATTTCACTTTCAAGGATAAGAAAAAATTTAAGATTCACAAATAACTGCATCATAGAAGAGGGAACACCTAAACATATAAGATTGCAATTATAAAGACCTTCAAAAAAATTATCTCAGCAAGAATAGAGGGTATGATCAAAACAGACCTCTCTGGCAAATTGCAAACAATGGTACTTTAAAGGGAGACTTCAGAAACAGTTTTCAAGTGGCAGCAAGTAAGCAGGGAAAACCATAAATCATTCTTGAGACCAACTGTTTGAACTATTTCTGAAATAAACAAGCTTAAGGGTTTAAAATTAGTCAAACTACTCAATAAAACCTTCAACAGATGAAAACATAAAGACAGTGAAGAGAAAACAAGTCTAAGGTGCTTCTAGGAGACATTTCTTAGCCTAAAATTTTTACTCTACTGTAAGTATAGAATGGTGGAACAAAATTGAAAACAGGAAATAACAATTAACAAATTAGAATACATCACCAATAGCCATGCTCAAGGATCCAATGATAGAGCCTTGTCATTAAAAAAACATGTCAAAACATCATCAGTATTCCAAAACTTCAATTTCTTCTTTAATCTTTAGCTAGAATATGTACAACTTCAAAGAGTTTGAATGCCACCAACCAACCCTTAACAAAGAGCTCCTCATAGAGCATTTATAGAATAATGAGGACGTGGAACTATTTTTAGGGTTCAAAACGTTATTAACTACAGAGTAAATGCATTCCTAGCCTTGAAAACCATGCAAGGCATAAGGTAGGAATGTCTTGCACTACTTCTCTATTTTAATAACTCTGCCTTAACTTCTAAGATAAAAGACGTGAAAAGTTTGACTTTTAAGCCTATTCTTAAATTTTACAGTAACTACACTGAAAGTCAGAAATATCTTCTTTTCTGTAATAACTACCAATTTGCTTTTATGGACAGAAAGTAGGTCGTAGCTGGCAGTTTGATTTATCAAATGAAATAACTGCTCTATGTTTATCTATTCGAGGCTGTTTTAGCCTAACTTTCCTTAATTATTCATTTAAATTGTGTTTAGGCTTGATTCTACCTTTTGAATTTATAATCCTTCATATCGTATTTTATCTTTTTTCTAGATTACTTTAAACTTCTGCTCATCTGTCTTTTAACTGTGTTTATCCTTTAATCTATGTTTTTTCTTTAATCTTTTGTTCTTCAGTCTTCTTCACTGAACTTATGCTTCTGTTTGCTGTGTGCAGGGGTTTTTGTGACTGAATCGATGGCCATAAAGCATCGATGGGAGCTTTGAATCAGACCCTTTATCCCATTCTTCATGCATTTGATCCCTGGATCATCATGCAATAGAAAAAAAGCCACATAGATTGGTTGTGCGAAGGGCTACGATCTTCAGGCCACCATTAAACCTGCACAATTTAAACAAAACCTTAATAAAGCCTGCATTTTGGTTCAACTGCTAATAGAGGTTAGGCGAAGGTGGAGGAGCAGTGTAGAGGAGGAAAAATGCATGGAGGGAGGGTTTCATGGAGAAACATGAAGAAACAGGGTTAAAATTTGAATTATGGCGTGGAATGAGGGAGAGTGGTTTCGCAGAAAACTGGGTGGTTTTCACGCAAAGATTAGGCGGTAAGTGGTTTCGCCCCGCTGGAACACGATACAAGTTTTTTGGCAATGCATGTCCAGGTAAAAACCACCTATTTCACGTTGAAAACAAGCGAACAAATTTATTTCTGAAATGAATGCGAAAATGATTTCAGACCGTATGATCTGGGTGGGGCAGATCTGCGGCTGTAAGCGAGCGTGAAAAAATAGAAAAGATGTGTGGAGGAAATATATGGTGGGGCCCAGTGGGTGATGTCATCTAATTCATCAAGTAGCGGAAAGTTCAATGCGCAGAGTGAAATTCGCTAGGGCAGAGTGAAAATTTTAAGATCAATGGGACCCATTGGATTTAGAGAAACAGACAGCTGAGATTGAATCGGGAGATCAGAGTTTTAAAAGATGGTGGATGAGGTTAGGAGGATGGCGAAGTCACGATGAAGCAAGGGCTGTTAGATATCGAGGATCAACGACAGAGATTAAATGACAAAGTAGAATGATCAAGGCGGGGTTAAAAAGAGGGGATGAACAGGAGCTGTTGGATAATGAGGATCAACGGTTAGGATTAGTTTGGTAGATCGACAGAGAAGAGTCTTGGGAGGCAGAAATTTGGATTTGTGATATGCGGATTAAGCGTTGGTCGTTCGATCAGGATAAATATCGACGATGAAGATTGACTTCGGTGGATCGCATCGGGGGAGAAAAGGAATGCGGAGTGAGGAAACGTCAAAGTTCGATGATGCAATGACCATCAGATCTGATGGATCAATGGTCAGGATTTCGTCGCAGGATTGCATCGGCGGAGTACATCAGCATCAGGAGGCTGCGATATGTGATGGCGAAGGCCAGATGCGATGAAGCGCAGACTGTTGATCTCGAAGAGAATGAACAGTGGAGATGGAATCGGGACTTCGCATCGTCGGGGAAAAAATGGTCATGGGGATCAAAGGAATTCAGATTTTTGACATGCCGATGCATCGATCAAGCGATGGGCTTGGTCACGGTGGCGGGTCACATGGAGGAAAAGGGCCTCAAGCCTAAGCGAAAAATTTCTTAAGGCCTAATGTTTAATAAGGTCAGAAAATAGGCCAAAAATGGGCTTTTAAGGCCTAAAACAAGGTTCCGATAGCTTAAAATAAGATTTTTAAAACCCAATGAAGGAGTTTTGAGGTTTTAGAAGGGTTTTAGAAGGTTTTTTAGGGAAATGAAAGGTAAATGAGAAGGGAAAGAAGGGAAAATGTGGGGAAATGAAGAGTTAATGAAGGGGAAGTGGTCCTTTTTTAAAGGGGAAAATCACTGTTGGGATAGGAGTAAATGAGTGAAAATTGGCAGAGGAGATAGAGATAAAAACTGGAGAATATATCCTGAAACAAGTTTCCTTTTGAAACAAAAGGTGATTTTTTTAGAAGGCATAGATGACGATACTCAGTTAACTGATGGACTTAGGCTAATCAAGGCAGTGAGATTTCTAGAACTCATAATGTTTCTTCAAATATTGTTTCTAGAAATCTAGGATAGGTAGTTTAGTCATCTTTGGACAAAGTCAAAATCATTGACGACTAACAACCAGTGCAGGCATGTTTTCAATGTGAAAATTATTCCTTTATTATATTTCCCATTTTGTAAACTCCCACTATCTTTACCTTCTTAAATCCCATAATGAATTTCCATCTTTTTTCTTCTAAGAAAATTACCCTTACGCGATTTTGTAAAATCCCTGTTTTTCCCTTGAATTTTTTCCCACATCCCATTTCGCTTATACCCCTTGGTGACATTATTCTTGGAATCCCTGCTGAAATGTTCCTTCTCATTCTAAAAATTACCCCCTTCATACTTATTTATTCCCTCATAAATTTATTACAGGATTTGATGTAGTCAATCCAGAAGGCATGCTCATGAAACACCAAAGGATGGCGAATACAATTTTTTCTTGTATCACTACAAGAAAAAAGCACATTGGTGAGGGGAAAAAATGGTCACCATAAGCTCATTAGTGAGGGTCAAAAGATCCTTCGTCACCAAAAACTGAACGTCACCAAAGGTGGCGTCGCCGAAAGTATAGGTGTTGTGGTGACATTCAAGGTCCGTCACCAATAATGATTTATAGTAACGAATAGTGACCATCACCATTTCATATGAGAAATGGTGATGGAAAATAGCCTCCGTCACCAAAAAATTGAACGTCACCAAAGGTGGCGTCGCCGAAAGTATAGGTGTTGTGGTGACATTCAAGGTCCGTCACCAATAATGATTTATAGTGACGGATAGTGACTGTCACCATTTCATATGGGCAATGGTGACAGACAATAGCCTCCGTCACCAAAAAAATGAACGTCACCAAAGGTGGCGTCGCCGAAAGTATGTGTTGTGGTGACATTTAAGGTCTATCACGAATATTTATTATAATGACGGATAGTTACCCTCACCATTTCATATGAACAGCAACGATTTTTTGTGATGGACCTTTCATGGCCGTCACTATTGGTGCATATATATGGCGACGTTCATTGACCGTCACCATAAACTCATTGGTGACATCAAGGTACATCACGAATAATGACTATAATGACAAACAATGACCCTCACCATTTCATATCAACAACAACGATTTATGGTGACGGACCTTTAATGGTCTTCACTATTGATGTGTATATATGGTGGCGTTTGTTGACCGTCACCATTTCATATTTTGGTGAGGGTCGAAAAATGTCACCATAAGCTCATTGGTGATGGTCAAAAGAGCATCTGTCACCAAAAACTGATCTTCGTCATTCCCTATATATGAATATCAAGGCACGATGGAATCGAACCACCAACCTCCTGCTTGTAAATCAAGTGCTCTTCCATTGAGCTAGCACCCTTTAAATAATTGGACTTTTAAAAATTATATCTTGAAACTTCATAGATTGTAAATTCTACAACTTTCAATATATTAAAGTCTCGACAATCTTTTACTAAACAAAAAAAACACCATCGACATTGCAGGTCCCTACCTAATGGTTATGGAAGTTATGAAAAGTAGGTGAAGGGAAGAATTAGACTTTTAAAAATGATACATGGACTACCACCACAAGAATCCTCTAAGAGAGATCCAGTGGGAGAATCAAGGAAAATTTTAAGGATGGAAAACTATTTTGAACTTTAAAAAATTGGTGAATCTCACTAGTCCCTCATATGCAAACTATAAAATATTTATTGATGTATTTGTAATATTATTCAAATTTATAATGATATTATATATATTGTTTATATAATTTTGGCGATTTTTAAGGTAAAATAATTTTATATTGTAAAATTTGGGCGAATCATTTTTATAAAAAAATGGAAATTGGCGAATATTTTTTTTGGAAAAACCATGGAAAATTAGCCCACCTACGAATATTAGCCCCTAAAATTATCGATGGGGAGAATCTCTTGAATCAGATTCAATGGAAAATGAAGGACTAGATGAAAGATAAAGGACTCAGCAGGATGGGGAATCCACCACCTCGAGTCAAGGAATAGAAGAGGTCCTCAGAAATTATTACAACACTTTGAAATAGAGCTAAGGGTAGAATATCTACTCATAAAGATTGCTTATGTAAAATAAATCAAATAGACAAGCAAATCCACAATTATAAAGTGATTATTTGGCATTTCAATCACTAATTTCAGGGCCAAAAACCTAAATAACCTAAAACACTCAAATATCCTAAAACAATGTGTGAAATAAAGACAAAGAAAAAGAGAATATGTTCTCGAACAATAATACAAAACAAAGACAAAGAGAATATGTTCTAGAACAATAATACAAAACACATCCAACATTTTGAAGTATTTGACTTGTCTTGGTGAACATGCATCCTTAGCAAATACAATGTAGCAATACCTTCCCCGCAAAAGAGAAGACATGTCAAAATAGTATGTTTGACACGGACAATCATAAATATGCCACAATAGATACTCCATTCAACACATGCACAGGAAATACAACTTAGATGTTGATGGCAAAGTATGGGATAGAAACAAATATCCTAGATGCTAGTTGTCTCACAACAATTAACTCAGATTTTACATATTGGTATGATGTTGTGGTGAAGTTCCCAGTTTCTAACCAAAAGAAAAAGTAATAGATCAACATAACATACACTGCCAACATATAACCTAGCCAATGGCTTCATCATATGCCTCACGCCAGGAATTGGATTTTGCATACTAGACCAGCGATAGTTAGGTTCTAAATTTCAACCTGATTATTTCGGACAGCGTGTGATCAGCAGTAGAGAAATCCTATAATAGAACTTCCATCACATTATAGTGATTTTGTTGTATCATTTGTTTTAGTTTTAGGGCTCATGTTTCAAACAATTTTAACATGGTTTTAAGGTTCCAAAAATATCATGGGAGAGTCTCCCTTATTGCAGTATTTGGTGGTAGCCTCCATGAACAGTTTGACATCAATAATCTTGTTATAATACAACCGTTTTTAGTAGCATGTTTTCATCCTCCATGGTCTCCAAACAAAGCAAACAGATCACCATCCAAGCATAAATATAACTCAGCATATAAGGTCAACTTTTTATGGGAGGATGTGAGGTCATGTAACATACTCTTCTAGGATTATGAGGCAGTATGAAGATGATATATAGAAGAAAATGACCGAAGATTCGATGGCAGCATGTGAAGAGCCCTAAACAGAAGATATAACAGTAGATATATCCTTTTATTGGTGGTTCTCTGGAACCCAATAGTGTTGGTCTTTCCAATGGTTGATACCTCCAACTGTGGTAAATTTTCACCAAAAAATAGAACTAGGGTTAATGACAGCACTATTATGGCTTTGATACCAATGTTTGGATAGATAGGGCAGCATGAAAACAAGTATAAAAATACAGGTGCAATCAACAAATGTTTCCAACAATGATGTGGGGTTTTTGGGAATCTTTTTGTGGGATAATTTGAGGGATTTTAGACAACTTTTCAGCCTTGTGAACAAAAATAATATTTATTACTTGTTTGTGACTACATCTAGGGTCATTGTATGCAAATTATAGCCAACAATAAAACTCTAAATACCCATCAATCAAAACAGTTCATCTTTCCTTCAAGCATGAGCCAATTTAAATATTCATGTGTCTTCGCCTTACAGAAATTTTGTGGCAGAAATGGTGGTGGTAAAAAATATCATAAGGGCTGTTAATATCTAGTGAAAGTTTTTTTTTTGAAACCCTTGGAAACATACAATGAACTCTTGAAAAAAGGCACTAGAACCTTTGTGAAATCCTTAGGTAGCATTTGAATTGGACATCAGTATGTCATTATAAACATTGGAGTGCTTTGGTATTCAGAGGCATTTCAAGAGCCCTTTTCATATCTTACTTGGAGTGGTTTGTGAATATACCTCTCGTTGTTGGGTGTTCCTAGACTAGATCCTAGCGATCTAAAGCATGTATCAGATCCTAGTAATCGGTTGGGTGTTCCTAGTAACTTGTTGGTTGTATAAGATCCTAGACCAGCAGGTGTTCCTCCTTGGCAACATACATTCCTTAATTCATAGAGAATAACGTGAGGAAAAGGAGACCTTGAACCACATGTATATGCATAACCTTATGTTTTACCGTTAGCTTGAGTACAACAGCCTGAAATAGGTCCAGCCTCCTCATCTTAGATATTATCTAGGCTTTACTGAGACAGTGCAGTTGATAAATGGGTTTCCACTGACCAACAGTTTACACCCAAAACCGCAATTTGAACTTAGTTCAGGCTAGCAATGGCAAAATTAGACCTTCTAATCATCCAAAAGGTTATAGAATTTCAACATTCTAATTGCCCCATGGCCAGGAAAAGCCAATTCTTTGAGTGTAGGAACCTCTTTTTTTTTATAAAAAGGCAAGGTTATACAGGTGATAGAAAATTACCTGGTTATATAGGTGGTAGAAAGGTCAAAAAGGAATTTGGCCAGCCCAACTTTAGAAATGGCATCCACAAAACCATGTTGCATTATTTTAGGTCCTTCAATCTACAAACAACAAAAATGTACTGCTCTAGGGTTTTTTCAAGGTGTTGAATCCATATATGTACTCAAAATTCAATTTTAAATAACAAAATTAAGATTTGGCCAAAAAAAAATTTGGGGTAATAAGACAAAAACTAAAAAATGTAACATGTTTAGATTCCTAAGATTACATTTTTTGGTAGCCACAGTGCATGGGTTGTCTATAGTTGCACACAATCCCTGTTATGTCTTACACCGTGACCTTATCTTAAGGCATACAGACACACCCTAGTCTAGTATTGACTATGTGAGTCTCTCTATATATATCATTGAATGTTCTGCTTTAGCTTATCCATCGATCCCTTGATCAGTCAATCAATCGATGATGGTGAAAGTGCCATCCATTCTCTTGCATTTTTGGTGCATTCAGGTTTTCATTCACCTCTGCAAATTCCATGCTAGCAGTCAATTGCACAAATGGGAATTGAATCCAAGAAATTTGGAAGGGAAAGGCAAGTTGGCTCATTATGGTCATCCCTACAGAAAGATCAATGCCCCAAGTTTCTTTCAAATTCGCAGAGGTGATCTGTATATAAATCTAACCAACTGGGGAGCTACCCTCGTCTCCCTCGCTCCCCTTGATGCTAAAGGTAATCATCCCTAAATCCTACCCTTCAACTGCTTCACCATCATTTACTCAGAGGGAGCTAGCTCATTAAGTATTGGTATTTATGCATTCGGGCCATCTAGCAGACGTACTTCTTGGCTATGACAATATTTCCTCATACATGGTATGTATTTGCATTTCCCTTTGGAAATTAGTACTACCATCATATGCTAGAATTTTAAGATAAATTTACAGTTTCTACTCACATATTGGAATGGATCTCAAATGTATGTGTTACCATGGGGAATATGAGATTGTTTATTAATGCATAACATGAGCTCCAGTAGACCTTACTTTGGTGCCTTGGTGGGTCATGTAGCCAACCGTATCAAGGATGGAGAATTCACACAAAATGGGAAAACTTATCAGCTGCCTAAGAATGGTGGAAACAACACACTCCATGGTGAAAATATGCCTTTTCTATTCTGCATGCATGTTTTATCCAACTAACTAGAGCCCTATAATGACCACTACTCAGGAATAAAATCTCTCTTTTTCTGTATATGTATGTTTGTTTGTGGAGGTCTAGAGCACTATTATTTCAGGTAACATATGTGTAGTTTGGTGATCTGAATGAATGCAGGAGGACTGAGAGGCTTTGACAATGTCCTATGGGAAGTGAAGGAGCAGAGAGGCTTTGACATGCAGAATTTTGTATGAAAAAAAGAGTCTCTGAGCCACAAAGGAGGGATCTAACATAATTTTGTTGATCCCCTACAACTATCAAGTGTTCAGCAAAGGAGGTGTTAAAACAGGTATGCACTACAGCAGAAGATACAACAAGTACCGCTATATTTTATGGTGTTCCTATCAAGCGCTAAGGCCCAGATTTAACCATAAAATTTCCCCCTGTATCAGTCTTAAAATTTGTTTAAATAAATGCCAAAAATGATGCACAGGTCAGCTCAAATCGGTATGTCGACTCCTTAATCAAAAGACATGACTGTTCAGTTCATACACAAACAAGTATAAATAACTAGTCATGCTCATCATTTTTGAATGAAAATTTCGGTGAAAAATACAGTGAGAATTCAGAGATAAAACAGGAGGCCAAGGAGATTAAAAGGGAGATCATAATTACAACATTTTGGGCTAGATGGATATATCTCTTGCAGACCTATTTTCACCTCTGGAAATGAATTTTTTCAGAGCTGAATTCAGGCGTGAAATTTCGGCCCTATGAAAGCCTGAAATTTCGGCCCTAACAGGCCTGTAACTTCATCCTTTCCAGAAGCTCGGACCTGAGACTATTCTCTACAACTCAGACCCTTCTAATTCAGACCTGTGGTGAAATATGTGACCTTGCAATAGTCTTGTAATTCGGATCTATAGTGGCAGTTTTGAAGACAAATTCAGACCTGTAGATCTCTGTTTTTGGAATATAATTATAGAGAAGTATTGAGAGGAACAGTATTGAGTTTATTTTACAGTGAATATATCTAGTAGACCTATTGAAGAACATCTATTTCGCATGACGTCCATTTGAAGAAACCTTTGCATCAACTTTTGAAGATGTAAGTTTTTCGGGTTTGTAAAATCCATTTGGATCATAAAATCTTAGTTGTGCTTTCAATTCAGTAGATCTGCGTAATATTCTGGCAGGAAATAATTAGTCAGGTTGCCGGGATTAGAAAATTTAACACATTCAAACTGTAGTTGATTAGGAAAATTGTGATGGGAGTTAATGTGAAAATATTTTTCCCTAATTTTTGGTCATTTGTCCCTAATACAAAAGAACACCTCTCTTTTTCATGTCATTTTCTTTAGAGTTTTTATGACAAATGACAATATTCCATTATGCTATGAATCTTGTCTAGCAATCTGGACATGGTTGGAAGGTCTTGTTGTTGAATGCTTGATTATTTCTTCAATTAACACCATGGAATCTCCAATTACCACCAATTTTTTGACCTGCCTTGCACAAAACATAGGACCTTAAAACAATGCTAG
>CM076572.1:883246227-883402772 GCA_034641835.2 Pinus albicaulis
TTGTCTCTTTGAACTAGAACTAGAATAGAACTCGTGGTTATTACCCATTCTATCAGGTGTATCCAAGAACCTACCATCTTTGACTGTGTCATCCTTTTCAAACTTTTATGATGATTGAGACCTTATACCATATGCGCCATTTGTCTTTTTCTACTATCCATGAATGATCCTAAGTGATCCTCATCTCTGCAAATATGATAGACTCTGAAGGATGACTACATTAACTTCCAATTAATTCTCTTATGCCCTGAAATTCTTTCCTGTGACTGACTGATCATATCATTATCCGCATTAAAACTTATGATATATTCCTTTAAACTTCTAAATGTATCTTCTATGTCATGGGAATACTCATAATCATGTTAGTCATCTAATTTGTAGGGAGAATCATGTGAACTCTATTCCACCATTCTTCTAGTCATCTTGATATTAAACTACCTCTAAACATACCATGTTAGATAAACCAAATACAAAAATAATCAACATATTGTTGAACCCTTAGTTAAAATGAGAGGGGGGGTGAATCAGTTTAACACATACATGGACTTTTAAAAGTTTTCTCTTAAAACTTATTTACACCTTTACTTCATGATCAAATTAATATGTGAGCAATATTTATTAGTGAACAGCAAGTATCAAACAAATTTGTTAATGTAACAAAAGTCTTAATATGTGACCAACAAGTATTAAGTATATTAGATAAATCACATCAACACATGCACAAAGACACCAGATATAAGTGGAAACCCATAAAGGGAGAAAACCACATCTTATTATTGTTGTGATGCAAAGGCAAGCTCCAACTCCCTCTCACCACTTTTTTTCTGGAGGCACCAACCTACAGGAGGCTCCAACCTCAATTCTACAAGCTACAACTTGCAAGGAAGCTCCAACTCCCATTAATTTTCTGCAGGCACCAACCTACAGGAGGCTCCAACCTCAGTTAGCTACAACTGAAATTTTATCAAGCTACAACTTGAGGTGGAAGCACCAACTCCCATCTATTTTCTGTAGGCACCAACCTATAGGAGGCTCCAACCTCACTAAGCTACAACTGACATCTATCAAGCTACAACTTGATAAGGAAGCTCCAACTTCCTTACTCTTTCAAAAGAGAAACACTTGCTGATTTACCTTGGATATTAGCTCTGTTCTGTTTCATCTGCTCTGATGTTCATCTATTCTCATATCTGCCCTGTATCATCTCTGTGTCTTTTCAGATTCTCTATCAGCTTCTCCTTCTTCTCTGCTCAGCTCCTCCTTCTTCTCTACTTCACTGCTTCATTTCTGCATTCTATTCACTCACTCTCTCTAACATCTTTTTACATATCCAGATGATATTATTTATAAGAATTTTCTTGTGACTGTTAGCATTCTTCAAAGAATTTGGAATGGACAGCCATACCTCTTCGCTTTCTACCTTTTCATTTCTTTCACTCGCTCATTCAAAAAATATAACAACATGCAATATTACAATGGGAGCTTTGTTTTCCTCCGGAGACTTGCCAATGCATCACAAACAATATAAACCAATTAAAATATTACATTTAATTACAGTGAGAGCTCCAACTCACTCATACAGACTTTTGGATCGCTGCACATTTGTCTTTTCTTTGACTGTGTTTGTCCCTTTCTCTCCTCTATGTGCCTTTCTGTTTATGGCTGCTGCGTAACCCCTATATTTATGATCTGGATTTTTTATTTTTATATCAGCACTATATATATATATATATATATATATATTAAACTGCTGACTGTAATTATGGGCAAATTCCAACCCTTTACGCACAGCAAGTGTCTTGTTGATGTGGAAGTTCCGCAAGCGGAACATACATACATCACAATTGTTTTATATAAAGAATCGCCCTCAACCTTGAGCCGAGGCCCATGGGTCCACAGACCACGTGGAATATTTTAATACCATTGCAACCATCGTTTTATATTTATGACAACTCTTTTATATATATATAACCCAACTTTCATTACATTGACTTCCTTTTAATATGTCTTTAAATCAATTCTCAGCGTATATAATGAAACCTGTTTAAAACATATAAAAACTCCTTTTGGGCCCACTTGTCATGCTTCCCGATGCAATATATTTCTTCTCCGATTGTGATTGATTGCTCCTGCTCCGATTGTGATTGACCACTATTCATTTTGATATGCCGATGAGATGAATCGCAATTGAAATCTTCTGATTGCGATTGGGTCCTTTGCGATTGTTCCGATTGCGATTGGAACCGGAACTCAAACCCATATTAAACATGATTTATAGACCCATCAGGTCCGAGCTTCAATCGCAATCACAACTTCCTATTTGCATGTTCCGCTGCTTTGTTTTTCTCCGATGCAATTTGGTCCCACCTTATGATACTTTGTACTTTGGTTATTTGTTTATAAAATGCTCCACTTATATATATTTATGCTTTGACCTTTGTTTATATGATGTGCTGCATATGTACTCCAACATGGGTAACGATTCCTGGAATGAGATTTATACGTATATTTTGCTGCTGGGTTATACGATTCCCGGAATTTGTGTTTATATATATATATATACTCCAACATCGGTAGCGATTCTCGAAATTGTGTTTATGTTACATGTAACGCCCGGCTGGGTAATGGTTCTCAGAATAGGGTTTGTGTATATATATATATATATACTTTTCTGCTACAATCTTGTGTATCTTCCAGCGGGGAAGTGATTCTCGAAATTTGTTTATATATATGTATATGCCTGCCGCTTGGGTTAAGATTCCCAGAATTTATGTGCCTCTGCTGTGCTAACGCCTCTGCCGCTCGACTGCTTCACTGCCTCTGTCTCCACTGCTCGATCGTTTCGTTGCCTCCATATTCGCTGCGTCTGTCTCCACTGCTCAAACGTTTCGCTATGCCT
This sequence comes from Pinus albicaulis, assembly GCA_034641835.2. NCBI lineage: Eukaryota > Viridiplantae > Streptophyta > Pinopsida > Pinales > Pinaceae > Pinus > Pinus albicaulis. The sequence goes on from CM076572.1 coordinate 883,249,127, forward strand.
CTGTATTCGACTATTATACTTTAGCAGTGTTCTTCCGTCTGTCTCCTTTGCCCTGCTTTCTTTTCTTTCGTCTGTCTCTATTTTGCTGTACTTTTCTTGTTTCTGCTTCAGCGCTGCCTCGACCTCTGCCTCTGCCTTCACTGTATATATTCCCTGTTGTTGTTCTTTCCCTTTTTTGCCATCAATGACAATATCTCCAACAGTATCCCACTTTGGCATTGATGGCAATACACTTTCTCTGTTTGCCTGCTCTTCCTCCTGTTGCTTGCTCTTCCTCCCCCTTTGACATCAATGGCAAGGGGTTTGAATTCTTAGGTTATATGCTGCTGCTTATTTTCGTTGATGCTGTGTTTTTATTTATTAATTTTATTTTTCAATATTTCGTTCATTTCTTTTATCTGAGATCTGATGTCTTTGTACGCTACTGCTTCATTCCTTTGGATGAGATTCGCGGTTCACATCAGGTTCACCACTTTTCGTTGCACCACTAACCCTTTTTCCCTTTTATTGATTCTATTATGCTGAAAGTATTCTTGCCATAATTCTTTTGATCCTGAGGACCTGTCTTCATTCTTCCCTTGCTGGTTAATCTCCCCCTGGGAATGATATTTTCGTTTATGTTCTTCCCCTGAAGCTGTGCTTTCTCTTCATATTAGAGAATAGCATCTACAGATACTACCCCTAATCTGTCTCTCAAATATTCAAATGGTTCATTAGCAAGCGGTTTGGTAAATATGTCTGTTGTCTGTTCTTTTGTTGGTACATACTCCAGTTTAACTATCTTCTGAGCCACTTGTTCTCAAAGAAAATGATACTTGATTGGGATATGTTTAGTTTTAGAGTGAAGCACAGGGTTTTTAGATATACTTATAGCACTTGTATTATCACATTTGATTGAGATAGGTTCTTTGATGCTTACCTTCATGTATTGAAGAGTTTGCTTCATCCACATGACTTGTGTACAACATGCTGCTGCTGCTATATATTTTGCTTCTGCTATAGACATAGAGATAGATGTTTGTTTCTTGCTTAACCATGCCACCAGACTTTTTCCTAGATAGAAAGCACCTCCACTTGTACTTTTCTTGTCATCCACACAGCTGGCCCAATCTGCATCTGTGTATGCTGTCAAAGTGAAGCTTTTTCCTTTAGGATACCAAAGCCCATACTGTGTTGTTCCTTGTAGATATCTGAATATTCTTTTCACTGCCAGAAGATGGTTTTGTTTAGGTGTTTGTTGATATCTAGCCACTAGTCTTACTGCTAACATGATGTCCGGTCTTGATGTTGTCAGATACAACAGACTTCCTATCATGGATCTGTAGAGTTTTTTATCTACATCTGCAGACCCATCATCAGCACACAACTTGCATCCCGTGATCATGGGGTTGTCGCAGATTTGCAGTCCTCCATTTCGAATCTTTTCAGCATTTCTTTTAAGTATTTTTCCTGAGAGATGAATGTGCCTGAGTTCTTTTGCTGAATTTGCAGTCCCAAGTAGAAACTGAGCTCTCCAATCATACAGATTTCAAACTCTATTTTCATCTCATCAACAAACCCTTTTGCTCGTTCATCTCTGTTGCTTCCAAACATAATGTCATCAACATATACTACAACAATCAGGAGTTCATTTTCATGGGCTTTAATGTATAGATTGGTGTCTACTCCACCTCTCTTAAAACCCTATCTTTGCAAATATTTATCCAATCTTGAGTACCAAGCACGAGGAGCCTGTTTTAGTCCATATAGGGCCTTCTTCAGTCTGCACACATAGACTTCTTTGTCTGTTAATGAGAAGCCTTCTGGTTTTTCCATTTAGACTTCTTCTTCTAAGTCTCCATTTACAAATGTAGATTTTACATCCATTTGATATACTTTGAAGTTTTGGTAGCATGCAAATGCCAGGAACATTCTGATAGCTTCCATTCTGGCTACAGGGGGAAATGTTTCATCGTAATCAAGTCCTTCGATTTGTGAATATCCTTTGCAGACAAGTCTAGCTTTGTTCCTGATTACCTGTCCTTGCTCATTCATTTTGTTTTTGAATATCCATTTTGAACCAATGATATTTTTCTCAATTGGTCTAGGAACCAGTTCCCAGGTATTGTTCCTCTCATTTTGGTCCAATTCTTAATTCATTTCTTTTACCCAAGATTTGTCCTTGTTGGCTTCTTCAAATTTCTTTGGCTCTATTTGTGACAACATGGCTATGTATACCTCTTCAGTTTGTTATGTTAGCTGCCTTCTCGTCTGGACCCCTACTTTCTTGTTCTGTCATCCTGATTTGAAATAATGTCACTGCATTTTATTTTCTATGACAGTTCGGGAATCACTGCTGCTTTATATATTGCTTTATATACCAATTCAACTGTTCTGACATGATGATCTTCGGGAAGACATTTTCAATTTATTTGCTTGGAATCTTCATGGGCAGATCACTCTCTTAACTATACTTCTCCAAGAGACATAGATGAAGGAAGTAATGATATAGTGATGATAGGCTCTTTTCTTACTCAACATTCTTAAGGTGAATCATTGTTCATACTAGCAGAATGTTGCACACTGTGATCATCACTTAATGTGCTAATGTCTTCTTAACTTAGATGATCATGGCTAATGTTTCCTCTCTACCACCATGGTTTCTTGCTATCTTTTCTTCTTTCATTTCTCTGTCAGCTATTGAATGCTTCAAATATTCTTCTTCCTCTCTAGTTCTCTTGTTACAGGAATTTTCCTTTTTCTTCCTGATATCATTGTTGTTCTCATTTCATGGAGCTCTTCTTAGACTACTTTTTGTGGGGACTACATGTGAACTACTCTCCCCTTGAGATGATGCTTCATATCTATAACTGGTTGGATATTTGCTTTGTTTCCTAGAGTATTTCCCCCTAAGACTATGTTATATTCATTATGTTATGGAGATAATAGGCTCCCCGTTTCTATTTTCCTTCCATACTTTATTGGGGTTCATCATAATGTCTGCTCTTCTTTTAGATTCATAGTTTTGTTTGATTTGCTTTGTTTCCATCATACGTCTAGAGTTCTTTAATATATATGGCATTTTACAATCCTTTTCTTTGTGGCCAAGCTTGAGGCATATATAACATCTTATGTTATCAAAGTGCATTTGAGCTGATGTATAATATTTTGTTCTTCTTCTTGAATACATTTTACAATAAAAAATTTTATGTCCAAAATTATTACATGCATAACAATACTCATGGAAATGATTTGTGTACCTGGTGGAAGATTGTCTTTTCCCTTTGCTTGCTTGAGGTGTTCTTCTTGTTTGCTGCATATTTTGCTGGTTGGACTCGGTTTTCTTTGTCTTACAACATGTTGCAGTATGTCCTTGTTTGTGGCGGGAAAAACAAGTGATGCTTCCCATAGGAGGAAAGAACCTTCTTTGACATCTTCCAAATTTATTCAATTCATCCTTAGGAGCATATGAGCCTTTAGCAGTTGATTGTTTCATCCTCTCCTTCTCTGCTCTTCCATGTTGCTGCTTGATTCTGTTTGTTTCTTTACAAATCCTGTTCTTGCTGGTTTCTATTTTTGTAGTAATCTGCTGGGCTGCTTCACTATCCTTTACAGCTTTTACAAAGATGATTTTCTTGTTATCTTTTGCCTTGGAATTACTGGTTTCTCCTTCATATCCTATCCCAGTCTTTATGAGAGGTGACCTTTTTGCATTTAGAATCTGGTCCAACCGTCCAGAGCCTTTCATTAGAGGTGTATTCATTAATAGTTCTCTTTGGGATTTTTCTAAGTTCTTTATTAGGCTCACTACTTCTTCTTCCAATCTTTCACATTCCTAACTTTTCTCTCTCATTTGTTGTAGCAGAGTGTCTTCTACTTTGTTTGCTTCTTCAAGCTAAGTCTTCTGGTCAATAATTTCTTTCTTATCTTCATATTCTCTCTCATCACATATTTGCACCAATGTATTTAGGTCTTTGTTTTCATTCTTCAGTCTTTCTATTTCAGTCAAGGCTATGTCTAGTTTGGCTTTCTCTTCAACTGCAATTTCTTCATGGTTCTTACTGTCATTCACACTAGCAGGTACCTCATTTGATTGAATATTTTCCTGTTGAACTGAATTTTTCTTCTTCTTAATTATCTTCTCCTTCTTGACAATGCAATCCTCAGTGTTTACTCCATGCATGAAATGCAGTCTATCCTAGATTTCTTTTGTAGAGTCTAGATCCATTATAAACTCTAGGTCCTTTTTATGAAGACTTTCATATATCACACATTTTTCCTTGGCATTCCTTTGTTGTTCTTTCACCATGGGGGAGTCTGTGCAGTAACCATCACAAACAAGCTTCCATACCTCAAGTTCATCAGCCATTAAACCTGTTTTAACCTTATCTCTCCATTCAAGAAAGTTTGTTGTATTTAGCACAGGTACATTTTGATAGTCCATGACTCAACCAGATCTCCTTCAAGCTATTAAGCTTACACAAAAGGAACCTGCTCTGATACCAATTTTTGAACCCTTAGTTAAACTGAGAGGGGGGGGGGTGAATCAGTTTAACACATACCTGGACTTTTAAAACTTTTCTCTTAAAACTTATTTACACCTTTACTTCATGATCAACTTAATATGAGAGCAATCTTTATTAGTGAACAGAAATTATCAAAAAAATTTGTTAATGTAACAACAATCTTAATATGTGAGCAACAAGTATGAAGCGGATTAGATAAATCACATCAACACATGCACAAAGACACCAGATATAAGTGGAAACCCATAAAGGGAGAAAACCACATCTTATTATTGTTGTGATGCAAAGGCAAGCTCCAACTCCCTCTCACCACTGTTTTCCTATAGGCACCAACCTACAGGAGGCTCCAACCTCAATTCTACAAGCTACAACTTGCAAGGAAGCTCCACCTCCCATTAATTTTCTGCAAGCACCAACCTACAGGAGGCTCCAACCTCATTCAGCTACAACTGACATTTTATCAAGCTACAAATTGATGTGGAAGCACCAACTCCCATCTATTTTCTATAGGCACCAACCTACAGGAGGCTCCAACCTCAGTCAACTACAAGTGACATCTATCAAGCTACAACTTGATAGGGAAGCTCCAACTTCTTTACTCTTTCAAAAGAGAAACACTTGTTGATTTACCTTGGATATCAGCTCTGTTCTGTTCCATCTGCTCTGTTGTTCATCTATTCTCATATCTGACCTGTATCATCTCTGCATCTTTTCAGATTCTCTATCAGCTTCTCCTTCTTCTCTGCTCATCTCCTCCTTCTTCTCTTCTTCACTACTTCATTTCTGCATTCTCTTCACTCACTCTCTCTAACATATTTTTGCATATCTAGATGATATTATTTATAAGAATTTTCTTGTGACTGTTAGCATTCTTCAAATAATTTGGAATGGACAACCATACCTCTTCGCTTTCTTCCTTTTCATTTCTTTCACTCGCTCATTCAAAAAATATAACAACATGCAATATTACAATGGGAGCTTTGTTTTCCTCCGGAGACTTGCTAATGCATCACAAAAAATATAAACGAATTAAAATATTACATTTAATTACAGTGAGAGGTCCAGCTCACTCATACAGCCTTTTGGATCGTTGCGCATTTGTATTTTCTTTGACTGTGTTTGTCCCTTTCTCTCCTCTGTGTGCCTTTCTGTTTATGGCTACTGCGTAACTCCTGTATTTATGATCTGCATTTTTTTATTTTTATATCACCGCTATATATATATATGAAACTGCTGACTGTAATTCTGGGAAAATTCCAACGCTTTATGCACAGCAAGTGTCTTGTTGACATGGAAGTTCCGCAAGTGGAACATACATACATCACAATTCTTTTATATAAAGAATCGCCCTCCACCTTGAGCCGAGGCCCGTGGGTCCACAGACCACGTGCAATATTTTAATACCATTGCAACCATTGTTTTATATTTATGACAGCTCTTTTATATATATATATAACCCAACTTTCATTACACTAACTGCCTTTTAATATGTCTTTAAATAAATTCTCAGTGTATATAATAAAACCTGTTTAAAACATATAAAAACTCCTTTTGGGCCCACTTTTCACGCTTCCCAATGCAATATATTTCTTCTCCGATTACGATTGATTGCTCCTGCTCCGATTGCGATTGACCACTGTTCATTTTGATATGCCGATGCGATGAATCGCAATTGAAATCTTCTGATTACGATTGGGTCCTTTGCGATTGTTCCGATTGTGATTGATCACTATTCATTTTGATATGCCGATGCGATTGGAACTGGAACTCAAACCCATATTAAACATGATTTATAGACCCATCGGGTCTGAACTTTAATCGCAATCGCAACTTCCTATTTGCATGTTCCGCTGCTTTGTTTTTCTCTGATGAGATTTGGTCCCACCTTATGGTACTTTGTACTTTGGTTATTTGTTTATACAACGCTCCACTTATATATATTTATTCTTTAACCTTTGTTTATATGATGCACTGCATATGTACTCCAGCATGGGTAACGATTCCTGGAATGAGATCTATACGTATATTTTGCTGCTGGGTTATACGATTACTGAAATTTGTGTTTATATATATATATATATATATATATATATATATATATATCCGGCTCAAGTAGCGATTCTCGGAATTGTGTTTATGTTACATGTAACGCCCGGCTGGGTAATGGTTCTCGGAATAGGGTTTGTGTATATATATATATATATACTTTGCTGCTACAATCTTGTGTATCTTCCAGCGGGGAAGTGATTCTCAGAATTTGTTTATATATATGTATATGCCTGCCGCTTGGGTTAAGATTCCCAGAATTTATGTGCCTCTGCTGTGCTAACGCCTCTGCTGCTCGACCACTTCACTACCTCTATATTCGCTGCATCCATCTCCACTGATCGACCGTTTCGTTGCCTCCATATTCGCTACTTCTGTCTCCACTGCTCGACTGTTTCACTATGTCTCTGTATTCGACTGTTATACTTTAGCAGTGTTCTTCCACCTGTCTCCTTTGCCCTGCTTGCTTTTCTTTTGTATGTGTCTGTTCTGCTGTACTTTTCCTATTTCTGCTTCAGCGCTGCCTCGACCTCTGCCTCTACCTTGGCTGTATATATTCCCTGCTGTTTTTCTTTTCCTTCTTTTCCATCAATGACAATATTTCTAACACATATATTATTAAAGTTCAGTTAAGTCTATCTCATCTTGAAAATCAATCAAAATTAGCGCAACATATGCATATATAATGAAATCAACATATCAATAATCTCAACATCAACATCATCAACCTCTACATGATGACACAACTACAACAATGACTATCAAAATGCATGCATAGCCAACATGTAGACAGTTGACATGCATGCATGAAAAATACATTCCACCCATTCAGTCTAAGTGCTTGATCCTGAGATATCGGATACCACCCTATGGTATCAAATATCACCCAAAGAGAACATAAAATCACTCTAATACCACCCTCTAACCACCCCTACCACACTTACCCAGTTTCATCGCCCTGATAGGGTAAAAAAGAGATGATAGTTACTATGATATGACCCAACATTCTAGCTCTATTTAAGGAAGTGGGGCATACAAATGACCACCGAATGACAACTCATAGCATCCCTCAGGGCTATAGGGACACTTAAATTCCAAACAACCACCCCAAGTAACTAAATCCTAATCTCGGGCTCCTTATCACATAAATTATCTCCCAACTCCATGGATGAGAAGGCCTCCTGTAGTTGAAGGCCTCCAACCACACTCGGAATCCTACCTGGGTGAGTTTGTGACTGAAATTGTCTAGTTCATAGTGTGAAATCATGAGATCTAAGACAAAATTTTAGGTCACCCTTCAAACCACTTCCCAAAACTTCTTAAAAATTATCATAATCATTAATAGGATGAAAATAAGGATAAACATATGAACATGAAGGTATAACTTCACCTAGACTTCCTAGAACGTTACCAAAATTTCTTCAAACAGATGGAAAACATGTAAGGTACATGTCATCGATGCATATCTAAACATGAAAGTATGAGATTCATTTGAGAATCACCAAGAAGGCTCTATGCCTTGTCCACATAGGAGAAAAAAAACTTATTATTCCATACATTCATCAACTAATCAATAGCTAAACGCTTCATGACAAGTGCTATAGGAGATACACATCATATGACCAACATATAACAATAAATTGACTAGTATATAAGCCATGGAAATTTAGCCATAACATCGCCAACATAATCACTAAAAATACACATGAATCATAACAGAATAATAATTCTTTTTAACATATGAAATTACCAATGAAGTCAAGGACTTCCACATACTGCCCGACCATAGATTGGGCTAAAAAAAATATATCTTTCAACCAATCAGCTCCACGTTATATTCCAATAAAGAATGTGGGATGTCATGGGATAAACCAAACAAACCAAACCAGGGCCTCCATAATCCAAATGACCTAATCTCTTAACCAATGGTTCCACCTCATGGTTGGACATCACTAATACCAACTAGATCAGTATGTACCCAAGCTATCCAGGGCTCCAAGAACTAGTAACTCAACGCACAACCCTCTAGGGCTCTACAGAGTTTATCTAAACAAGCTCGTGGGACTAGTAATTTAATCCATCAAACGCTCTAGAGAGGTTTTCCCAACCTAGGCTTTAGGACTAGTAAGTCAACCCAAGTTTTTCCAGGGTTTCTAAAGTGTTGTTCCAACAAAAAACCATGACTAATTGTGAGCACCAACCATAAAAATATCAAGTGGAAAAACCCACAACACCATGGCTATCCAAAACATGGTAAGGTAATGCTAAAAACACTTTCAATCCATGCAGATCTCCATGAAAATGACAAAACATAACTAGAAAACCACATGCATCTATTATACATCTATAGATCAGCAAGGAAATCAGACATGCAACCTCTTACTTGCAAAACAATACGGTCATATTTTCTGGTCCACCTGTTCCCTTGAGATTTTTTTCTTTCCTTTTCATTGTTTCTCCAAATCCAAGCGAATAATAGAGTGCTACAAGCATGCTTCAAGAAAAATCTAAGTTTGCAATTTCATGATAAAATGAGAGGATAGAGGAGAGTTCCAAGCTAAAACTAACAAAAGGTTCAACTGAAAAAATTTGTGAACTGATCTTCAAAAGCCTTTTTATCTTTGAGGCCTCTATTTTCTTCATTTTCCTTCATTTTCCCTTCAATTTCCCTCATGAAAATTTGTGACCTTTCACATTCATTTTCTCCTATTTTCTTTTATTTTCATAAATAAATGCCAATTAATGCCACTTTCCTTTCCCAATTCCCATAGCCATAAATTACTCACAAGTGATACCCATCATTCTTTTCTGCCCAACATTCAACATGGAATGTGTACCATGACCTTGGTCTTATTTTATTTACATAGAAAATCAACAAGGGGATGTTATAATAAGAGAAATTTTGAAGTCTAATATGTGCTTCCTAAGGAATATTATAAAATAATAGTGGAAATAATAAAATTAAATCATATTGCATTATCAAATTTCAGAGGCAAAAAAGAAAAAACTACTTTTCCAACATGAATTTTAAACTTATCTCCATATGGTTTTACTAATATTTTGAGTGGGAGAAATAATTAGGGTCATAATTTAATTCCTTGTCCAATCAGTTACCATGTTTCATAGTTTAGATGCACCCTGTGACACGAAAAACGAGAAATACATGGAAAAACATTATGGCAATCACACTTTTCATGTATTTCTCATTTTTTATGTACCATGGTCCATAAATAGTATGCAACATAAGTAATCCTTGGATGAGGAATTAATTATGTATCCAATGAGTGCTCTCATTTGACATTTGAGTGAAGTCGTAGGGAGATACGTTTAAAATACGAGTTGAAAAAGTAGTTTTTGTAGAATATTTTTACTTTTTTCTCCAAAAATTATGAATCATCCCCCATGGTTGAAAACATCACCTTCAATCCTATTCGTTCTTATAAATATAATTTTGGTTGTACATTGTTTTTTTTAGGCCCATTTAAGACATCAAAATTTCTCTAATGATTGCAGGATCTATTGGTCGAAACCCTACCAAAGGCTTTATTGAAAACTATTTCATCTATTCTATCGATTTCTCCCATAACCTTGAGTTACCCATCTCCACTGTGTTTTTTTCTCCTTTTTCCATGATTCCTCCCCCTCCATTGGTGGTTCCCAACCCTAATCATGACGTCAATTCCATCTTGGTTTCCATTCCCTCCAAGTTTATTAATTTCCATTCCTCCACGTGTCAACATTTTCTATGCAATGGAGATGAGGTCACTCAATCCTCTCCTTTTGGTTGTCTTGGTAATCCCTTCTCATAAAAAAAAACTTTTCCCTCCCTCCTCGTATCCTAGTGATCAACCGATATCCTTGTTTTCTTTTGACTCCCCTTCGAGCATGATTTCCCCTTCACTACCATCATGGTTTCCACCTTTGATTCTAGGCCTTCCTATTACTCTTTATCCAAGGTCACTGCTCCTTTACCTTCCCCTAAAATTTGGTTTCCCCATATTTTAGTATGAGAGTCATTAATTTCTCTAAATTCTCTTTTGATCCTTTTGTTTATAAAATTTCGGAAAAAGGGTTAAACTCTACCCTTTCTCTGAGAAATATATTGGAGGGGGAAATCATTTTTGATGTTGAATACGAGATTAAAGACTTATATGATAACATAAAATATGTTATTAGGAAATATTGTGTGGTTTTTATTAGCAAGGCCAAGCCTCGTAAGAGAAACATCAAGTAGTCAAAAATCGAGTCCCTTAAGTACTTGAACAAAAACCCCTACATTGTTATTCTCGAAGTTGATAAAGGTGGGTAATTTTTTATCTTAGATAAGGATGATTACAATATAAAATTGTTCGATCACCTTCATAATAGTGGAATATATATGAATATAAGTAAGAAAACTTTAAAAAAAAATTTGAATGGTATATTTTTATCTATTAAATCTAATAGCTTCGTTAATTCAATATTCCTTTGTTAAGGACTCTTCATATTTTCTTAATGAGTTAAAGGATTTTAAGCTAGACCCTACGGATATCCTAGTTAGTTTTCATATGGCTTATTTATACATAAATATTCCTATCAATGAGTATATTGAGGTGATTATTTGTGTTACTAATTCCATCATAGCCAATTTGGTCAAGATTTTCCTTACCTCCACATTTTTAGTTTTGAAGGTGAATTCTATGAGCATGTATGCACAATGGCCATGGGTTCTCCACTCTCCCCTATCCTAGCTAAATTTGTCATGGAATATTTTGAAACCAAGGTATTTTATTCAACCCCATTACAACCAAAGCTTTGGAAATGCTTCATTGATGACACCTTTGTCATCTGGCCTCATGGGTGTGAAAAAGTAGATGTAGTTTTTCAACATCTTAACAGTGAATTTAGCTCCATCAAGTTTACTATGGAACTATAATTCAATGACGACATTCCTTTCCTTGAAATTCTTATTTCTAATAAGGATGTTGGTTCTTTTTATCGCCAGGTATTTCGAAGGAACACTCACACTGAGCAATATATTTTTTCTAGTTCCCATGATTACCCTTCCCAAAAGCTTGGATTTATCAATAGATTGGCTACTCATGCTTTAAATGTTTCATATGAAATTCACCTGGATATGGATAAATTTCATCTTCTTAAAGTTTCTAAACTTAATGGTTCTAATAAGAACTTAGGTCTCGAATATTTCTTAAATGTGAGGAATCATCCAAGGATAAGGAAAGAGCCCCAAGATTGAGTTTCGAAGGTCCAACTTCCCTTTATCCACCGAAAAAATATTAATATTTCTCATATTATTAAGAAGCACAAGGTATCTTCTACCTTTAGGCCCTTGAACACCATTCAGGGCTCGTGTAGATTGATCAATGACTTGGGGGACCCTAAAGATATGAATGGTGTTTATGTAATCCCTTATTATTGTCGGAACACCTACATTGGAAAAACACACCACTCCATAAGATAGAGGTTAAACGAGCACAAAACCAAAATAAAACATTGTAGGACTCTTTCCTTTGCTTTGTCTAAACATGCTAAGAATTATAAACACCACATTTGTATAGAGGAGTCCTTGGTCATTGTGAAGTTTGATCATTTCCATCACCGAAAGTTTAGGGAGGCCATAGAAATTGAGAGAAGATCCTGTACATTGGATAGTGATGATGGGTGGAATATTTTCAATTGTTAGACTCCCACCCTATCCTCCTAATGGTATCTATCCATATTCTTCCCTTCTTTCATGTAGTTTGTTCTTTTCTTTTTAGTTCGTTTTCATTTATGTTTTTTAACTTAATTGATAAAAATAATTATTTCACTCTCTTTTCTATTCATTGAGATCATCTTATCATTCTCCTACCTTTTATTATAAATTTTTAATGGATTATATCTCTCTCTTTTTTTAAAACGATTTTCTGGCTAGTGTCTAACAAAACTAATTGTGGCGCAATCTTGATTTGTGGTGTTTAAACTTGTTTTTTGAGTGCATATATGGACTCAAAACCCTAAAAATTCACTAGTCACTTTTATTGTGAAGAGTATACTTGTTAAACTTGTGATTTCAACGAATCTATATTAAATTCTAGACAATTTAGATCAGAAAATTACCTAGAAATTTTTCAAAAAATCACACTTAATAACTAACTAACTAACTAACTAACTAACTATATATATATATATATAATACTTAATTATATATGTATATTTATTAATATATTAAATCATTATTATGATGGTTCTAATGTTAACTTTTATTGGGTATGATCTATTTTTATTGTATTTTTTTTCCATATATGTTTATTATTGCATTCCTATTTTCACTCTTATTTATATGAGTTATTTTCAATATAAATAATTTTTTACATATTTGGTAGTTCATTAATATTTTATTGTCTGGGGGTATATTTTCTTTTCTTATTTTATTTTTATTTTCATTTTAGTGATATATTTTAATTAATTTTATATGTTTCTTTGATTTAATAATGATTTTTTATTTAAAATATTAGTAAATAATTTAATAACGGTTCAAATTTACTATTATATCTCAACATTATTTATTTTTAGTCTTATAATATTTTTTTCATCATGATCTTGATGATGAACCACATTCTATGGTTTGAAAAGCGTCAATATAAAAAAATTCTTTAATATGATTTATCCATAAAATAATTTATAAACATTATGAATCACAAAATCTCGCAGATGAAGAAATTTCTAATAGTTTCACATTTCTATATTTTGGCTCCTTTCTATATATAAATTTCAATCATTTGTGTGGGAAATGTAGCAGAAATTTGTGAGAATTGCAAGTATAACTTAAGTTGTCTACATAGTCTAAGGTCAAAGAAATTTTCGGAACATTGAATCTATTTATATATTCAAAAATAAAATTTCAACAATAAAAACTAGTAAATATCCATTTCAACTTTAAATCTATACTTTAACCCAAAAAATATTCAAATTACAAACATTTTTTCAAAATTTACACCTAAAAAAATTTCATCCCAAAAAGTTTCCATATTTATGCTTGCTAAAATTTGTAATTAAAGTACATTGGTACTCATTAACATTTTTAATCTATAGTGAACAAACGTATGCACCTTTACAGGTTCATATTTAATCATTGCTAGAAAAAAAAAAAATATGCTTGCTAAATTTGTAATTAACGTACATTGGTACTCATTAACATTTTTAATCTATAGTGAACAAACGTGTGCACCTGTGTGCACCTTTACATGTTCATATTTAATAATTGCTAGAAAACAAACAAAATGTTCACATAGAGCCAATAAACAAAGTCAAAAAGTGGTTACTTATTGTTAAACCTTAATCCTTTCTAGGCAGTACATGTCTTCCTGCTCACATTTAATCGTTTCTTTCTCGCAGACAAACTCAAAAGTATGTTTTATTTTTATTTTCCAGGTAGTACATGTCTTCATGCACACATTTAATCGTTTCTTTCTAGAATATAAATTCAAATGAGAAACTCAAAAGTATGTTTTATTTTTATTTAGATTTTGAAAATAAAATGGGTGGTTGGATTGTATAAATTTAATAATTTAAATCACATTTTCTTCATTTTTAAATATACGTTGAATAAAATCGATTAAAAAATTCCATTTATGTTTAGTCATGTCTAATAAACTTTGAGAAAACTATTCTCTCACTTTGTTTATATGGATTATAGTTTCTAATAAAACTATTCGTTTATTAAAATTATGTAGAAAATGTTTAGTAGTTTGATTTTAGGTTTTTATAGTGACATATAATGGAATTAATTACCTTCTAATAGATGGTGATATATTAAAAGTATTTGTTGAAATTGGAAATGATTTAAAACATAAAATTAAAAAGTTCTTTAGTTAGTCCGATATCTTATATAATTACGTGTGTATTAACAAACATTTACTCGATAGAAACACCTAATTAAGAGCACATTAACAAATATTTAAGAGATGAGAACGCTTAACTAAGAACATGTTAACAAACATTCGTTTAAAAATGTGACAAGAAAGTCAAAGTGTATGATTGCGACTAAGGATAACATATATGATGTAAAGATTTGGTCTATGGTTGAAGTTATTGAAATTCATTTTTAAATTCTCCTTCCCTAAGTGTTCTATGTTTGGTTATGTTGTTTTTAATGTGTAAAAATGGATTTAAAAATTATGGTTGCTTATGTGAAGTTTTTTTTATAGATGTATTCTTTTGAATGAGATTGTGAGGTGTTCTATGCATTTTATGGTTGAATGTTGTGTTTTAAGATGAATGTTTCTATGGAATTGCATTCTTGGAAATTATTTAATGTGAATGGGTATCATTAAAATTCGAATACAATAATTACATGAATAACTTTCCTTTTCTATCCCTCAAATTCTTGTGAGGATCTCAAGTGAGACCCTCTTAAGTTGATATCCAAAATGTCAATGTTATAGGCATATTTGTTGTTATAAGTTGCTAGTTTGAACCTTAGTTTTGAATCCCTTGGTCAACATGAGGTTATAAGTTGCTAAATTTTCTACTGTGAAAAAAACTACACTTGAATACTCATGTTGTTCACTTAATTACAAGAGCTAGGTTATATTTAAATGGTTTTAGATACGGTAATAATGACTTTCCATAATGAATATCGAGGGCTACCTATTGCAACAAGTACCAAATGCTATGTAGAGAAATATTCTTCCTATCAAATTTTGGTTCCTTGATTAAACAAATTTGGAAATAGAATCTATGATACAAACTCAAAAAAATTTAGTTGAAAATTTCTCCAACAACATTTCACTATAATTGTATGTAGATGGCACATGTGAAATGAAGGTTTTGTATGGGAAGATAGATTATGGCTACTAGGATAGAAGGTGTGGAAAGGAGGGAATTATTAAGACATGAGAACCCTATGGTATGTCGTAATTGTATTTCTAATAATTTGTTATATGTTTGAGAAATTTTGGGGATGCCTTGTCTTTGCAACTAGGTTAATGCATAAAGTGCAGCCAATAAGACACCACTAGATGCCAACCCTTTAGACATCAACTATAAAACAAGTCAAGTCTGACCCGAGGCATTGATGGGGACTATAGGGAACCGAGATTCTCTAGTGAAAAGGGTAATTAGAATCAATGGTATATAAACATTTTACAATGCTTTATCCATATTAGTATGCTAACTCAAATGGTAAGTACCTAAGATAGGCATCAAAGCTCTTACAAACCAAAATGTTTTTTTTTTAAAGGTTTCCTTAATTATTCATTGGATGTTCATATGCATAGAATCGATCCATAATCTACCATAATTATTTGTAATTAACACAACATGTTAAAATGTCATAAAACATAAGAAAATGGGACACAAAAAGCCTCAATCATCTTATATTACTGATAAAAGGGAGTGTTGGGTGCAAGGTTACAACATTACAATATCACTCTAGCTCGTATGTCTAGACTAAACATCATAACATTACACGACTACAAAAAGAACACTAATATAACAAGTAATACTCACGGACCAACCCAAAATTACCCAAACTATCTAAACCCTTAGTTATCCAAGTATTCAACCCAAATCCCTTCTACATCAACCTATTTATACATAGTTACACAATCACAAGTCAACATTGATATGATGGGTAATAAAAGGAATTGTAATTTCATCGGAATTACCATGGAAAAATAGATTCCTATATATAATATGGAAAAAATAAAAAACTAGTTTGAAGATGCAGTCAAACACTTAACATTTTTTTCCCATTCACTTTATACATCACTACTGACTGTGTGGTTCTCCTTTTTGCACCAGTTATGTGCACCACTCCTATCCTAACAAATTTTCACATAGATATTCTATGCATTGTTTGTTTCTCCAATTTTCTACATGCAAATCCCAAAACTACCTCATAACATCAACATTTCTTCAATTTTATTATTTCCAAAATTGGCTGCAACAGAACCCCAATCCTCAACCATGGCTAATCCTAAGCCACTCGGCCCTTATTCTATTCCATTCTTCTCTTATAACCCCTTGCTTCACTAAGATCAACACTTAAACCATCTAGTGCACTGATACATTCATTGTTGTTGCTTCTTCGTATGACATGGTCTCCTAGACAAGCATACAATTCTCGTATTTTACAAAGTGTTTTGTGGATTAATCCCTCTCTCAGACAAGAACGATCTCCCGAGTACCCTAACAAGTAACTAGAAATAAGTATCCATTGAATGCCTCTTTCTCTAAAATATTTGTATTTTATATTACTACAACTTTGAAATAAGGAGGTTATTCTCCTACCTTTCAACTAAGATGTTTGATGTAGACTTTTTCCTTTCACTCCGAAGAAATTCTTCAATGATGAGAAGAACCTGTAATCGCAAACAACACAAAGGATCAAAGAACCTACAATATATAATAATCATAAATACTGGTCCAACTTAGTGATGAAGGAGTCTAAGTATTGACATCATTTCAATGAATTCAGAAAGAAGACAATGAGAAAAAGAGAACCATATATATTATAAGAAATTAAAAAGAGGAATCTTACAACCTGAGCCTTGATCTTGTACATATTTCTCCTGTGTGTCTACGCAATAGATTCCTTCGGTTTGATAAGCCTTCCTCTCTATAATTACTAGCATGAATTCATGTGCAAAACGGTGTGATCTTCAATGTGCAAACAGCAACGTACTACTTCAGTATTTATGAACTCTGTGAACTCTCTCCAGCTTAGAATCTGTACAAATAAATATCTACTATCTACCCTTCAACCTTAGATTTCAGCTCAATTTATAGACAAACTGAGGTAGTTTCAAATCCATTAAGAGAGGGATGAGTTCCTCCCATGAATAGATTTGGGTTCCTTTGGCCAAGGGATAAGCTCATGAGTAGAGGGATGAAGCTCGAACTAGCACGACTCTGGAGGCTTCCTGTCAGGAGAATATTCAACCAACTAGGCTTCTAAAAGTTACCTTTTTATGTTTACTTCCTTTTTAAGGGAGTGCACAGGTTTTAGTGGTGAATAGAGAGGAGATCGTTGTGACTAATAGAAGAAGTATCAGTGCATGAAAAGGTAATCATAGCAAAAAGCTCGCAGGTAATATTTTAAAGGTTTTAAAGAGATTTTCTCCAGTTTCCAAGACTTGGTTCAGCAACATGAGTATGTTTTAGCTCTAAGGGAACATGATATGGATGGTGACAGACCCATAATGACAGTCAAATTTCATGGTGAAAAAATGACGTGTAATAGATTCCCCCCCCTAAAGTGCGAATCCTAAGAATTGTTTTGAAAAGAGTGAAGTGACTTATCAATCCAAGGATTTTATTGGAGACACCGGTTGAAAACCTGTAAAATAATTTGATGCAAATATATATCATCACTAAGGTAGGCATTCACATACTCAGAGCAACACTAAATAAATGTTCTGGTTTATTGGAGACACCAGTTGAAACGTGTAAAATAATTTGATGCAAATATATATCATCACTAAGGTAGGCATTAACATACTCAGAGCAACACTAACTAAATGTTCTAGTACAGATACGACTATAGTATTAAATCAAAAGTAGACACAATATGGGCACAACCATCTATCATAAGGAAGTCTATTGTATCATGAATATATAACTCCTCGCAAACTGGATGGTCGAAACTAGATATAGGGTCTTCATTTTCGCTTCTCAGTCTAGTACAAATCTATCCATGCGATTGATTGTGTTGAAGTCGAACATGGTAGAAACCACTTGATTACTGGTCAATGATGGGAACCGTTAACAAGTGTGAGAGAAACCACCAATAATGTGAGTGAATCTCAAAGTACTTCAACACAAACTATGAAGTTTGAAGGAAGGATTTGAAGTCAAACACTCATAGAATCATTCAATCAAAGGTTGATGATGATAAATTTTCTTCGAAGGTAAGAAACCTTCCATTAAGGCATGCATATTCCAACATACTGATAGGGTTCTAAATCAACTTTCTAGATAATGATATGATGTCGATAGAAAGTGATCCATCGCAGGAAATCCTATGATGCAAAACCATTAGATCAAGTTTTGAAGAAATGTTTTACAAGGACTGGCTCAGGGACGGTCAATGAGAATGGAGAAAAATATTTTCAATGAATGGTAAATTTTAAAATTGAACTTTCTCTTCAACACATAACAACATTGTCAATGGCCTAGTAGAATCTGACTCAAATATATTACCCCAAAATTGGTTGAATAATTTCAATATGGTTCGATTAACTGTAAAAGAAAAGGATTACCCAACCCAGCGATGACTGCAATGAAGTTTCACATTTGAGAGTGAAATGATGCTTTTTAAAAAAATATCAAAAATGGATTCTTTTTCTCACTTCCCCCTCCCTCCCCCACCATTACTGTAAAGTACCTATTTATTTTCTTCAAGCTTGAGGAGGATAAAAATTTTCTTGTTATGTAAGTTGATCCTTCGGATGAGTCCCTCTTAGTAGTTTTAATGAACCCTAAGAAGGAGTGGTTCGGTTATGTTGTGATCAACAAATCCTTTACTATTTTAATTTAATGAGTCCAACATTGGATTAACTCAGTGTTTTTCAATTTTAGGGAGTTAGAAGAAAAACGTAAGTAAAATATGTAGTGTTATTTTTCATAAATTTAGAGCTAGAGAAAAACCTAAAGAGGTTGACTATTGACATCTTGGAGAGGGATAGATGAAATACCTTTAGGCTCCACAGATAGGTGACTGTGGTTCTAGGCCCATTCAAGATATATCTGCACAGGGTGGCTCGTCCCATAGTCTACTACCATGATCATCATCGTGGATAGCTGATGGTCGATCTAGATTGATTTTTTTTTTTTGTATCATAATATTTAGATCATAAGGTGCTTCAAACCTATGATCAGAGACAATGCAATACTTTTTGACATAAATTTTTTAACCTAATGATATTACCCCTCCCAATATTCGAGTACCTTGTTCAATATGGATCAAATATTGTTTTTTTCTACCTTTAAAGCTACATATGTCTATTTAAAACTTGATTAGCTAATACGTTAGCCAATGTGTTTAAATTTCTTGAAATTTGTTGATATTAAATATAATTAAATTGTCTTTCCAAGAGACGAACCCTCAAAAAATTCTTAACAAAGCTAGATTTTTGATAGCGTAAACATCGTTTAAATGTAATACAATGAGTTTTGAATCTAACCTAATAATCAATTTTCAAATACCAAATGAGATGGCATCAGACAATAGATCAATGACTACACTATATTATGCAATATTGTTTGTTGTTTGAGTAACGTATATCCCATTAATAGAGACTAACTCATCGATGGGTGAATAGATGACCCAAGCGGAAGAACAAATGTTGTGTTTACTATGACAGGCACCATCAGCAAAACCAATGTAAGTCTGAAGGAATGTCGACATCTACAGTATTAAGAGTAATCAAGATAATTAGAGAAAGTAGCGAAAACTCGTCAAGAAAAAAATAATGAACCTAAGGCACACTATTCTAAAATGTAACTAATGTACAAAGAGGATCTTCATATGAAGAATCATGCATAATATCTCTTCAGATAAAGGACATTTTTGGGTTATCTAAAGAGGCGCTATCATAATTGATTAACTCATAGGCTCCTTTTGTAATCACACACTTAACAATATAAGGACCATACCACATTGGTTCGAATTTACCAACACCTAGTTTTTCATGAGCTTGATCGTATACTAGAACTAGGTCACCTTCTGAATATATGTGATGGTTAGGACTTTGATCATACTTAGCGTTAACACATTTTTATGAGCTTCAGCAACTAATGCATCGGTGTGATGAGTCTCATCTAAATTTGGTAGGTATAGGAAGTGTTTCTCCTATTCAGAGGTAGTTGATAACAATTCAATAGCTAAAATGAGTGAAGTTATTTCACATTCAATGGGTAATACAACTTCCTAACTATAAACGAGCTGAAAATGAGTGAACCCTATGGATGTTTTTGTAGAGGTACAATATACCCATAATGCTGCAAAATGCATGGTATGCCAATTTGTTTTATTTGTTCCGAAAATCCATTTAATCATGTTGGTTAAAACCTTCTTAACAGCCTCAAATTGAATATTAGCTTGTGGGTAATATGCTGTATAATTATCGTCGTGTATTCCAGGTTGAGCGAAAATTTTGGTCATCATAATGTTTTGAAAATGGATCCCATGGTCCGCAATGATAGCTTGAGGGACACCGAACTAAGAAATCACGTCATTGACTATGAAAATTGTTGCAGTTTTTCCATTAGCCTTGAATGTAGGCATTGCCTCGGCCCATTTGATAAAGTAATCAATGGCGAGAAAAATATACCCATGCCCCTCGGCCGAGTGAGGGTTACATGTCACGAAATTGATGCCCCCTTCTGCGAAAGGACCAACAAAAAATGATTTGGTGAAGAGGAGTTCGAGGTGCACACATATTTCAATAAACAATCTAGAAATTGTGGAATTTTCCAACTGCGAGAATACAATATTTGAATAGTGACGGGTATAAATAGCCAGTGCGCAATATATTTTGGGTTGTGGAAAATCTAGACATATGACCACCACACACTCCAGAATGGCAGTCATTCAAAACCCTTTCATCTTCTTCATGAGTTATACAATGTCAAAAAACAGAGTCAGCACCACGAAAATAAAGTGTGTCACCAACAATATTGTATTCTTGAGATTGGTATCGAATTCTCCATCGATTTGATCGTGAAAGCTCTGGCTGAAAATTTTAGCACTGGAGATATATAATTATATCCCCATACCAACGATCTAATTTACTGATTCGAAACAAAGATTCATCAGCATGATGGTTTTTTGCCATTGTTTCATATTTAGTATTGGGAAAATCACACACAAGTTCAGTGAAAACCAGTGATTTCTTAGACTTTGATTTCTCAATATCCAAATCACACTCTTGCAAGATAACAATCCATTTAGATTATCTTTCCCCTGGGAATTCTTTTTGTCAAAATAAACATCATCGGATTGCAATTAGATATCACTATGGTTTTTCATAACAATATGTAATGAATGAATCGTTGGACAACTTGAACAATTGCCAAGCTCAATTGCTCCAAATGTGAATACTTGATTTAGTCGGGCTGCGTTTATAACTTAGGTAATAAATCACATGTTCATTATTAGATTCATCCTTTTGAACTAAAACCCTTCCAATCATGTAATCAAACTCAAATGAATACAAAAATTAATCTCGGTGATAATCAAGTGGATGCAACAATGATGATTAGGTCAACATGTGTTTAAGTGCATCCAAAGATCTATCAGCAATCTTGTCTGAGAAGAATGGAACATATTGTTTTAACAACTGAGCGAAACCTTTATTTAACTATGCATAGTTCTGGATAAAATGAAATAGAAAGTTTTCTTTCCCCTACTAAATTTGGAGTTGAAGAAGAGTGGAAGGAGGAGGTAGATTAACAATAGCCTCAAGATTCGATGAGTCAACACAAATGCCTTCTTTTGCAAGAATGAATCCAAGTAAACATCTTGATTGTACACAAAATACACATTTGTGAAAATTCAAATGAATGGTTTAATGCGTACATCTCCTGAAGATGGCACATAAATGTGTAGGATGATCTTGTCTGCGTAAAAAATGAGTAGGTAAGTTATCCAAGTAGGGTTGTATAATGTGTTTTATATCATGAAATGCATAAGAAATAGCTCGTTGAAAAGTTGCGGCAACATTTTTTAGTCCAAATGGTAGCTCATAGTATGCAAACATTCCCCATGGACATATAAATTTTGTTTTAGGCTCATAAGCAGGGAGTATGTTTATTTGATTGTAGCCATAAAATCCATCCATATATGATAATATTTCATTTCCAGCACAACCATCAATAATTTAATCGATGTAAGCGGTACGATAATTTTCATTCAAGTAGATCTTGTTAATATCCCCACAATTGACACATACTCTGACAGTCCCTTGTTTCTTGGTTACAGGAACTATGTTAGATACCCAATCTGTCAAAGGAATAGGATAAATAAATCATGCATGCAGTAATCTCTTAACTTCATCTTTACTTGCATCAGCTTTGTGCAAATGTATTGGACATAATCTCTGTCTAATGGGCTTAGCATCTGGGTATGTCATAATCTAGTGAATAACAATCTTAGGATCAATACCTAGAATCTCTTCATAAGACCAGGAAAAAATGTCTTAGAATTCCTGAAATAGGGTTCTATATATATATTGATCTCTTCAATCGAGCAAGAAGTTCCTATATGAATGTTCTCAATTATCTCGGGTTTAACTGATACGTCAATAGGAATTGTGGTGGAAATATTTCCCAATTTTTTCTCAGAATCTGAATGAATATTTGACATGGATTTTGAGTTTCTTTGAAATAATCAATCGAAAAGAAGGATGAAAATTAATTCTAAACTCTATCAAGGTTAGGTAAAAAGGAGAATCGATGATGAATATCATCTCATGGTAATCCATTTGGTGACAATATTTATCAAATAATTTCATCAGTTGAAAACACTTATTGAAAAGGATCCAAAAATGATGTCATAGCGGAGCTTGATAAAGAATAAGACTCTTCAATAACCACATTCATTTTATCAGTATATGTTGATGGACTATCAGAACATGATTGTATCACTAGATATTCTAATTCAAAAGGACTTAAAGGCATATCGCCACCATAGGAGTCCAATTCTGATTCTAAAGGCACATTCCATGTGTCATCAAATGGAATTGTACTTGATGTAATCATATTGATATTGGTGATAGTTTATGGTACGTTAGGAGAAGGTATAGCGAAATTTCCCATGAGAGTGAAATATTTAAATAGTCTTACCCCAACACATTCATAAGGGATAACAATCCTTCCAACATGCTAGGTACTATCTGTAGAACTAGTGTCTGAAGTGAAGTAAGGAAACTGATCGATTTTAACAATCTTTCATTTATGAGGAAACATGATCATATAGAAGACTGATGAAATGACAATGGCCATGGAAGATGACCAACTTTTACCTAGAAGAAAGTTGTAATAAAGAGGGGAATAAACAACTTCCACCTCGAGTGTTACAATTTTTCCTTCTACCTCTACAGGCAGATCCTAGAGTATTCGAAATGGGAAAAAACCTTTTCCATCAAAGGCTGTAAGAATTTTCGAGGATTGGTTGATTGTCGGAGAACCAATATTTTTCCAACAAGATAAGGGCGTAATGCACTTATATGCTCCCTCATCAATTACTGTGCAAAAAAATTGCCTTGATTTGACTAATAACAAAATTTTAAAAGCCATTTGATGTGGGAGTCTACGTAAAAAGTTCTCAAGATCAAAGACAATGAGATTCGAGTCTTGAGGATCAATCGCTCCTATAGCTGATAATAGTAATTTCCTGTGAGTCGGAAATATTGCAGCACTTCAAGGGCTGACATTGCTGAAGGGGATATGGACAAATATTTAAAAATATTTGTATTTTGAGTGGTTCTCGTATGTGGGTTGAAAGCCGAGTTTCGAAGTACACCTTTGGCAGGTGGTTTAATCACTAAATCAAAATTAGGTTTCTCAATTTGTAATGGTTCAGGAACCAAAGGAGTTGATACTGGTGGTTAACTAGGTGATTCAGTTTATTTTCCAGTTACAGGACTCTTAGATCCATAGGCTTGAGATCGTGTCGCAACCATGACCTGGGACATCATCAGGATATCCGATGATCAATTGGAAGAAGATCCGATCATTTTTTTGCCTTGTGATGGAAAAGGATCTTTCACAACAACAAGTGTGTGTGAACCTTTTAAAAAATTGGATACCTCGGTCCGATGTGGGCACCCCTTGGTGTATTGATCGTCATCACAGATAAGACAAGGATAATGAGGTTTTTGTTTTTCATCTAATGTTTCAGTTTTCTCAGATTTATCTTTAGGAGAAGTATTTTGTTTACTTTTACCCTTCTCATTTTTCTCATTGTTGGATGATTTATCTTTAGTTTTAGATGAGTCTACGACATGAATCTCAGCAAAATTTTCTTGGAAGCATCTCCTTTAGGTGAATATAGTAGTGTTATGATTAGAGAATTCGATTTAGATGATTTATTCTTGCTCTTTTTAATATTAACTATACCAATTACACCTTCTGCAGGATGAGAACCAGAAGGAGATGCAGTGAGTTGACCTGGGCATGGTAAATCAGGAATTGTTTCATACAAAGTACTAGATTGTGTGTAAATGAGGGCTATGCCTGCTATTTTTTGACAATGCCTATTTTATCTACATCTTCAGTAATCTTAGGAAGTAATGATTTGATGAACCATTCGGCTAGAATTTGATGTGGAATGAAAAAATTGACTAAATTTCGTCTATGTATCCATTCTTGTATGTGATCTCAAATGTACGTAGATGTACTCTATTTTGACGAAGTCAGCAGTTTTGTTACATTATCATAATGAACTGGTAACTGAAAACGAGTTAGGAAGGTTTTTTCTAGGGCGTTGAAATTTTTCAAAAGAGACTCATGGTAACTCAATGTACCACTTTACGGCTAAGCCAATCAAATTTCTTTGAAAATTTCTCCAACGAATCGAATCATTGAATAATTAATTGGATGCACACCATAGATTATAAGTCATCAGATGATTCAAGGGGTCTTCTCCTAATTTTTCTTCAAACTTTGGAATATCACTAGAAAACTTAGTAGGAATTGCCAGCAAAAATGGAAGATAGTAAATTGGATCATTTGTTAGTCAGGACAAGTCCGGTAAATCCAAAGTTGGAATGAATGGTGACCGCCGCTTAGGGTATTTCTCTGAAAACTGATAATCTTGAGGAACAATACAAGTACTTAGGGGAGAATATCCAGGAAAACCTGGGATAGCCTGAGCAGCTGGGATTGGTATTCCTCCAGGATATAGATGTTTAGTCATACCGAAATGAGGTTGAGATGGTATTTGATATGTATAACCAGTGTATGGTTGGCTCTAGTAAACTAGATTTTGTCCCATTTTTCCATATTGAAATTTCCCTTGAAATGAATGACTTTGAATAAACTGATCTTTAAAGGTTTGACCCATAAAAGGTAAACTTGTTTTAACCATAGTTGCACCAGGTTTTCCTACAGAGGTTTGAGGAATAGACTGAACCATAGGTCTAGTTTGATGAGAAGTAATTTGAGGAATTGGCTATGTAATATTTGGTGTTGTCATTTGAAGGGTTGTAACAATAACGGTTTGAGAAAATCCATGGATAGGTGTACTTGGTTGTTGAACATAAGCTTGCGGAGCATATTGGATAGGAGTACTTGGAGTACTCAGACCAACTTGCTGACTATTTGGCACAGATACCTATGGGGTAATTTGAAGCGCACCTTCAACAGGCTATTGGACTAGGGTAAAACCAAATTGTCTAGCTGGCTAAGGACGTTGATTATAATGTACTTGAAATGTAGGCTTCAAAGACTATTTATTTAACGAAGGATTCCACATAGTATTAATCAATGGGTAAGGAGATCCCATCAAATCATGCAACTCATAAGGTTGACCATAACCAGTTTTATGCATTGGAACATAAGTATGATAATTAAGAGGAATAATTTTCCCTACAACCAGGGGATAGTTTCCAGAAAAAGGCTTTCCTACTTGAAAGGATGGATTGCGTTGACAATTCTACTGACCTTGGAGAGGTTTTTTCCTTTAGAAAGGTTGCTACCCTTCGAGAGGTTGTTGCCCTTGGAAAATTTGTTGGCCTTGGAAAGGTTGCTGCCCCCAGGGCACTACATAGCTACCCTTGGAGAGGTTGTTTCTCTTGGAAAAGTTGTCAGCCTTAGAAAGGCTGCTACTCTTGGACAATTTGTTTCCCTCGGAGAAGTTGTCGACCTTGGAAAGGTTGCTGCTCCCCAGGCGCTATAGAGCCACCTTGAGAGCTAGCTTGAGGTATATTCTTGGAAAACATATAGTTGTGTCCCGTTGTCAAAGGTTCAGTGGTAGATTCATAAAGACCAGTTGACTTGGTAGAAGTTTCTGAGGATGGAGATTCTCATGAGAAAGTGCTAGAGAGCGACTGGTACAAAGCATAAACAAATGGACCACCATACAAACATGTTTTTAGTGACGAAGAAAACATAGATGACTCAGTAGAAATGCTTTTTGAAGCCATGTAACTACCTCTGGGTATAAAGGAAAAATGCATTCCACGTGGTGACTGATTTTAACCAAATATGTGTAGAAAGTAGATAAATTGATGATACTTAGGATCCAGTCTAAAAGTTATGAAAAAAGTAGATTTTTTCACTATACCTTAGATCTCAGGATTCTTCACGACAAGGAATTGTGATCTCTTCTTCCACATCAGATATATCTTCAATGCTAATAAAGGAAAGAGGAATATTCTCAATAATAAGAAGTTTCATTTGAGGTCAACAAGGATGACTGGGAGTTGAGGCTATGAGATCCAAAGGTGAGTCAGAGTAATAGATTCACCTGTAATTACTTCCGAAGTTTATAGTTTTTCTTTACCTTTTTCAATTATTAGACGTTGATTAACTTCAAAATGAATATGTATTACCATGGATGTTTCTCCTTGTTCAGTAGACCTATTTACTAATTATTGAACTCTTTCAGTTTTGATTTTTTCCAATTGATTGGGTGTATAGTCAGGGGGTTTCCCTTTCATTCTATGTGAATTTCTTGGTAGTTCAACTATGGTTAATATTTTTAACACATTAAATCAAAAAATGTCAAAAGAATACACCTAAGGTCGCTAAAAATCAAGAAAATTTACACGCACCTAAAAAATATAAGAGACAAACCACACACAAATAATATGTTTCCACAATAAAACCACTAGTTTATGATGAAATCCAATGTCAAAAAAATAATGCCGAAATCTGGCTATTGGAATATTTACCCTGATAACCTTCTTAATGAAATAGTCTAGTGCAAGTAACTTCACTATGCCATCTCGAAGTGAAGAGTACCCTTCAGAATATCCAAGTGAGTCTAGTCAACGTGTGCTCTAGGTACAGTTGGACCTTCCCTCCACTATCACCTTGTAGAAAATCCTAAAGGTTATGGTCAATAAGCTCACCAACTGAGAAAATTTCATCTAGGGGAACAATGTACGTAACGATCTGATATAAACACAAGGGAAAAGTATCAAGCTCAATCCCCTTGAAAGCTCCTCAACATGGTAAATCTGAGGTTTTTTAACAAGTGACACCAGGCTCCTTGACAATGATTAAACATAGGTTTACCATTCGTATTGCGTGCATGTCTTCTATCTTCACCAATGAAGTAGGTACGATTACCTCACTAGGTCCAACATGACCTCTTGCTTGACTTTTTTAAGAAGAGATTTCCAAAGTAAAAATGACAACAATTGGATTTCCCTACCGCAATATGCTACTTGTTTTTTTTAACTGCTTTGGAACGTTCATTACAACCTATTCCAAATAACCAGCCTAAGCTAAATTGGTGGAATGAGCCCTAGAAAATGTAAAATATACCTAGATTGATTTTATTAAGAATTGTATTGCTTTAGCTGTTATTTATGCAAAGGGGTATGGATGTGAAACTTGATGATATTATGACTTGACTCAAAATACTCTAAATGCATCAATATGAAATTTCAACTCTTTATTTCGATGAATTCTATTTTAAAGAAAGTTGGCATTTGAACTCAAAAAGTAAAAGATTCCTAAAACTTCAAATAAGATTCCTTTTTCATCAAGAAAATATTTTCATTAAGAACACAATTTCCAAGCATGACCAAAGTCTCCTTTGTGAAGAAAATTTTGTTGATTACAAAGCCAAAACTACGATTTTGATGAACAAACAAATCTCAAAAGAAATAAACCTCTAAAATCCCTAAAAGGTATAAAAAAAGAATCAAAGAGAATCAATGTTCTAATCATTTAATCCTAACTAAGATACATATGAGTGTTTTTTTAATTATTTCTCTTAGTTGCAAGTAACCTAAAAATGTTTCCACTTGACCTAGCAGAATTGAAATCATGAAAAACTAGCTTGAGATAAATCTGACTTTGGTGATCTAGAAGCTTTTCCATTTTGCAATCAAGAAACAAATTCTCAAATAGTTAAGGCTCACAATAATCCTGGTGGCTGATGGAGACAATAACATAAAAACAATGAGCTTTGGCAAATGAATCTATCTTCGAAAAATAGCAACAAAAAACCAGGGAAAACCCTAGCTGAATTGTGCAAAAAGGATGATTTATCAAACAAGACTCTAAGATGTTAAGGAGTTCATACACAGACCCTAGAAACTAGTATAGATCAGGTTGAACCTTAAAAATTTGGTTATCTCACTCTGAAAGAGAGAAATTTATTTTTTTCAAAATTTCCCATGGGGTGCACAACTTCTCAGTGAAAACTAGTGCGCATGTGCACTGGACTAAACTGGCAAGTTGCACAGGTTGTTGCTCTATTTTCCGTAGAAAACTGTGTAGAGCAAAGAAAAGTTAAAATAAATAAATTTAAGGCTCTCTATCTTAGAGAATCTAAAAGGCTATATACCCAACCACACTCATAGAAGTCAAACCAAGAAAGCTAGAATGTCAAAGAAAATAGAACCAGAGAAAACTAAACTTGTCTTCCCTCGTGGAGTCACCAATTTGTTTTGTGGATTAATCCCTCCTGCGGACAAGAGTGATCTCCCTAGTAATCCAACAAGTAACTAGAAACAAAGATCCATTGAATGCCTCTTTCTATAAACTATTTGTATTTTAGATTATTACAACTTTGAAGAAGGAGTTTATACTCATACCTTTCAACTGAGACATTTGATGTAGCCTTTTCCCTTTCTCTACAAAAAAATTCTTCAATGCTGAGAAGAACCTGCAATAAAAAATAATGCAAAGGATGGAAGCACCCACAATATATAATAATCATAAATACTAGTCCAACTTAGTGATCAAGGAGTCTAAGTATTTACATCATTTCGATGAATTCAAAAACAAGACAATGAGAAAAAAGAGATCCATATGTATTATCAACAATTAGAAAGAGCAACCTTACAACCTGAGCCTTGATGTTGTAGAGATTTATCCCCTTTGTCTGCCCAATCATTTCCTTCAGTTTGATAAGCCTTCCTCTCTAGAATGACCCGGATGAAGTCACGTGCCTAAAGCAGTGATCTTCAATGTTCAAACAACAACTTACTAGTTCATAATCTATGAACTCTATGAACTCTCTCCAACTTAGAATCTATAAAAATCAGCATCTACTATCTAAGCATATTTATCAATCAAACGGGAACTATTACCTCAAAACAAGAACTCAAACAAAAAAAATATCAAAAAAACCATGAAAAAACAAATCGGAAAAAACAAAGTTGCATTATGGAATAACCTTCTTCTTTTCGGGGTAAATTTTCAACATTTTCTAAAAATGGAAGTAAAAGCCAATTTCTTTTGGTGCAAAAAACACCCTAAAAATGAAAAGTTGTAACGTGGAATAACTTTTTTTTTTCGGAGTAAATTTTCGACATTTTTCAAAAAATAGAAGTAAAAGCCATTTTTTAAACCAATAAACACCTTGAAAACGAAACGTGCTAAAACAAAAATTTTAGGATAATAAAAATTAAAAATAAAAAGAAAAAGAAACATTTTAAAATATTTGGAAAAAAAAATCATTAGATTTTTTTAAAGTAAAAAATAAAAATAAAAAACTAAAATTTAAGAAAAAAATAATAAAAAAACATTTTAAAATTAAAATTTAAAATTATATTAAATATTTAGAAATTTAAAACAATAAAAATAAAAATACACCAAAAACAAATAAATTATATATATATATATATATATATATATATATATATATATATATATATATATATATATATATATATATATATATAAGGGTTTAAATATTAAAATAACAAATTAAATTTAAAAACAAAAGTATTAAATTCTAATAAGTGAATAAATAAATAAATTTTGAAAAAAAGGGAAAAAATTAAAAAAAAACAAAAAAAGGACAGTGTTAAAATGAAAATCAAAGAAAATTTAAAAATCAATTAAAAATGGAGAATCGAAAAAAGAAATAAATATAAATTATTAACTTAAAAAACAAATTAAAAAAACAAATTAATTCAAAAAAAATAATTTAAAAAAAGAAAACTTAATTTAAAATATAAAATTTAAATTTAAATAAAATAAATCAATTTTATGTAATTAAAAAAAAATTAAAAAATATTAAATTTAAATAAATTAAAAAAAATATTATAGATTTTATTAAATTATATTAAAAAAATAATAATAATAAAAATAAAATATTAAAAAAATAAAAATAAAATATTCAATTAAATTAAAAAAACCAATACAAAATTAAATTAAAAACAAAAAAAATTAAAAACAAAACAAAATATTTAAAAAAAAAATTAAATATTTTTAATTTAATTTGAAAAGACAAACGAGTTGCGTCGCTTTAATTTTTAATTTTTTCAAGTAAATTTCATTTTTTTAACATTTTTATTAGTTTTTTTAATTACTTTTATATATTTTTTATTTGAGTTTTTTTGTCATGTTTTTGTCATTTTACTTTTATATTTTATTACCAACATGAAATCACCACTCTAAAAAAATGGTTCATGCTGCATCAATACTTTTCAAAATTACCATGAAAATAATTAACATTTTAAAAAAAATGTTCATACTTCATAAAAAAAAATAAAAAAATTAAAGTGTCAAAAATATGCTAAGAAAAAGGATGATTCTGCATCACCACTTTTCAAAATCGAGTGCTTTTTTTGCTACCTCAAAAAAATAGGTACCAGTTTAGTTACCTATTTGATCGATAACTATGTTTCTGCCCTTCAACTTGAAACTTCAACTCAATTTATACAGAGATTTATGTAGTTTCATATCCATTAAGAGAGGGATGAGTTCCTCCCTTGAAGAGATTTGGGTTCCTTTGGCCAAGGAACAAGCTCCATGAGTAGAGGGATAAAGCTCAAACTGACACGACTCTAAAGGCTTCCAATTGGGAGAATAATCAAGCAAATAGGCTCCTAGAAGTTACCCTTTTATGTTTACTTCCTTTTTGCAAGGGTTGTGCAGGTTTTAGTGGCAAACAAAGTGGCGATCGTCATGGCTAATAGAAGAAGTATCAGTGCATTCATAGGTAATGGTCACAAAAAGTGCACATGTAATGTTTTAGAGGTTTTAAAGAGCTTTTCTTGAGTTTCCAATACTTGGTTCAAGAACATGAGTATTTTTTACCTCTAACGTAACATGATATGGGTGGCGATAGACCCATAATGACAGTCAAATGTCATTGTGACAAAATGACGTGTAACACAAAGATCTACATGCCACCTCTTAGTGCACAAAGGGTTGATTCCTTTTGGATATTGTCGTGAGTACAATATTGACCAACTTGGAGAAACTGCCATTTGAAATCCATATGCAAGTGTGGGTTATGGGAAGGTTCGCTATAAGCTATATGAACCAATGTTAAAATTTTCTTCCTCAGTTCGACCTCTCCATCTAGAACCTTCGTGTAAGCTACGTCAACTATAACTAACAGCCTACGAAACTTCTCCATCAAGTACATAACCTCGATATAAACTCCTGACAGCTCATATTTGAGCATCCCTATTCTCACTTCTTACTTCCTTGCAATCAGTTAAAATTTCCAGTAATGCCTTACATTGTATGGTCTAACAATACTAAATTTCTCACTTCTCACACTATCCCCTATATCTCTTTGATAGAATGAAAAAAAACGAGAGCTCCATTATGTTATATAGACATCTTGACTTTTTGTGACATAATTCAAACATATTTGAGATATAATCAAGTACAAGAATTAATATCACTGAGCTAAGGACTCATATGGCACATGTTGAAACCAATAGTCATACCATCCATAATTTTTATTGTCATACCCACTCAAATAAATATATTCTTAGTATGTTTACTCATTCATAAAAGTGTTGATAATATCGATGGTCATTTCTCCCACAAGTGTCTCATATTGCTAACATAATCCAACCTTTCACTTTATGATACTTTTTTACACCCTTTTTAGCTGGCCTAGCACCTGACCCAGACACAATAAGGCAAGAGTGCTATTATGAGCCCCAAACTACATCGAGAAGCCTGATTCCACATGATTATGACCAAAATCCTCCATTTTAGTGCCAATGGTTCTAATATCTAAGACACATATTAAGGCTAGCCTCCAGACCATTGTCCAGAACTACCTATAACTTTCGAGAATCATAATTAACATGAGGATAATGAAAAATATTCAAACTTCAGGTAAGAGCTTGAGCTATATTTCCTAATCCATAACATACATTTCGTTAAACATATAGAAAACATGTAAGCTATAAGTCATGAATGCATATCTGATCATAAATATATATTCTTCATCAAAGAATCACCAAGAAGGCTTTAAGCCCTCTCGAGCTAGCTTCAATAACACTTATTAGTCCATGCATTCATCAACCAATCAGTAAATTATGAGAACATGTAAAGAGACATAGATACATTACATCATATAACTAGAAATTAACTAGAAAATAATCCATGGAAATTAGCCATAATGTTAACATCATAACCAATACAAGTGCTCATAAATCACAATAGGAAAATATCTCTTGTTAACATATGAAAATTCCAACCAACTCATGGACTTTCGCCTACCACCCGACCATAGATTAGGCTAAACCAAATCTCTCTTTCAACCAATCATCCATGTTCCATATTCCAAGCATGAATGTGGGATGTCATTGAAAAAACCAAGACAAAACCAACCAGGGGTTCTAGATGACAAACCACATCAAGCCTTAACCACCATGATTCCATCTCTATGGCCTGTAAATCACTAACATCAACCATATCAGTCTCCACCAAAGTTTTCCAGAGCTCCAGGAAATAGTAACTCAACCCACAATGTTTCAGGGCTCTAGAGTGTTTTTTCCAATCATGGATCTAGGGTCTAGTAACTCAACCCACCAAGGGCGCCAAAGCATTTGTCCCAACCTATGACTCCAGGAACTAGTAACTCAACCGAAGTTTTTATAGGGCTTCCAAAGTGTTTGTTCTAACCCATACCCATAGAAAACATTACCACCAATGAGAAAAATAAGTGGAAACCCCACAACACTATGGTTATCCAGGAAATGGAAAGGCAAGGTTGAAACCATTTTCAATCTAGGAAAATGTCCACGCCAATGACAACACATAACAAAGGAACCACATGCATATACCATGCATCCAAAACCAGCACATAGATCACACATGCAACTTGTTACTTGAAAATAAATCTAGCTTCATACTCGGTGCGTCATCCTACTCACATAATCCAAACTATCACTTTATTGTATTTTGTCGGTGCCCTGTTTTAGGTTTCTATAGTAACCAATAAACTCAACATGAGGTTCTTCTAGGTATCATCCTTAGCCAATTCTCTATTCAAAAACAATTTCCCACTTAGCGGTACTAGCCCCCAACATTGGGCAGCGTACATCATGTCCTCACCACTGCACATTGTGAAAAAACCTTGCAATAAATTATTATAAGTGTAGTAATATACTTCATACAATAACATGATTTTTTTGTGAAAATACACATAAATATTGTTGTTTAACATACCATTAAATTTATCTAGTCTAAAAAACAAAAGAAACACATCTACCAATTTATTTATATATAATTTTGTTTTTGAGGTTATTTCTTAATTGTGTGTGCAAGATTGATGTTCCCTATATAGTTTTGGTTGACTCCCCTTTACAAATCCTTCCAAAGGTTCACCATTTAACTTCTCCAGTTGCACTGCATGTGAATTTGTCATAATAGTTATCACGGTGATCTAAGACAATGCATCTGAAGATTTCCTGGGTGCTTCAAGAACTTTATATCATAAAGAAAAATTAAATACCTTGGTTTAAAGTATTTTTTTGTGTTGTATATATCATGTGAGGCTTTTTCACATGCATTTTTCACATTATGATGGAATCATGCAAGTACTCAATATTATTCTAACTTCATCTATTCTCTGAGCCTTCATTCGAGAGAACCTGATTTAGTCATCTATGTAAAGGTAGCGATGCATATACTGGGTACTAGAACTTATATTGGCATCATAACTTATTTCCCACATACTAGCCTAAAAGGTGTTTGTCCTGTCAACCACTTGTAGGTTGTCCTATAGGCCCAAAGTACTACAGGTATCCTCAGGTCCCAGTAATCTGTATTCACATTACAAACTCTGGTTAGATCATTATCCAATAGTTTATTAAATTATTATATTTTATCATTTCCCATAGGTTGATATTCCATACTTTTCTGGTGATAAATATCGAATTTCTGAGTCAATGCAACAATTGGGCTATTTAATAAATGGGTACCTTGATCACTCATTATGGTTATGGGACTTCCAAATATGGTCACTACATTCTCAAATAAAAATTTTATACTTTTTTTATTTGCTACAATCCTTTAGAGGTGCTACTTTTTCCTATTTCTTTAAATAATGTTTTTTAGTAATGACATACCTTGCTCTCCATCTTTTTTCTGGTGGGTTGATAGGACCCACAAAATCTACTATCCATTTACCAAAATCATAAATTTTAAGATATAGAAATGAGGGAATCTACTCTCTTCTAGACATATTTCTAACCATCTAACAAACATCACAACTTTTAAAAAATTCCTTGCCACTGTTATGTAGTGTTTTCCACCACAAACTTACACATAGAATATTATGTGTAGTAGCTCTTCCTACATAATGTCCTCCGGCAACACCTTCATGTGTTTTTTTTTCAAAATTTTTGACCTTTCATGAAGTAGGACATATTGGCATAGTAATCCATCATCGCACAACTTATATAAACATTCTCCAATAAAATGGTAATCCATAGACTTAATTATGAGTTTCTTTTTCTATGCAACATGGAGTTCTGCTATAAAAAAATCATCTACTGAGAAAATGGGAAATCTTAGTAAACTAATCATCTACCATTAAAAATTTAAATAATTGTGCATTAGGAATATTATCCTTTATATTCTAAGCATATTCTCTTGTAGTGATCTTGGTTAGATGATTTGGGCTTGCATTTAGTCACCAGACTTAAAAAACACCTCATATGTAGCCCCCCCAACAGTGTATTGCTCATGAAGTACCTTAGTGTATAATGGTTTGCATATAGCTTAAAATTATTCTCTAAGAGGTAATTATGATGCTTACGAAAATAATAAACCATGGGTAATCCTTTTCGCTCTGTGGTGGTATAATTTGTATTTGTTATAGAAAACATTAAATACAAGAGAAATAAATTAGATAATCCATGTCTCCTCCACCTGGATGTGATATAATAACTACCAAAGATATGGATGAAGCATCGACATCCACATGAAACATGCAGGTTCAATCAGGAAAAACCAAAACCGATGCAGGACCCATTTTCCCTTTAAGTGTCTCCAAGGCTTGATCACACTTGTTTTTCCATTGAAATTTTACATATTTCATTAAAAACCTATCCATAGGAATTTTTATACAAACATATCCTTTAATAAATGTATTATAATACCCATTATGATCCTATATTGTACGCAACTATCTAATAAAAGTAAGAGGATACAAATCTAATATGATAGCAATATTAGGAGAGTTCACCAGTAATCCTTGCTTAGAAATAATGTGTCCCAATAAAATACCAAAAGGAGAGAAGAAAATTGCTTCTTTAATTTTAAATAAAATCTATAGTTTTCTACACATGTCCAACATTAACCATAGTACCTCTAAATTCCTCTTTAGTCTGTTTAATGTGGGCTAATACTCTAGATACACCTCCAGGAACATATAGATGAATTCCTTGAATTACGCAACCATGATCATAGAAAAGATAGTCGGGGAATTCTTCAGTTAAAAAGGCATCACTATTTATTGAAAACAACCACACAAATTAGAAAAGGTAGTATTATTTAAATATTATTTGGTAATGCATAACCAGTTGTATCCTACAAACAAATCACTAAATGTTTATGCTTCTTTTCCACCAACATCATCAGGCACCTTATTTGTAAATTGGGTGGGGAATGGATTATGAGCATGTTCATCATTGATTTTTCTCATATAAACACAAATTCTATTTCTAATCATCTTCTTGTTTTGCACCACCATGTGATTGATCCCTCCCTCTAACATCTAGACCAGTTTTTTATTGAACTTCTACTTATAGATTAGATTTAGTCAGTAGGGTCTCTGCTTTACATGCCTAGTATCTCGCTTTATAATAATATTCATTTCACCCAGTTCACTTGTTATTCCCTCCATCTACACAAATTTCATGGAGAATAAATCTTGATACTCCCTTACTAGATCAATTATCTTCTCAACTATCTCATCATCCCATAATCCCCTATCAAATCCATCTCTAGGTTTTGTACGCTTCTAATTTTTACTTTCTTCATCTTAACAAAAAATTTGAAAAATATTTTGTCTCCAATTCACGTCTTGATATGTGGCGCTCTCCTTCCATCTATAAAATGTGCAAGTCCTCTAATCCTCTTCATCATGGATTTCTTCAGAAATTTCATAGCATTCCATAAATTATTGTAGCTATTGCAAATGTTGATGGGTTGAACACATGAGTATTTTCCTATGTATAATATAAAATTTTGATGAAAAAGTGTTTTCCTTCAAAACCTTGAGTGCTCGATCTAGTGAATTATCCTCAGCTACAAAACAGAGTGTAGAATTAAAATTATGGGTCATCTCCACCAATTTTATTATGCTTTTTTGCACCACCAATTCAATATACCAATTATAGGGAATGATATCTAAAGTGTGCACAAGCCTATGGAACCATTACTCTTGATGTGTATTCCTTCTATTCCAAGTGGAAACAAAAATTTTAACATGGGTTGTTGGATATTACATCCCATTACTTGACTCCTTTAAATTCTAACTCATACCCAAAACAAATACATAGAATATGCTCACACTTCAATGAGGTATTTATAACAGTCTTATGTGCATTTTACCATTGTGCTGGAGTTTCTCCAAAAAAATCATCTAATGCTAATAGCCTTAAATGTTGAAGTATTTTCTTCTAAAATTCTTGGACAGTAGACACACCATTAGTTAAACCATCATACATGGGTGGATCATTCACTTTTGTTCCAATCTAACACACTACACGAGTAATATGTGTGCACTAACTTGTTGGAACTTCATGAAATAAATTATGTCAATTCTCCATCCCTTCTTCATATTCTAACAAACTATAACCAATGATATGACAGATGAGTATGCCATCCGGAGTTTTATTAACGTATTATTAACTTTATGATGTTATATTATAGATTTTTTCCAATTATTTAACATCCAACTCCTCCTAAACATGCTCTACATATCTATCCCTTTCCCTCATATATAATGTTGCAATAATTCTAACATAACCAAACTCAAACAACCTCTTCCTTTTCTTTATATTTATATTAAATTGATTACTAAATCCCAATAAATACCAAATAGTGTTGGATAAGGGTTAGTATAATCAGTGATGTATATAAATTCAAAATAAGAAACACGTTTGACTCCATCAATATCTATCTATACATTTGATAGTTTACTAATGGGGAATATCCTATACTGATTCACCAACCTCAATTGGATAGGGGAATAGGTCATCTTAGCGTTTCCCATCATCTCCTATCTCTTCTTAGGCTAGCTATTCACATCATATCCCAAGTTTAGAATGACGTTATCCATATCATAATATCCTATCAGTGCACCAAGCCTGCATTCCAGACTCATCCTCTTCTTCCAAGAAACTTTATTTACTATGTGTCTTAGGGTATGTGTTATTGCAAATTTTAATTCCTTAGTACATTGGTCAATCTTTCTTTGAAGTATCTACAAAGTGTTTTCATCTTGAATCAAATATAAACAACTCTTCAAAAATTGTTTCATGGGACTATCTCCTACTCCAGGACTCTTAACATTTGTTTTTTCATAGTCTCTAAGCATTTCATACACTAGGTTGTCCTCCAGGATATCCCATTTTGGTACAACCAATTATCCTTATTCCTCCTTATAAGTGGTCTTATTTTTATATGGATCAAACTTGGGTGATGGATCAAAAAAATTTCTTACCTATTGTTGGTTTATAATAACCGGTAGAGCAAAATTCATTCTGATCTTGTTTCCTACTCACTTAAAAACCTTACATGGGATTGAACCTTGCATGGTTTTGAAACAATATTCTAAATATTATTCCCCTTATTATCTTACCACTTCATGGTTAGTTAGGGATAATATTTTGTTACATGAGCTAAATCTTTGTAGTACACACACGTTGAACAAGGATTGGTAAAATCTCTAGAAGGATGTCCTAGCTATACATAATTATAAAAAATAATGGATTCTCGTCCCCATAGAAACTCTCCTTTTCCTCGGTCTATCCCTGTAGGTCCTTTTCTCATCATGCCTTGACCTATACCCTACTATTTGTATGTTTCTGGTTGATTATAATTCTACACTATCCCATCTTGTCCATATCTCACCCTATATGAATCCATAGTGCAATTCCTCATGAACTACAATGCACGAAAACTATGGATATCAAGTGCTATGGACTTACATAAGTCACAGAAGAGAGCCCATTTAGAGGTTTCATACTTTTGCATCATGTGGAAACTTGGGGGTGAATGTTCCCATACTCTGCAAATTTCACACCACAAAAGTCTTCCTTGTGCGAGTGGGTTTGCTGCACTGATCGCCATATAATTTTTCATCACTAGGAATTCATTTCGATGGTGCCCCTCCCCTCTATAGATTCCGCACCATACCTCCTCACAATTTTATTTCTCTTTGGATAAATATTTCAATGGAGCTATAAGTGTAGACAATAACAATTGAACTTGGGCCATGCCAGAAATTCCTCCAACTTTAGTGCAATCTCCAACTCTTCTAGTTGGAAAGAAATATTTTACTCAGTTAAAGGTGCTTGAATATGGGGAATCAGTTTGGCAATAAAATGGTACTTATGATACTCATATAAGCAATAAAATTCCAATCCACCTACCAATACTTTGAATCTCTAATCATGATCCCAAACAGTCTCATTTTTTCCCTACTTGATATCCTCTAGCTCTATGATTCTTTGTGATGCATATTTGGGTACGTAGAGTTATTTTAGCATCACCTACTTTATTTTTCCAAGGTTCTCTGTTATCTACCATGTAGAATTTCTCTTCTACCTCATATACCAGGTTAATTCCTAATCTCTAAAATAAATTTCAAATTGTATAATCTTGGTGAGCTCAACCTGGAAATTATTTGCATCCCATATTATTTCACACATAAACAAATGTTTTTTGGGATATGGAGTCTCAAAACCATGAAAAATAGGCATATTAGAAGTATCTAGCATTTGTTTCTTACTACTAGTCCTTGGAAATGGATTTATAGGTATATTCACTATCTATTGTGGTGCACTCCTCACAATGTGCTTTAATGGAGGAATATTTGAAATGATTCCCATAAACTAACAAGATTTACTCCTACTTATCATATGATTACTTTTACTTTATTTACTAACTAAAGTATGTAAAATTATAGTTGGGAGGCTTACCTCTTGATTAACTAGTGCATGAATGGTTGTAGGTTCAGTGAAGGGCATAGTCTAGGTACGGTGATTGGGATGCACACATTCTACTACTCTCGAGCTATGCTGTGAGGCTCCACCATCCTCTCCATCTTCACATTTATCTCCGCTACTCCTTCTCTGGTGTCCCTTCCTCACTTCCTTTTTTGGTCTTCTTTCAACTGTAGGCATTGATGCATATTCTCTCCTCTCCCACTGATGCCTTAAAACCTTCTTCCACTACACAAAATTCTTCTTTCAATTTTGACCATTCTATTCCACAATAGTATTCCTTTTTTGACTTTTTTCTCTCATGCACTTACCTTTGGAGATTCTTGGTGTATCCTCTATGAATTAAATCCATCTTCAGAATGCCCGTATCACATAGCAACATCTTGATGAGGGTAGGTAATGATTGGATATATTTTTCGAGTGTTCCCTTCAAAAAAAAATTCTCAAAAATGTTTTAAGATACTATATATTCAATAACAAACTTTGTAATATACCCCTCTAATATACTCCCAAAACTAGTAGCTTTTCGCACGGAAGAACTTATCAACAAACTATAATCACCGAGCTAACTCACGAGTCAACCTTATGGGATTGACAAGGTACCATTTCCTATTTTGTTCATGTATCATTTGTACCCACTCTATTGGAAAATTTTACAATTTGAAAAGAAAACATTATATAATTTATTAAAGACATACCACTGTACATATTCATCTATGTTGATCTATTGATCTCCTATTTCACTAGCAACAAATTTTCATTCCTTTCCTTCAAGCCACTTGTAGATTTCCTCCTTCGTTGGATTCCACATTCCCTTTAATAATTAACCCTAGTCTCTACAACAAAGCCATTTTTTTGTTATTTGTATAGTCTGACCCATGTTAGCACACCAAGTGAAACTGACATAACCCCACTAGATACTGGCCCATTCAACATCACCTGCAAAATAGGTGAAATTTCACCCGAGGCATTGATGGGGACTATAGGAATGGGGAGTTTACAATGACAAAGGGTATTGAAATCAAAAGTATATAATCATCAACGATATGATAATCTAGGTCGTAAGTACTTAGGAAAAACCTTTAAGAGCTCACAAACATAAATAATTAAAAAAAAGAAAAGGGTTTCTTACTTATTAATTTTGTGGTAATATTCTTACATCGAGCCTTAGCCTACTAGTATGACAGATAATTAAAAAAACATGAAACCATGTCATAAAATATAGGAAAATGGGACACAACAACCTTCAATAATCTTCTATTATTGATAAAATGGATTTTATGCACAAGGTTACAACATTACAATATCACTCCATCTCAGCTCACGAACTTAAACATCATAAAATTATAGTATTACAAGAACAATTATAAGCTAACAAGGATTAATCATTAACCAAAACCTAATTTCTCAAACTAACTAAACCCTTAGGTATCTAACTATCCAACCTAAATCCCTTCGACATTCACCTTTTTATACATAGTTACAAAACCTTATGCCAACCTTGATACCTTGATACCATGGGAAATACTAGGGAATATAATCTCTGTGGACATTACCATGGGAAAAAATAATACTGTCCCTAATCTGGACGAAATCAAAATCTTTTTCAAATATCTATTCCAACTTAAACATTTTTTCCCATTCACTCCATATGTTACTCCTTACTACACAGTTCTCCTTTCTGCACTAGTTTTTCACACTACTCATACCACAAAAAATCTATGCGCTTATCTTCTTTATGCTTTTTTTGTGCACAAATCCCAAAATTGCCTCAAAAATTTAACATTTCCTCAACTTTTTTCTTTTCAAAATTGACCCCAAAAACTTGGTTTTAAGACTTCATAAATATTAATAATCTCATATTACAATAAATCCTTAAAAATGATGGATTTTCTTAAGTATTGTGCAATAAATAAGGTGATGCTTGATATTGGAGAGTCTCTCTCTAGAAATAGTATAATTTAGTAATAAGAAATCTAGGTAAGGTTATGAGTAAATTAGGAATATTTTGGAAAATAATGAGCTAATTTCTATCC
This sequence comes from Pinus albicaulis, assembly GCA_034641835.2. Classification (NCBI taxonomy): domain Eukaryota; kingdom Viridiplantae; phylum Streptophyta; class Pinopsida; order Pinales; family Pinaceae; genus Pinus; species Pinus albicaulis. Next base: position 883,291,322 of record CM076572.1, read on the forward strand.
ATGGTGACAATATCAATGAAAATTCATGACCATACAAAAAAGTACTATATTTAAATGTGTAATCTAATGTGATTTTTGCATATCAATGGGATACTTATTTATGGAAAAGGCTTTATTATGCATAATTTCTTAATAAATAATGTAGGCATATGTTCGAATGCTAGAAGTGAGGAGGTATCCATATATTGAATATCAGTGGCTACTAGAGGACTAGTTGAAGAGGAATTGTCAATGTTGCTATAATAAACATGAATACATGATGTATTGCAATAATGAAGAGGACATCAAGGATGTTGTTAATACCGTTGAAGGTGATCCTTTAAAAATAATGGGATTCTAGCATCTCTATTTTGATACCCAATTTACATTGTAATTAATATTTCTTATACAGGCATGTATGTTTCATCATCATGAAAATTTTACCAAGATAATCACACACAACATGTAAGTAATTTATTTTTATCACTAATTGAAAATGTTAAAAATTATCTAGGATTATGAGAACCAATACATACCATTAGATTACAAGTGGGAACATGTGAGGGAGTTGTAAATGGATTCCAAATATTCGTAGGGAACTCTATATATAATTTGTGAACCACCTTGTAATGCACAATCTCATTTTTTAGAATATCCTCCAAATTTCCCCCATTGACTTGAAAGGCACAATAGTAAATGAGGTCGGCAGAGTGACCATTATTCACAATTATTAGAGGAATGATATTATTCTTGATATGAATGTGATCGAAATATGCTCAAGTAGTTCGATTAGTTTGTCCTTTACATTTATTGTTAACTGAAGAAAAATTTACTGAAGGACGACATAAACCAACAGCAAATAAATGATTAAATCACAGCAATAAACAGAGAGAAGAAGAAGAAAACAATTGATTACAGAGTTCATCCCTGGTGGACTAAATCTCTAGGTCCAATTTCAAGTGGGCCTCCATTTTTATTAGGATTGATATTGAGGAATTTCTCTACATAGAAATGAAATAGAATGACTGTGCTTGCAGGCACTTCTAAACTCTGTAAATAGAAATTACTCTCTCTCACCTTTCGGATGCATGTCTCTTCTTTCAATTCTGACACTTGACAATTGAGAAATTCTGCAAACAAAACTACCTCTATCTTGCTGAAAAATGAAGTTCAAAACATCCATCTTCCTTCATCAAAACTTTTTCATGGTTTTATAATTCTGCATCGAACCTTCAAATGTCAAAAATAACAATTGGTTGAGCAAAATTAGAGATGAGTGCTTGAATCCCTATCTTCCACATAAACATAGGGATAAGTTAATACACTTTATGCGCTAATATTAAATATAAAACCCAAATATAAACCATTGGATAAAATCCTTAGTGGGTGGCTTGCTATCTGGGCGGAAGAAAATATTCATGACATCTGATCAAAATGGGTGGTCAATATTAGCATTGGTGGTTACGGTTTCCTTCAGTGGTCTTGGTCTTAACCCAGATGGTTCCAGCAACAGATGTCACATGGCATATCCATCATGGGTTTTAACAACTGGAAGTTAACAATTGTAAACCACAACTCAGAACCATTAACATTCTCCACTGTGATTGTTCACTTGACTATGGTTTCAAACTCCGACATGGTTTTAAAGTCAGCACGTTTTAGCTGTCTAATGTTTTAAACATTTGTTTTATTCCAATGTTCGAGAGTGGGTTTTATGAATTGCCATTAGGTTTTGTACCATGGGCCTGAAAAAAAATTGCACTAGAATTTTTAACATAACTTTTAGGCTTTTAGGTGCGTATGACATATGTTTTAGATATTTAGGAATAAGACTTTACAACTCATAAGGTTTTTCAAAATAGGAGACCTTAGAACTAGGTCCATAAATATCATGTCCCCTTTTACACCTTTTCATCCCAAATTCGAAACAAATGATGACCATGAAATTGAATAACCTTTTCACTGTCAAAAGTGAGCCATGATCAACTTGGGGACATTTTCTTTGGGAAAAATTGATGAAACTGGTAGATTGGACACTGAACCAGACATTAGACTTCTGGAGTTGACTAGACTTCTCTATTGATCTGTACTGAACCAGATCGTCCTGGATCAATCCTCTCCACTTGAAAGATTTTTGACCACAAAAGCTTGATTTTAAGCAGACAATAAGTGAGAATACAACTCCCTCACTTTCATCTTGACTTTGATGAGATATAACCATACCTGATCGCCGACTTGAATCTGATGATTCACTTGATGCATATCATGGTGGAATTTGTACCTGACTTGACTCAATGCTTGTCGTGGCACAGAAGAATGTAAGGCTTGATTGTAAGCTTGATGCACGTAAGTTAAAAATTCATCCCACAACTTAGAATGTTTACTGCAGTTACCTCAAAGAATATGTATCTTAGTCCTATTCACCATTTCTGTCTATTCTTGAATCAAATCCATGCTACCCCATGGTTGCAAAGGAACTGGAAGTGGCATGTGCAAACCAATATTTTGGTTGGTTGGCTTGCTTTTTGAACACATTACACATCCCTTTATGTACTTCACAATTGTTTCATACATGTGAGGCTAGTAACAATAACTTTGACTTTGTGTCATAGTCTCTCTTACGCCAAACTATCCTACCTTCCAAGAAAGATGAACTTCTCGAATAACCTGCAATTTTTCTATTTGCGGTACACATAACTTACCTAGATGATATAACAACCTATCATAAATATGATAATTGATTTATTCTATTTGAGAATCATGAATTAATGATTCATAATTATCTTCGAAATCATCATCAGTACTATACTATTCTACATAACTTTCATGAACCAATGAACTATTATGTAGTACTACTGAAGCATTCAAATATAGTCTGGACATCATATCAACTACTTTACTTGTTACACCTTCCTTGTCCTTAATTACTAAGTGAATTTGCTAAAGAAAACCCATCCGACTTTAGTGAGATTGCTGCAGCTTATTATATGACTAAAAGTATTGAAGCAACTGATAATCTATGTGAATCATTGTTTCCATTGCATTACCACTAACATCTGTTTTAAATGGTTGTCGATGATCTAACAAAACTATGAAGTTTTTCTGCTTAAATGAATCAACAACTTTAAAATTGACACACATTCTGCATGTCCCATTTTGCTTATCAGCCAAAATTATGGGTGAACTATATGGAGATGAACTGGGTCGCATGGATTCCATCGCTAGAATTTTTTTCTTTATTTCTTTACACTTTATAACTGACTTTTGACACATTCCATTATTAGGGGCATCAACCATCAACTACATCTCATGTGATATGCCCTTTTTATGAAGTAGATGTTTTGGTTCTTTAACTACATCTTGAAATGAATCTACCTTTTTAACAAAATTACCTTCATACTGAAATTCACAACCTAAAAAAGTATCATTAAGATGCTTATGTTGCTCTTTTATCGACATGAGTATGTATCTCTTACTTGAACTAATTAAGTGCTTCATCTGATTAGCATTCATAAAATTCAAGTGATTTTGAGTTTTATGTGCCCGAACGATGTACATAATCCCATCTTTCTTGAGATGATACATATGTTCCTTCCTATAAAATACTTCATCATGGTCATAGAGATAAGGGCTTCCTAATACAATTTGAAATATGTCTAACGGTACCACATCCAGATCTACTTCGTCGATATACTTAGTTGTGATTGCAAATTTTAATCGACACTCTTTGGTAACATGAATTTGAGATTGTTCCTTTAACCATCCTCAAGGATATGGTTTTGGATGATTATGTGTTTTCAAACCCAATTTTTTAACCAATGACTCAGGTGTCAAATTTTCCTGTGATCCCATATCAAACAATGTATCTATCTTAGTATGCTTTGAATTTACCCTTATATGAAATATCTCGATTCCTTTTCCTTCATTCAACTGTGTGATATTAGAAGAAGAAGAAGTACTAGCTTCAAGAAATTTACATGTTGTAACCATATAAGTGATTTTGCCTTCATCACATGAATCCGATCCCAAGTCCAAGCCTTGTTGGATTGTTGTTTCAACCTTCTTTTCACCCTTCTTCATTTGGAAATTTTTTGGCTTTAGTTCCGGATGAAGTTTCCAACACCTAGCTTCATCACGATTGATCATTTGGCAACATGTACAAGTAGGTCTATCATCTTCCTTCTGAGCTATAGAAGTCTTCTTTCCCTTTGACTTGCCCTTTTTTTTTTTGTCTTCGGTTTCCATCAGCTTTGATGTCTTTGGTGTAAAATTGAATGGTCTACCACCTGATTGGACATGAGTAGATTGGACAAAAATTTCATCAAAATCATTAGGATTGCACATTAAAAAGTATGCTGCAAATATGAATGCAAACTGCCAATATAATTCAACAAAGTTTCTTTTGTGTCCAAAGAAATACCAAGTGCTAACACTTTCTTTCTGAATTCCTTTGTGAAATCTTGAACATTTTGTCCCTTACCTTGTCGCAAGCATTGCCAATAAATCACAACTTGCTTTGTGTGACCCAACGAATAGAATTGCTTCTTTAGATATTTTATAAACTTAGTCCATGAGGTGATAAATTTTCTTTTACGCTTTAAATCTATCTATGTCTTAATTTCCCACCAGATCAAAGCAGTACCCCCCACTCTAAGAGTAGCTAATTGGATCTTTGTCTTATCATCAATAATATTTTGAATACAACAATAGACTTGTGACTGTTTTACCCAATTATCTAGTTTCTCAGGGTTTATTTCACCATCGTACATAGGTAATTCAAACTTAATATCAATTTTCAAAAGTGGACTCTTATGTTTCTTTTATTTTTCTGATTCAAAACTAGAAGTAGAAGAGGAAGAAGAAGATGATGGACATTATGGAGGAGAAGGAGATTTATCTTCCTTTCCTTTACCCTTGTCCTTCTTTGATGCTTTCGACCATGATGATGCATCTCTCATATTCTTGTTTTCATATAATTGTGCCAGCATCTGCTGCATGTTTAGAAACATTTGATGGATTTGATTCTCATCCATGGGTTTCATTTCAGTAGCTTCAAGAGTCTCAACGTTCTCAGTACCTATCATCATAGATTGATGAAAAAATTTCCGCTTTCTGATCTCTGGATCGAATTCCTCAAGCTTTCGTTTTTCACATTTCAATCCCAACCTGTTTAACATCCACTGACAAGCTAACTACAATTCACAACCTGGCTCTGATACCAAAATATGATCTGAATGTGATCGTAATATGCCTAAGTAGTTTGATTATTTTTTCCTTTGGATTGATTGTTAACTGAAGAAAAATTTACTAGAAGATGACATAAACTAGCAACAAGTAAATGATTAAATCATAGTAATAAAAAGAGAGAAGAAGAAGTAAACAGTTGATTACGGAGTTCGTCCCTAGTGGACTACATCTCCAGGTCCACTTTCAAGTGGGCGTCCATTTTTATTAGGATTGATATTGAGGAATTTATTTACACATAAATGAAATAGAAGAATTTTGTCACAAGCATGTCTGAACTCTGTAAATATAAATTACTCTCTCTTACCTTTCCGATGCTTTCCTCTGCATTCAATTCCAACACCGGGCGACTGAGCAATGCTGCAAACAAAACTGCCTCTATCTTGCTGAAAATAGAAGTTCAAAACATCCATATTCATTCATCAAAATTTTTTCATGGTTTTATAAGTCTACATCAAACCTTCAAATGCCCAAAATAACAATTGGTTGAGTAAAATTAGAGATGAGGGCCAAAATCCCTATCTTCCACATAAAACTAGGGATAAGTTAGTACACTTTAGGCACTGATATTAAATATAAAACCAAAATATAAACCATAGGATAAAATCCTTAGCTGGGCGGATTTCTAATCGGGCGGAAGAAAAGATTCATTGCATGTGATCATCACAGGCGGTTTCCTCCGGCGGTCTTGGTCTTAACCTCGATGGTTCCAGCAATAGATGTCATATGGCATATCCGTCGCGGGTTTTAACAACTGGTGGTTAACAGTTGTCAACCAGAACTTAGAATAATTAACATTCTCTACCATGATTGTTCATATGATAGCGGTTTCCAACCTTGACACGATTTTAAAGGCCGCGCAGTTTAGATGTTTAATGTTTTAAACATTTGTTTTATTCCAAAGTCCTAGAGTGGTTTTATGACTCGTCAGTAGAATTTTTACCATGGGCCTTCGAAAATTTTTGCGCTAGGATTTTTAACATATCTTTTAGGATTTTGGGTTTGTATGACATATGTTTTAGGTATTTAGGAATAGGACATTACAATTCATAAGGTTTTTCAAAATAGGAGAACTTAGAACTAGGTCCATAAATAGCATGTCCCCTTTTACACCTTTTCATCCCAAATTCGAAACACATGATGACCATGACACTGAAGAACCTTTTAACTATCAAAACTGAACCATGATCAATTTGAGGACGTTTTCTTCCAGCAAAATTGATTAAACTGGTGGATTGGAGACTAAACCGGACATCGGACTTCTGGATTTTACTGGACTTCTCGACTGATCTGTACTGAACAAGATCCTCCTGGATTAATTCCCATCACCTATAGAAACATTTTTCCTTTCCTTAGGGAATATGCTTAAGAAAGTGTTCCCACCAAATTGAAGGGAATACACATGGAAGGTTGAATCATTCATTTAAGGGATTATATTGAAGGGAGAATTAGAGAAAAATTGAGGTCTCTAATGGGCATCCTAAGAAATATTATAAAATAATATTGGAAATATTAAAATAATATTAAGGTACATCATCAAATTTTATAGGAAAAAACAAAGGACTACTTTTTAAATTCGTAGTTTCAACTTGTCTCCCTATGGTTTTACTAATATTTCGAGTGGGAGCACTCATTGGATGAATAATTTAATTCATCACCCATGGATTTCCCATGTTGCATACTTTCAATGGACCCTGCTACATGAAAAATGCGAAATACATGAAAAAATGTGATTGCAATAAAATTTTCCATGTATTTCTCATTTTTCATGTAGCAGGGTGAATCAAAAGTATCGAACATGAGTACTCTTTCGGTGAGGAATTTAATTTACCATCCAATGAGTACTCCCACTAACAATTTGAGTAAAACAATATGGAGATAATTTGAAAATATGAGTTGAAAAATTAACTTTTTTATTTTTTATCTTTTAATATTTTTACATTTCTACTCAAAAAATGGTGAATCATCGCACATGGTTGACATCATCATCTTGAATCCTATTGGTTATTATAAATTTAATTTTGGTTGTACAATTTTCTTTTGAGTCCCATATTATACCTTAAAATTTCTCTAATGCATGTAGTCATTCTAGCAATAGAGGTGCACAAGTGCAAGAAATGGTGATTTTATGCATACTAACACATCCATGGATGAATAAAACACTTACATGAGGAATTTATGTTTGATATACTCAATTTTTTCCCTTGAATTTAGGTAGGAAAAGATCCAAATCCTTAATAGGCTGAGAAGGTCATGACGGATGTATTTCTTAGTGAACTAAAGTGGCACGAGCAAGGAAACCATTAAGGGACTATAGAGAATTGGAAGGATTTCCTCATACATTATGCATGCACGAGTAGAATGAGGAATAGCTATTATTAAGGGAATGTAGGGAAATAAATGTATCTTCTTGTTGCTATGCAATCCAGCTAAGAAGCATCTTATAAATTGTGTAGACCCTAGGATTAGTGGGGAAGAGGAGTCTTTATTAATCATTTTCCTATGAGGGATAATTTCCTTCACCTAGATAAATTATTTAGGCTCTTGAAGAGTTCCCTTTGTGGTATTATGTCTTCTCTAGGGGGTGGGTAGCTATAAAGATATTGATGTGAAAAGAAAAAAAAAATCATGGTTGGTATAAATGAGCTCATTGCTAGTTAATTGGTAGCCTATAATTTAGATAAGTGTCTCTTTTTCCCTTATTTAATATGTGAACTTAATTTTACTTGTTACATATTATTAAATAATGGTATTGTACTTGTGATGAATATAATGTGAGTATATTTTGAACTCAAATATTTTTTTTGTAAGATTGGGAGGTGTTACACTAAAATTTGTCACCATGATGTTTAGTTGTCTATATGGGTTCATCATTACCTATTTATTGCTCCCTTAGAGGTCTAAAAACCTAAAGTTCCTAAATCAAGTCTTTCTAATTGGGAATAATATTATTAAAACCCTGTAAATCCAAACTCTGCACTTTTCCTAGTACTTTCCTATGGTACCGTGGTTTATTGCTATAAAACCTGTGGCACATATCTCACATTCTACTCATTAAAATTGTGGACTCACGTAAAAGGTAAAATAAGAAGAAAAGTAACTTCTAGAAGCCCAGCTTGTCAAATATTCTCCCAACTGAGGCCTTCTAGAAGCGCTATCTGGTCGAGCTTTGCCCCTTCCATTCATGAACCTTTATCCCTTCATAAATGGAGTTCTCTGTTTCTTTTTGGAGCTGAAATCTCATGATGAGAGGGCTTTATCCCTTCCTTTCTGGAGCTGAAACTACTTCCTTTCTGTTATAAATTGAGACCAAGTTTCAATCTCAAGGGTAATTAGAACTTGGTAGTTTTGAGGTGAATTACTAAAGAAATTATACTCTCCACACTTGGCGTCATTGACATGAGAAATATTACATACTCGCCCATAGTCTTATGCTGATTTAGAGAGTTGGAGTCTTGTAAAACTGAGGAAAACGACTGTTCGGGACCCTTGAAGAACCTGTACAAAAATCACCGCGTCAAGGTTGTAAGGTTTATTCTTTTATTCAATGTTAATACAAATGGATTCTATTTTCTCATTAAGTTGTTCATCTATCTTTTGAATAATTTAATTCTTGGATTCCTTTATCACTAAGATAAATTATTGCTTTTGAATTATCAAATCTTATAGATGCTTTTGATCTTGTTTTCTTATCTTTGATTGCAGATTTATACGCTGGATGAATACTTTCTAGAGTGACTGGATAGAAGACCGAGTAAAGCGTTGGACTTCAGGTAGGAGCATCTTTCCATAGTTAATTAATAATTCTTAAGAATAATGGTCTAGAGAAAATGGTCTACATTTTTCTGTTTGTTTCTAGATTTCCTTAGGATACTAGGGAGATCGCTCTTTTCTGCAAGAGGGATTTGTCCATCTAACAAAATGGAGACTCCGTTGGGGAATAGTCTGAACTTATTTTTCTTTTATTTTTAGTTTGATTTTTGAGATTTATTTGATATTTCTTTGACTGAGATTAGCTCAAAACTTGATTGGTTAGAAAACTCAATAGGATCCCTAACTAAAAATCTGTATTTTTATTTTTTCTCTAGTTTTCCTGCCTTCCAGACATTTCTCTTAAATACAGAGCAGTAGACTTCGCAATTTTTAGTAGAATAGAGTGCGATACTGCACCTTATTCCATTAAAAATTGTGGACCTCTGGAAAATTTTAGAAAAAGTAGAAATTTTGTTTTCTGGCATCCCATTACTTGATTTTTGTTCTTTACCCAATTTGTCTTGGTTGTCAAAGACTTCTGTGAAAAGTTTATTGTAGTAATTCTATGTTTAAATTGATATTTTCAGTTAGTTTTATTTTATGATTAAATGTTGCCTTGTTCTCCCATTGCTCTGAATCGGAAAATTATGTATACCTTAGCTAATTGGTATGTCATTGTTTTGTTGAGCCATTAATATTGATGCAATTATTACTCTTAAGAAATTTTGATTATGTTTTCATTAGCAAACTTAGAAAACCTATTTCTTAGATAAGGTATAAATTTCATTTTTAAAACTATTATTGGATGCTTTGTCTTATTGCTTAAATAAGTGGGAAGATCTTAGTTAGATTACAAACTGAGTTAAGACATCCTACAACTTCTAGATAGAGTTCAATATTAGAAATTTATTTTAGTTTTGAGTTTTGTAGTTTTAAATCTTTTTTATTTTCTTTTGGAAGAAGTTTGTTTTTGTTTTCAATCTTAATGATATAGGGAATTTCATTTTGAGAAAAATATATTTTTGGAATTGAAATCTTTGAATTTTCCTCTTTTCAAAGTTTCTCATATAGGAAAGAAAGAATTGATATTTTGAAAGTTTTTGAAAATATCTCAACTCTTTCCTCTAATTAGATTCCATTGAAAAGAAATGAGTTGTTTATCATATAGATGCATTATAGCGTATTTTCCGTATCATGAAAGTTTCATTTCCGTACCTATTGTCCTAAGAAACTACCAGTTAAAATTAATGCTTAATTAAAATCAGTCTAGAAATTTTATATTTTCTAGGGCTCTTTTCCACCAACATCGCTTAGGCTAGTGTCTTGGAATAGGTTTTAGTTAACTTTCCAAGACGGTAAAAACAAAAAAGTAGTTGATCTTGCAGTAGGAAAATCCAATTATAGCATGTATGCTCTGGGAAGCTCTTCCTAAAGGATTCAAGCACGAGATGATATCCAAACCAGTGAAGTAATCATACCTATCTCATTGGGAACGATACAAGATGTGCACGTATTAAAAACGATAAACCTCGATAGACCATTGTTGAGGAGCTTGGGGTCACTTGTCCGTAAACCTTGGATTATGTCAAGGAGACTTCAAGGGGATTGAGCTTGTTACTCTACCCTTGCATGTATATCAGATTGTAGACTGTTCCCCTAGGTATATGTCTTCCCATTGGTGACCTTAGTGGCCATAAACTTTAGGATTATTTCCCAAGGTGACGGTGGAGGGGAGGTTCCACTGTACACGGAGAAGACGTCGGCTAGACTCACTTGGACTCTCTGGAGGGTTATCTTCACTTGAGATGGTTTAAGTGGAGGAACTTGCACTGGTTTGTTTCATTAAGCAGTTTTTCGGGGTAACTATTCGAACTGCCATTTCTGCATTAAAATTCTACAATGTTGGATTTCATCACCAACTAGTGTTTTTTGTGCGAGAATCTACTGTTTGTGTGTGGATTGATCTCTTAGATTTTTTATAGGCGTGTTATTTATTTGATTGTTTCTTAGTGACCTTAGGATCATTTGATTGAAATTTTCTTTGTTTGAGTGTGTTAAAAGTTTTAATCGTGGCAGAATTACCAAGATAGTCACGTAGAAATCCTGGGAAACCCCATGAGTATACACCAAGCCACTTTAAAAAACTTAAATCTCTAATACCAAATGCTATCAATAGAACTCGATTAATAGAACACGGAGAATCATCCATAATTATTCATCCTGATTCTGAAGTAGATCAATTGAAAATAGCAGAACATAATCCACATAAAATTTTGATTTCCGAATTAACTGAATTTGATTCTGCAACAAGTGAGTTATCAGCTGAAAAAACTGAAATTTCTGAATTGGAAACTGACTCTGCTACATCTGAACCTACTTTAGAGTTCGCTCCTCCAACTTTTGGTCATCCTGACTCACCCAGATTAAGAAACTAGATCAGAAAATATCTTCCTCCTGATCTCATTAGTATTGAATAAATTACTGATACTGAAGAAGAAGTTGTTCTTCCTTCAGCTCAGGAATCTTTAAATCTTAGAGAACATGAATCAAATTTTTATATTCCTTTCAGACATGAAGCTTGGTATTCTTCATTAACATATTTTATACAAACGTAGGTCTATAGTATTCGCCACACCGAATTCCCTTTTTCCCTACATAAATAGGTTATAGACCTCTGCTAAACATGTCTAGTGAGTCATATATATTTACTGAATCGCCAAAAAAAAATTTGTATGGTGGTCTGTCTGTACCTATAGGCTACTAGTCGCACTCTGGTACATTCTAAGCAAAATATCCTCTTCCCAACAAACCAATGTCATCATCTAGCTTGAATGAGTCAAATACTAGAACTTTGAACAATGAGAAAATTTATATGATGTCTAGAAATACCCCAAACCTCGGTTATCAAGGTAGGAATTTATCGCTCGGGGGACAACCTCAAAGTAGTAAAATAAAGCCTGGGGGGAAACCTCAAGGAAAATACATACCTTCAGGGTTAGTACCAACCTCAAGGACAGTACATACCTCAAGGTCAACCTTAGGGACAGTATATGCCTCAAGGTCAGTATGTGCCTCAAGGTCAATATCAACCTCAAGGGCAGTACCCAGCTCAAGGATTGCAACCTCCTTTAGGAGAAAAGTTCTATCCAGAACAACAAATGTTACAAGGAGGTTGAAATTATCGAGTAAATTATCAACCATATGTTCAACCAAGTTACGGTCCATCTTATGTACAAATTTCATTGGGACCTTCATATCCCGGAATGGTGTGAGATCCATCTCAGGTCCAACAGAATTTAAAACCAAATGTGCAAGTACCTTATTATCAAGTTGGAAAACAAGCTAGTTATAATCAACCACAACAAACTGTCCAACCTTCCATTCAAATACCTGCATCTGGTCTTGTTCAATAGCATGGTCTGAGTACACCTACGACTCCGCCACAAACTACTGCTCAGACTTCTGTTCAACCTACCATACATATTCCTAGAGTGTCTACAACTCCTATTACTTTTTCCTCTCAAACATCGGTACATATTCCTCAAGTCTCTATTCTGTAGTCTGGACCTACAATTTATACTATTGTTCATATGTCGATGGGACAACCTGGTACAAGTATAGTTATAAAAATTCAACCTCAGTTTACTTATCAACCATATCAGGGGCCATATCAACATGGACCTGTTCAAAATTCAGCTTACCCGGAGCAGTCGTACCCTGGGTATACATATTAGACACCTGTTCAATGCCAATATGGTCTAGTTATTCTTGGTTACCCAAGAGGAATTTCGATTCCCAATGCACAGGCTATTCTTGGATATCCTGGTTATCCTCCTCCTGGGACGGGTTTAGTCTCGCAAGGTTATCAAAAATACCCTACCCATCAATTACCATTCATACCAACTTTAGATCTACTTGATTTATCTCGCCTTATTAATGATCCTATCTATTATCATCTATATTGGCCTCCTATGCCGCATATTTTTCCTAGTGGTATCCCTGAGTTTGAAGGAAAATCAAGAGAGGATCCTTCTAACCATGTCATGAATTACCACCTTTGGTGTGCATCCAACTCATTAATTGATGATTCCATTCGACTTAGACTTTTTTAGAGAACGTTAATAGGATTAGCTGCCAAATGGTACATTGAATTACCACAAGGCTCATTTACCAATTTCAACACTCTAGCAACTGCTTTCTTAACTCACTTTTAGTTTCTAGCCAGATACCACAATGGCACGAAATTATTAACTTCACTAAAAAAATCTACATCTACATACATATCAAATCATATACATGAATGTAGAAGTAGAAGATGTTTGGTAAAAGTTTTTATCTTGGATCAAATATTGGCAGAATGGTTTATTAAATCATTGCTACCAAAAATCATTGAAGATGTAGCTAAAGGAGGAGTTGTTACAGAAGAACAAGTTATTGCTTAAGTTGAGTATCTTGACATGGTATATACCAAGTCAGGTACTTTGTATGAGAATATTCTTGATTTACCTCATCTTAGTTAGATAACAGCAAATACTTCAGGGTCTTATGCCACTGATGGTGTAATCGGTTCAGTTAGTATGGCTAAGAGTAAGAAAAAATCTTCCAATATTACTTCTCCCATAATAACTTTACTGGATTCACTGAAAGGAGAATCTTCCTTGGAAACATTTGCTGATATTCACATTATACATTCATTAACTAGAAAGTCTAAATCTGGCAACAAGATTAAAGGGAAGAATAAAAGTAATCAGACTTCACCTCCGAAGGAAAAAACTGATAAAAATGAATCAACTAATGATAAATGGAAACATCGTTATCATTGTCTTATCTGTGATAAGGATCATTTCACCAAGGAATGTCTGCATAGGGCCGAGGTATATAAATTCCTCAAAGGTTCATCCACCCCTACTGTTTTAAAGGATCCTTTTCCTGTTCAAGATAGCAAAATGATTGGATCTTCTTCTAATGCATCAACATATATTTTGATGGTTATGACTTGATCGCAAGATTATGGTAGTAAAAGTCTCGTTGCTAGTAAAGAAGTAGAAAATTATAATTATGCACCAGTTACATCTCCTTCGGTTTTTGATCCACTGCATATTGAGAAACCAAATCCTGATTTAGTAATCAAAATGCATGCTAAAGGTGTACTTCGTAAATCAGATTTTAATCCACATGTGAGAGCCGCTCAGAATTACAACATTGTGGAGGATTTAGCAATATCTCCTACAGTAATGTTGGCCTTAGAAATGTTGTAATCATGTCTAGAGCAAAGGAAATTACTCTTATCAGCCACTGGAGCCGTAGATATTCAGAATTCAAACCTCATGGTCTTCGATTTAGAAAATTTTACGCCTCGCCTCCCTCATTAAATGGCTTTTCAGATCCAATTACTAGTAAAAAACACACATTTCTTTCGTATTGTTATTGATGAAGGAGAATCTACGTGTATCATGTTGTTAAACTATTGGAAATCACTTGGTTCTCCAACCCTTAACCAGTCACCAACAATCCTTAAAGCTTTTGATGAAAGAGGATTCCATCCATTCGAAATTTTACAGGATCTACCTATAGAGGTTGAAATAAAAACCGTTAATTTAGATGTGGAAATAGTTGATGCCCCTCTAGATTAAAACCTTCTTCTGGATTGAAGTTGGTCTTATGATATGACTGTTGTCGTGTCATCTGTATTTTGAATAATTATATTTCCTCATCAAGGAAACATTGTGAAAGAAAATCAGCTCTCATATTATTCGTCTGACCTAGCTTCTACTGATAGTATTCAGCACGTTGGAAAAATGAATATCCCTTATGAGGATGTAGGAGTAGGTTCAATCAAATATGTCGCTTTAATGGGAAATTTTTCTATGCCTCCACCTAACGTACAGGATAATATTGCTAATATCAATATGATTACATCAAGCACTATTCCATTTTCTGATCCTTGGATACTACCTTTAGGATCAGAACTTGATTCATTCAATCGCATGATGTCTTTGAATCCTTTTGACATAGAATATCAAGAAGTAAAATCATTTTCCGATCCTTTATCAACTGATGATGATCCAATCAATGTTATCAATGAAGAATCATTTTCAACATAAAGCTTGGCTACAACATCAATTCCTGATACTTTTCAACAAGTGTTTCATATTGATGAAAGAATTCGTGAATTCTTGTCCGTATATGAATTACCATGGGATGATCTCCATCATAGGTCATCATTTTTATCTGAGCTTGATAAATTCAAAAATAAATTTTCCTCTATTTTTACAGCTGACTATGTCGAGGAACCTCAGAGTCCAATATCGATCACAAATTTAGATTCTGAAGTAAATTTGGGGAATATTTCTTCCACCATTCCTATTGACATATCAATGAAACCTGGAATTATTGAAAACAGTCATATAGGTAATTCATGTATGTCAAATGAAATTTCTACATATAAAGCCATATTTAAATAATTTCGTGGCATATTTTCCTAGTCTTATGAGGAAATGCATGGAATCAATCCCAACATTGTCATTCATGAAATAAAGACTTACCCGGATGCTAAACCTATTAGAAAACGATTACATCTGATACATCCACAAAAAGCTGCTGCCATTAAAGTAGAAGTTGAGAAATTACTGAGAGAATTTTTTATTTATCCGATCACGTTAACGGATTGGGTATCTAATATTGTTCTTGTTATGAAAAACAAGGAACAATACCAGTATGTGTTGTCTATAGGGATATTAACAAAGCTTCTCCTAAAGACAATTATCCAACTCCTTATTTATGTGCTAGAAATGAAATTTATTCATTTATGGATGGATTTTCCGGATACAATCAGATCAACATACTTCCTGCCGATCAACCAAAAACAACATTCATTTGTCCTTGGGGAATATTTTCTTACTGTAAATTACCTTTTGGATTAAGGAATGCTAGGGAAAATTTTCAAAGGGAAATGTCCTATGCTTTTCATGACATTAAACACATTGTGCAACCTTATCTCGATGATTTACCTGCTCATTGGTTACATAGGGAAGATCATCCTACTCACTTACGAGTGATTTTTATGTGATGTAGGTATTATAAGGTTCTCTTGAATCCACACGTGTATTTTATGTGTACAATATGGTAGGTTACTCAGATTTTTTGTTTGTAAATAAGGCATTCATGTCAGCCCTTTGAAGTTTGAGGCCATTATTAATTTACCTCCTCCTTCCACACTCTGCCAACTCTAAAGTTTGCAAGGGAAAGCAAACTTTCTGTGTAGATTTATCCAGAACTATGCTAAGTTAACCAAAGTTTTTACCAGTATTTTGAAACAAAATATTCCTTTCATTTGGGATGAGATCACTAATCAATCTTTTGATGCTTTAAAACACATGTTGACCCATGCACCATTACTGCATCTACCAAATTATAGGCAGGATTACTTTTTATACTTAGCAGCCTCTGACTCCACTATTGAAATGGTGTTAGTTCAGGAAGATGAATTCCACAAAAAACATGTGATTTACTATCTTAGTCAGAATCTCAATCCTACAAAGATTAAATACTCACATGTGGAGAAATTGGCCTTAGCAGCAGTTCAAGTTGTCCAACATTTTCGTCATTACATTTTGTTACGAAAAACAACTGTTATTTCTAATTGTAACCCGATGATGTACATTTTGACTAAACAATTTCTCGGGGGAAAATAGTCTAAATGGATAGTTAACCTTCAAGAGTTTGATTTAGAATTTGAGAAATCCAAATCAAAGAAATCACTAGTGTTCACCGAACTTATGTATGACTTCCTAAATACTGAGACAGAAACTGTGGTAGAGCATCCAATCACTAATGAATATTTGTTTCTTATTAGTACGCTAGATCCTTGGTATGGGGATATCATCAATTATCTCCAAACCCAAAATCTTAGGCCTAAAATTTCACGTTCACATCGATGAAATATCCGTTACCAATCCTCGCAATACAATATTGTTGGAGACATGCTTTATCGTCGTGTTGTGGATTTTGTATTTAGACAATATTTGACTCATGAAGAGGCTGAACAAGTTTTGAATGACTGCCATTCTGGAGCATGTGGTGGTCATATGGCTGGGTATTCCACAACCCAAGTTATATTGCACGCTGGTTATTTTTTGCCTTCGTTATTCAAAGATTGTATTCTTGCGGTCCGAAAATACCACAACTCTCAAATTTTTGATCGGAAAATGTGTGCATGAGCAGCTCCTCTTCACCCCATAATTGTTGTCGGTCCTTTTGAAAAATGGGGCATTGATTTCATTACATGTAACCCTCACTCAGCCAGGGGGCATGGGTATATTATTCTCATAGTAGATTATTTTACCAAATGGGCCAAGGTGATGCCTACATTTGTGGCAGATGGAAAAACTGCAGCCACATTTGTATTTAATCATGTGATTGCTTGATTCAGTGTACCCCAAGCTATCATTACTGATCATGGGAGTCATTTTCGAAACATCATGATTACCAAACTTTTTGACCAACTTGGCCTATGCCATGATAGTTGTACTCCATATTACCGATGGGCTAATGGTCAGGTTGAAGCCGTCAATAAAGTTTTAACCATTATGATTAAAAGGATAATCGAGATTCATAAATAGAATTGCCATAATATGCATTTCTCAGCACTTTGGGCATACCAAACCTCATCAAAAACTGCAACAGGGTTCACTCCTCTTCAACTGGTCTACAGTTTAGAAGCTATGTTACCGATTGAATCCAGAATACCGTCACTCCAATTAGCCATAGATTTACTACTGGCCACTTCTGAAGAGGAAAAAAAAATTTTTTACCTGAAATAATTAGATGATACTCGGCGCACCATTGCATTAGCAGCCAAAGCTCATAAAAAACACGTTAAAGCTTAGTACGGCCGAAGTGTTAGACCTCGTGTTTTTTCAGAAGGTGACCTAGTATTTATATATGACGAAGCTAACGATAAAATAGGAGCTGGAAAATTTGAACCGATATGGCATGGTCCTTATATTTTCAAGCGAGTTCTTGCAAAAAGGGCTTACGAATTGATTGATTCTAACGAGGTCTCTTTAGATAAACCTAGAAATGGAATTTATCTGAAGAGATATTATGCTTTATTTTTTTTGTGAAGATCTTACCTACGCATTAGTTATTTTTCTAAGATTATTTGCTTTAGATTAGATGAGTGTGTCTAGTTTAAGTTTACGTTGACTATTATTCTTGCTTATCTTTATTACTCTTGATATTGCAGATGTCGATGTCCCTTCCAGCATACATTTGTTTTCCTAATGGTTCATGTCGTAGTACATCGAATATATCTTCCACGGCCTGTGTTATTTATTCACCCACCGATGATTTATTTTATATGCATGGGGTAAGCCTTGGTCAAACAATGAATAATGTTGCAGAATATAGTGCATTGATTGAGTTATTATCTTATGCCATTTCATTTCGCATTCAGCATTTTATCCTTAGGTTATATTTAAACAGAGTATACGCAATTAAAAATCCAGGGTTACTGAGATTATTTTTGAAGGTTCGTCTCTTGGAAAGAAAGTTTGATTGCATTGAATATCAACACATTCCAAGAATATTAAATACATTGGCTGATGCATTAGCTAATAATGTTATAAATAGACATTTACGACATTAAAAAGTAAATTAAAACAACATTCGATATCTGTTGAACAAGATAGCCAGCAAAAGTAGTCATATCATATATAGAGTTGTGTTTCAAAAAATATTACATCATCTAGGACCATAGTTTTAAACCACCTTATGATCCGAAAGATAGTGATACAAAAAGAAAAAATATAATAATATGTGGTGATAATCCACTATCCATGATGATGACCATGATAATATACTATAGCCTATGCCACTCTATGCATGTATCTCCGAAACTGGCTAGGAACACTAGTGACATGCCTCTGGAGACGAAGAGGAATATTTTCCATCGTAGTCTCTCGAATGTCTCTAGTGTTGTAAATACTGAGAGGGGGGGGGGGTGAATCAATATTCCTTTCAATTAGAGCATTAGTTAATCTTCAATTATTATAAGTGTTTGTACAATGATAGCACCAAAAAAGAGGAACACAAATGCACTTAGTTTTTAAGGTGCAAACCCACCCCAGGAAAAAAACCACCTAATGCATTTCTAATAATTCTTTAATATTCAACTCCAATTGAAAATAAAGCTCCAACTTCCTAGAATCTAGAAAAGAATTCTTCTCTAGCTCCCACTGGATGGAAGCTTCGACGCTCGAGATTCCTCACTATTCAACTGAATGAATGCCCTAACACCCAATGAGCTACAACTCACCCTAGCACCACCCCACCACCCTATAGAAGAATAAAAGAAGAATGGACTCCCATACCAGGGAAAATTATCCACTTTACAATGATATAGAATGATGGAGAAGAAGAAGATATACTAGACCATAACCCCAACTTTGACACAACCACCTAATGATGATCCTAGACCTCCCAATACTGCCTCTTCAACCCTTGGTAGATAGACACTAGTAAAATATGTACAATAATGTATTTACAACGACTAAGTACAATGATACCTTTACAATGATTGTATGTGGTGTTGCCCACTTGAAGACTTGATATGATGAACTTCTTGCTGCTGTTATGCACCTTGGTTGCTGCTCTTGACATGCTACCCTCTGCTTCACCTTGCTTTGCTTTGCTTCCGTAGAAATTATGGTCCTTCGCAACCCTTGACAACACATGATCTAGCTTTTTCTTGCCTTCTAGGAGCTCGATATTGAATCAGCTATATCTCTGTTATTTCAGATCGTCAATATCTAATTTTTGGTCTCATAGTAGTTCTCTGAGTCGTATTTCCAATGCTACAGGTCTGGCCCAATTTTGATTCTTCAAGAGAGAGTTATACCCAATCTCTCACAATGCCCTAATTATGGACTGTTTTATCATAGTGCACTTGTACGGCATACCATGTGTCACGGTTTCTTCATTTGGCTCCGAAATTGATAGAGAGAAAATTTTAGACTGTTCACTATCTACCAATTTTTACGGAATTCAAATCCAACTCAGAGAGAGAGTTATGACGAATTTACCATGGTCACCTCTTTGAGATGAATTTCAGGAACCTGCAAAAACCCTGACTTCCACAGTTCATATCTTCAAACATATTGTGCACCTTGATCTGAATTTTTTATAGAATCTTCCTCAGTATTTCAGCTTCTGAACCTTCGTAGAAAAAAAGTTAGAATGAAAATTCCACAATGACTTATTTCAAATGGTGAAATCCCTTGCATAAGGTGGAAATGAGGATCACAATTTATATAAATGCATAGGTTGAGAGGGGATTCAACAAGTGAACGTGGGAGGGATTTTAGGAGCTTAAAAAATATTAATTATGACTTTTCAATGATCCATGCCCCAACCCCATGGGGTTTTAGCCCACTAACTTGGGGTACAAACTTCAAACATGAATATATCTCAAACCATGAAGAATTATATGGCGTCCCATATATACATTAAAACATATTGACAGCTAGAAATCATCAAAAGCATTATTGACCCAGAATATATTAATTTGGTAGGTCAAAATTCCCATGCAATATTTGGTTAGCCCCTGGTGCTGCTTGGGTTGACATCAATGACAATCGTTGATCAACAATCTCCCCCTTTGGCATTGATGGCAACACAAGTACTCCCCCTGCGATCATGACACCTCTTCCTACAACATTCTTTGCCCCTTCGACATCAATGGAAAAGGGTAACTCCCCCTGAAACACAACAATCCTGCAGACCTATACACACTCCCACTCCCCCTGACACACAACCATCCTGCAGAATCGTAATCTACTTCCACTCCCCCTTTACATTCTAAAAAAGGAAAATCTAATGAGAACTTGGGAGAATCCCAAGCTTTTGACAAAGATATTCAAATGCTTCATGAGGTAAAGGTTTAGTGAAGATATCAACAATTTGTTCTTTTGTACAAACATACTCAAGTTTGATATTATTTTCAGCAACTTGTTCTCTAATAAAATGATATTTCATCAGAATGTGTTTTTTTTTTTAATGCATGAGAGGATTCTTAGAGATGTTGATGGCACTAGTGTTCTCCCAGAATATGGGAATAGGCTCCCTGAATTGTATTGAAGATCTTGCAAAGTTTGTTTCATCCAAAGGAATTGAGTACAACATCATGATGCTGCAATGTGTTCTTCTTCCGCTGTAGATAACGAGATTGAAGTTTTCTCTTTGCTCAACCATGATACAAGACAACCACCTAGATAGAATGTTGTTCCACTAGTACTCTTACGATCATCAATGCTTCCTTCCCAATTTTCATCTGTAAAGGCTTGAATAATGAGATTTTTACCCTTGGGATACGACAAGCCATATTATTTTGTGCCCTTTAGATATCGAAGAATTCTTTTGACGGAAATAATATGTGATTCTTTTGGTGCTACTTGGAATCTTGCCACTTGTCCAACTACTTGCATAACATCTGGCTGAGAGGCTGTTACATATAGAAGACTACCAATCATAGATCGGTACAACCACTGATCCACATCCTTAGATGAGTCGTCTATGCTCAATTTGAAACCTGTTACGATTGGAGTAAAGAGGGGTTTGCAATCTTCCATTTTGAATTTCTTAAGCATTTCCTTGATGTACTTGGCTTGACATGTAAATATTCCTTTCTATTGCTGAGATATTTGAAGCCCTAAGAAGTATGTCATCTCACCAAGTAAAGACATATCAAACACTTTGCATCTTTGTAGAAAAATTCTTACTTAGTCAATCATCATTGCTACCAAATATTATGTCATCCACATATACCTCAACTATTGTTAAATTATATTTATCTATTTGTACATAAATATTGCTATCAACAATACCTTTCTTGAACCCTTGTTGATGTAGATATCCATCAAGATGAGCATACCATGTTCTGGGAGCCCGCCTGAGACCATATAGAGCCTTCTTTCACCTGCAGACACAGTCTTATTTTTGTGATAGTATAAAACCTTCAGGCTGTTCGATGTAAACTTCTTCTAATTCTCCATTCAGAAATGTTGACTTAACATCCATTTGGTAGAATTTGATTTTTCTTGAACATGCATAGGTGAGAAACATTCGGATGGCTTCCACTCTGGAAACAGGTGTAAATGTTTCGTTGAAATCAATTCCTTCCACTTGTGCATAGCCTTTGGAAACCAATCTTGCTTTGTTTCTAGTAACCTGCCCATCTTCATTCAATCTGTTCCTAAACACCCATTTAGTCCCAATGACATTTTTATCTTTTGATCGGGGAACTAATTCCCAGGTGTTATTCTTCTCTATTTGATCCAATCCTTCATTCATAGCTCCTACCCAATGTTCATTCTGGCTGGATTCCTCAAAACTACTACGCTCAAAGTTTGCTAGAAAAGCAATGTGAGCTTGTTGTGATGAACAAAGTTGTCGATCTTCATTTATGTCACCAATGATTTGATTTGATGGATGGTTCTTTGAATCCACTCTTTTGTTCTCCTTGGACGAGCTTCTTGTTGTTGTTCTGGTATATCTTGATGATCATTGTTTACTTCTTCCTCATTGATAGTTGCTTCTTGTTCTACAATTTTATTTGTGTCTTTTTCAGCCTCTGTCTCAAGTTTCAAAGATTCTAGATCCTCATCATTACTTGCTAGAACACCATCTTTGTCAAATGTAACATTTATGCTCTCCACTATTTGTTTTCGTCTTAGATTATAGAATTTATAGGCCTTTATTTTCCATGAGTAACCAATAAAGATACCTTCATCAACACGTGATTCAAACTTGCCCAAATTTTGATCTTCTCTTTTGATATAACATTTGCTTCCGAAGATTCTAAAATATTTTACGTTAGCTGGTTTTCCTTTCCATAATTCATATGGAGTCTTGTTGTAATTATTTCTTAGTAGAATTTGATTGATAATGAAGACTTCCATATCAATTGCTTGAACCCATAATTTTTCATCCAATTTTGACTCCTTCAACATTGTTCTACCCATTTCGTGTACGATTCTGTTCTTTCTTTCAGCAACTCCATTTTGTTGAGGTGTTCGTGCTGTTGAAAATTTCCTTTTTATTCAATTTTTGTCACAGTATTTTTGGAATAGTTTGGAAGTGAATTATCCACCATTTTCTGATCTTAAACACTTTATTTTCAAATCAATTTAATTTTCAACCAACTCCTTGTAGATCTTAATGCACTCAAATGCTTCATATTTTTTCTTTAGGAAACTAGCGGTTGTCATCCTAGTATAGTCATCTATAATTAACATGAAATATAATTCTCCATCTAAGCCTTTTGTTCTCACATGACCACATAGATCAGTATGTATCAATTCCAATGGATGTGATGCAAAGTGTTATTTTGTTTTAAATTGGACTTTTTTCTGCTTGCCATGCCAACATGACTCACATAGTGTGTTGGAAGGTTTTGAGATTTTCGGCATTTCTCATACTTCTTCCTTTTTTCTTATCTTGACAATATTGTCAAAGTTTATGTGACCCATTTTTTTGTGCAATAACCAGCTTTCATCTTCTTTAGCTAGTAGACATGCTTTAGTTGCTTCATCTAGAACATATATGTTGTTCGGTGCTCGACTTGTTGTAGCCACAATTTTACCATACCTACCTTTCCTGATTTCACATTTTGTGGAGTTGAATAGCATTGTGTGTCCTTGATTACACATTTGTCCAACACTGAGTAGATTATGATTCATGTTTTTGACCAATAGAACATTCTTGGCTATAACATATTTGCTTCCGAGAGTGATGGTACCTGATCCTATAACATTTGAAGATCCATCATTTCCAAAGGATATGGTTCCATCCTTATTTTCTTTCAGAGATACAAATTTCCTCCTATCTCCAGTCATATGCGTTGAGAAACCACTGCCAACATTACCACACATCTTTATTTTTTTAAGCCTTGAGAGAGAGATCACAATTATCAGTCTTCTTCTTCTTCCATGTTCGTTCAATCTGTGGCTTCGAAGATTCTTTTGGAGGATTTTCAAGTCTGCATTCTCTGACTATGTGTCCAAAGTTCTGACATTTGCAACATTCCATATTATTTCTTAAATGTTAAAATCTATTGATGTTTTGCTGTGCCCTGGGAGGTTCATATTTGAAGAATCTCTTGGAATTGTATTGGTTCCTAGGGTATGTGCGACATTCTACAGCTTCATGACCAAATTTTCCACATGAATAACAATAGACATGAAAAATATGTTGGTACCTAGATGAAAATCTTCGTCAAGGAATCATTTTCCAAGGATGTGCTTGCGAATCTTGTCCAATAAAACCTACATGTATTTCAGATCTCATAGGTTCATTGTATTTTGTTGTAGAAGGTCCTGCTTCTTCTTCTTTGTAACCGAGGCCAGTTCTGTCATTGTAAGATCGTTGATTATTGATGAGTTCTTCCAATGCCCTTGAGCTGTTGGCATAGTTTTGGATAGTTTTTCCCTTCTTCACTTCCTTACACAGTGAGACTACTTCGACTTATAATGCTTCCCTTTCTTGGTTGCTTTCTTCCAACTTCTTCTAAAGTGACTCTTCCATACATTTGTGTTCTTCAACCTCAATTTTGAGACATTGAAATTGTTCTTCAAGAGTATTGGAACGGATCTTCATAGCATTGAGCTCTTTTATAAGCTTGATTGCCTCCTCATAAAATTCTTCTTTGGTAAACCCTTCTTCTTCATTGTTTTATACTTCTTGTTTATTGTGCTTGGCCATAAACAATACCTTCTCATTGGCTTCTTCTCTGTTGTCACTTTCTTCATCGGATGATGAGCTATCTTCTTTAGAGAGAAATTTCCTTTTGGATCCTTTCTTTTTGCCTTTCTTGTTGAATTTCTTAAAGCCTCTCTTTTCTTCTGAGTTTCCATCACTATTGTTTGGACATTTTGCTACGAAATTCCCAACCTCACCACAACCGAAACATATCAATGGAATTTTACCTTTGAATTTTCACTTACCAGGTTTTAGTTTTCTCATAAAGTAAGCATATTCTTCATCTGAAAGACCTTCTCCATCATCTCCGTTTTCTTCACACTTGTAGGTGCATGTCATTTCAATTGAAGGTTGTTTGTCCTTATTGTTTTGCTTAGATGCAACGAATGCAATTTCTAGATTTGAAGTACCCTTTTCTTCATCAAGTGTCATTTCATGTGCTATGAGAACTCCATGTAATTCTTCCTTGTTGATTTTGTCCAGATTTGCGTTGTATTCTAATACTGATACCTTTGGGTTGAATCTCCCTGGTAACGTTCTAAGAATCTTTCGTATAATACCCTTCTCGTCAACTGGCTCTACCAATCCTTCTAGAGTATTGGTTTTTTCATCAACGTATTGGAAGCTTGCAGCAATGTTGCAATCTTCTTTCATTCTGAATTGCTCAAATTTTTCTCTATAGATTTGAAGCTTTGCTTCTTTGACATTTGAGTCACCTGCATATGTATTCTCAAGCTTGTCCCATACATTGTTGGCAGTATTACAACCCAACACCTTATGATAAGTAGATTCAATAAGTCCACTGATAATAATATTCTTTGCTTTCGCATCATTTACCAAATTCTTCTTACCTTGTTCTTCTGCTGTTGATGTAAATCCATTTTGAGCAATGTCCCATACTTCGTAACCTTGCGCCAAGAGATAGACTTCCATTCTTCCTTTCCATAGTGCATAATTATTTTCATTGAATAGAGGTACACCATTCTTGGTATGCTCCATGACCTCCTTCTAGCTATTAAACTGCTACTGAAGGAACCAAGCTCTGATACCAATTGTTGGAAATACTGAGAGGGGGGGGGGTGAATCAGTATTCCTTTCAATTAGAGAATTAGTTAATCTACAATTACTATCAATGTTTGTATAATGATAGCAGCAAACAAGAGGAACACAAATGCACACATTTTTTAACATGGAAACCCACTCCGGGATAAAAAACACCTAATTCTTTTCTAATAATTCTTTAATTTTCAACTCCAATTGAAAATAAAGCTCCAACTTCCTAGAATCTAGAAAAGCATTCTTCTCCAGCTCCCACTGGGTGGATGCTCCAATGCCCGAGATTCTTTAGTAGTCAACAGAATGGATTCCCCAACACCCAATGAGCTACAACTCACCCTAGCACCACCCCACCACCCTATAGAAGAATAAAAGAAGAATGGACTCCCATACCAAGGTCCACTTTATAATGATATAGAATGATGAAGAAGAATAAAATATACTACACCATAACCCCAACTTTGACACAACTACCTAATGATGATCCTAGACCTCCCAACACTGTCTTTTCAACCCTTGGAAGATAGACACTAGTACAATATGTACAATAATGTATCTAGAATGACTAAGTACAATGATACCTTTACAATGATTGTATGCAGTGATGCCCACTTGAAGACTTCATATGATGAACTTCTTGTTGTTGTTATGCACCTTGGTTGCCGCTCTTTTCATGCTACCCTTTGCTGCACCTTGCTTTGCTTTGCTGCTGTAGAAATTCTAGTCCTTTGCAACCCTTGACAACACATGATCTATCTTTTTCTTGCCTTCTAGGAGCTCGATATTGAATCTGGTGTATCTCTGTTATTTCAGATCCTCAATATCTTATTTTCAGTTTTGAATTAGTCCTTTGAGTCATATTTCCAATCCCATAGGTCTGACCCAATTTGGATTCTTCAAGAGAGATTTATACCCAATCTCTCACAATGCCCTAATTATGGATTTTTTTAGCAGAGCGCACTTGTACGGTGTGCCACGTATCACTGTTTCTTCATTTGGCTCTGAAATTGATAGAGAAAAAAGTAAACACTGTAAAATATCTGCCAATTTCTATTAAATTCCAATCCAATACACAGAGAGAGAGTTATGACGAATTTACCAAGGTCACTTCTTTGAGATGAATTTCAGGAGCTTGCAAAAACCTTGACTTCCATAGATCATATCTTCAAAAATGTTGTGCACCTTGATCTTAAATTTTTACAGTAGCTTCCTCAGGATTTTGGCTTCGCCTCATAAAATTTTTAGCTTCTGGACCTTCGTAGAAAAAAATTTAGAGTGAAAATTCCACGATGACATGTTTCAGATGGCGAAATCCCTTGCATAAGGAGGAAATGAAGATCACAATTTATATAAATTCTTAGATTGAGAGGGGCTTCAACAGGTGAATGTGGGAGGGATTTTAGGAGCTTAAAAAATATTAATTATGACTTTTCAATGACCCATGCCCCAACCCCATGGGGTTTTAGCCCATTAACTGGGGGTACAAACTTCAAACATGAATATCTCTCAAACCGTGAAGAATTACATGGTGTGCCATATATCAACGGAAACATATCAACAAATAGAAACCATCAAAAGAATTATTAACCCAGAATATATTAATTTGGCAAGTCAAAATTCCCACGAAATATTTTGTTAGCCACCTGATGCTTCCTGGGTTGACATCAATGACAACTGTTGATCAACATCTAGTCAACCTCTCCATATTTTTCTCTAAATCAATGAGAATATCTGCTACCTGGTTCTCTAGCAGTGCAATAGGATTTGTTCTCTTCCTCTCGAAGCTACAAAGATTGGTTGTTCTTCGTGGACCAACGTCTGCATTCAAATTTTTGTTATCAGTATTGGACGATTAAAAAAAAATTAGAATTAAAAACAAATTAAAATAATTTAACTACCTGACTCATCCCATTGTGTTTTGGAGGTAAAGGCATCTTAGGATCTCCTCAAAAGTGTTTACCTGCATATGGGAAATCCTCAATAGCAAATATTTGGTTCTCTAACCAATAGAAGTATGATGAAGTGAATTGGACTACTGTACAATCATCGCCACCATGGTGAGCCATCAGTGCCACCCACCGTACTATGCAAGGCTCTTTGAGTTCACCAAGATCAACAAGGATCAGCTGAGGGACGAGAGAAGGAATCCTCTCCAAAGCGAAAGATACTAAAATCGCTCCATACCCAAAGTTTTTCAACTTTGATTTCTTCGATCTGGCCATTTGATCTTTCATGTTGGTCAACACACCCTCACACCAATTGAAGATAGTGCATCTGAAGCACTCAACAGTTGTTTACATCAGTGACTTGGTAGCCACATGTAGAGTTTCGCTCCAACATAATCTGGTAACAGTAAATGCAATGAATTTCAGATCAAGACGTATGATAGTTTTTATTTCTATCTAGTTGTCCTTGGTGTCAGCTTCATCATTACAAAACTCTTGTTTGTAACTAGCAATAGGTTAGCCATCTTGCCTAGCCCCGAACAAAGTGATTGGTCCGCCTCTTTTTTGTAAACCAGTGAGGAAGTAGATATCTTCAAGCTCAATTTCTATCTTTTGATCTCTAATGATAAAGCATTGTTCCTAAATTTCCCATTTATTTATTAGCTAAGTCATTAGCTCTACCTGTGCTCCCATATCCTGAATGGCCCAGAATTTATACAAACTGCAATCTCTCAAAGTGAACATTATGGCTGGATTATTCATGGCCATAACATCTATCTCTTTATGTTCATGTTCTCGCCACTCCAACATTGTGCAATGACCTACAAATGGACGCATTTAATGGTTAGAAGCTATTAGAGTAAAAAAAATTATCAATTTTTTAAAGAATTACTCAATTTTTTTTCTTACAGTATCCCCGCATTTTTTATATTAAGATAGTTCAGTCCCCCACACGCATCCTTCATAAAAAATATAGTAGCCTGATAATTTCCTTTTAAGAAAATTATCGGGGTCTGCAAGTAACCAGTGGCTGGCCTGCAGACCCCCGTGAGCAAAATTTTGAACCATATTTCCCTCCAAAAATGAATTTAAAAACTTAAAGAGAATGTAAATGGATGAAAATAAAGAGAAGAGTGTTTTGGATTACCTGGATTCGACGAAATTCAATTTCACTGGCCGGTTCTCCTATTATCACCTCCGAAATGTTTTTTTCCTAGAGCTCTCAATTCACAATTCTTAACACAAAAGGTAAAAATGTCTTTGTTGAGCTTCTTTTTGTAATATTTTTTGAATAAATAAAATAATATTTTATTTATTTTAGACTTTAAAAAGCTAATTTTTGAAAGTTTTTCCCTATTGAAAACATATATGTTTAATTTTTGAGTTTATGTGCAGAAAATAGGATTGTCAAGTGAAAAAGATTATTTTGATAATGAGTATAATTTTATCACTTTTTCGGGCTCTTGAAAATTACAAAAAAGAGAAACCGTGGAGTTCTATTTTAAGCCATTTTCAGACTCTCTAAATATGAAAATATTTTCGAGTACTTGACTATTTGAACTCGTTAAAGGAAATGAACAGTCATCCCTTCAGTATAAGTTTACTCCTTTTTCAGAATGAAATGGACTATTTACAAAAAAGGTATACGTTGGCTAATCATGGTCAATAGAGTTCTCTCCTGCAGTATTTTATCCTTTTTCGGGCTTGAGGGACTAAATTTACGAAAAATTACACCCACAAAGTTTTCTTAACTTTTTCTTTTGACTCTCTAAAATTGAAAAACATCGAGTTTCACCTATACTGGACTCGTTAAAAATAAACAATAAAGGACCTGTAAATTATAAACATGAACGAACCACTCCTTCTTAGGGTTCAATTTTAAAACTAAATTGGACTCATCCAAAGGATGAGCTTATATAACAAGCTAATGTTATCCTCCTCAAGCTTGTCAAAAATAAAGAGGTACTTGTTTCAGAAAGTTGTATACCACTCTTAAACATGACACTTTCGTCACATTAATATTTGGGTTGGGAAAATCCTTTGGCCAAACAGTTAATTGAACCACATTATAATTCTTCTACCAATTTCTAGGTATTAGCTTTAGATAAATCATTACCATCTATAGTGTCATTAAATGTTCAAGAGATCAGTTTAATAAACCATTCATTGCAAACATTTGTCTCCATTCGCGTTGACCATCCCTGAGTCAGTCCTTGCTTAAAAGTTCTTCAAAACTTTATCTAATGGTTTCATGGGCTTTCCTATGACACATCACTTTCTATTGATGACATCTCATCATCTAGAAATTCTATCTAGAATCCTAACAGTACCTTGGAATCTACATGTCCTAATGGCAGGTTTCTCACTTTCGACAATAGGTTGCATCATTGACCTTTGATCAAACGATTTTGTGAAATGTTTGACTTCAGATCACAAATTCACATTTCATAGACTACACTAAGTACTTTGAGAACCATTTTCATTATTGGTGGTTTCTCTCACACTTGTTAACAGTTCACATCATTGACTGGTAATCAAGTGGTTTCTACCATGTTCGACTTCAACACAATCAATCGCATGGATAGAATCGTACTAGTTCGAGAAGCAAGAATGAAGACCCTGGATCTAGTTTCCACCATCCAGGCTACAAGGATTTTTATTATTCACCATACAATAGACTAATTCTAACAGATAGTTGTGTCCATGTTGTGTCTACTAGTTCATGTAATTCTAAAATCATTTTTTTATCAGAACACGTATTTATTTTTGATCTGAGTATGGGAATTCCTACCTTGGCGATGATATATATATATATATATATATATATATATATGCTTGCATTGAATGTTTTTTTAGGGTTTCAACTGGTGTGCCTATAGCTTGATCCTTAGAAAGTTCAAGCACTTCATTTTTCAGAACTCTTCATAGGTCTTCAGACTTCACACTTTAGGGGGAAATCTGTTACACTAAAATTTGTCACCATGATGTTTAGCTGTCTATATGGGTTCATCATTACCTATTTATTTCTCCCTTAGAGGTCTAAAAACATAAAGCTCCTAAATCAAGTCTTGGAATTGAGAAAGAGCTTATTAAAACCCTAAAAATCCTAAATCCACACTTTTCCTAGTCCTTTCCTCTAGCACATCCCTCACATTCTACTCATTAAAACTGGGGACCCCTGTAAAAGGTAAAATAAGAAGAAAATTAAGTTCTAGAATCCCAGCCAGTCGAATATTCTCCCAACTGAGGCCTTCTAGAAGCGCCATCTGGTCTAGCTTCGCCTCTTCCATTCATGAACCTTTATCCCTTCATAAATGGAGCTATCCTTTGGTTTTTGGAGTAGAAATCTCATGATGAGAGGGATTTATCCCTTCCTTTTTGGAGCTGAAACTACTTCCATTCTGTTATAAATTGAGACCATGTTTCAGTCTCAAGGGTACTTAGAACTTGGTAGTTTTGAGGTGAATTGCTGAAGAAATTATACTCTCGACACTTGGCATCATTGGCATGAGAGAGATTACATACTCATAGCCATAGTCTTACGCTGATTTAGAGGCTTGGAATCTTTCCAAACTGAGGAAAACAACTGTTTAGGACCCCAAAAGAACCTGTACAAACATCAAGGCATCAATGTTGTCAGGTTTCTTCTTTTATTCAAAGTTAATACAAATGGATTCTATTTTCTCATTAAGTTATTCATCTATCTTTTGAATAATTTAATTCTTGAATTCCTTGATCACTAAGATATATTATTGATTTTGAATTATCATATCTTGTAAATGCTTTTGATCTTGTTTGGTTGTCTT
Source organism: Pinus albicaulis (assembly GCA_034641835.2). NCBI lineage: Eukaryota > Viridiplantae > Streptophyta > Pinopsida > Pinales > Pinaceae > Pinus > Pinus albicaulis. The sequence continues at coordinate 883,322,862 of CM076572.1, forward strand.
TGATTGTAGATTTATACACTAGATCAATACCATTAGTTTCTACTGGATTTAAGACCGATTAAAGCGTTGGACTTCAGGTAGGAGCATATTTCCATAGTTAATGAATAATTCTTAAGCATAATGGTCTATAGAAAATGGTCTATATTTGTTTGTTTCTTTCTAGATATCCTCGGGATACTAGGCAGATCGCTCTTGTCCGCAAGAGGGATTTGTCCATCTAACAATAGGTCATTCTTCATTCATTTGTAGTAAAATAAGGTTACATCCATAAAATAATTCTAGTGCCCTCAACCTACCCAGTGGAAAACTAGGTTTGTTGGCCATTGAAACAAATTGTAAGGCATACAAAATCTAAAAATTTCTACTCTATCCAGCAAGGACTTATAGGCCTGAATTTCTATCCTCTAGTTTCTGTCTAGGAAACTACATATTTTTGTACTCACTGACATATACAAAAATAAAATAAACCAGAAAAAACACCATAGCTAAATAGGAAAACATCTAATATTTTGAGGACTCCATAGGAGATGTGTCCTTTGCACTGGAATTGGGAAGGTCTAACCAAGGGAGACATGGTATATGTTTCTCAATGTGGCCAAGGCATATGTTGTGTTTTTGAATGTAGACATGGATCAAATAGAACTCCTTTTGAATTTCCTAGTAACTGAGATCAGCTTTCCCAGCATTAATCTGTGGGGTCATACAAACTTTGGCCACTAGAAATTTCATTATCCAATATAGATGAACAATTTTTTTATAATAGGTTTTATGACCACGAGTATGCCTAATGTCTATAAGAAGACCTCATCAATATTCCACCTACACTTCTGTCATTTCTCATTGATTGAGATCTACCTCTCATGATGAGATATTTTTCTTTGCATACGTTGGAGTACCTACATTATCATCTTGAGCCACCTCTTATAGGATCTAGGCATTTGCATGATGATGACTCCTCTTCGAGGGTCAGAGAAAGGATGAAACTATGCTAGAATTTTTCCCTGATCGACATCCATTACCCCTATCACCACTTTCGAATGAGATTGTAGCCCGAGCCATCACACTTCGCTCATTGTCAGGGAGACCACTAATCAACTAGTGACTATATCCAATCATAGACCAATACGTAGTGTTTCTCGAACATTCACAACATACAAAAAAATTATGAGTGCTTGCTACATTTACAATAAAAAGGAGAAAAATATAGAGTAAGCTAGGCTTGCACCTAAGAACCAAAAACAAATTCGAGCCAAGTGGTCTGTACCACCAATGATATCCCTTCTAAGGAACCCTTTATTCTGAAGGGTGCATGACCACAAGTTTTTGAGACTATATAAAATTGTTATAAAAATTATACTGAGAGTCACCACACCTGGCGAGGGCCTCAAACAAACATCGACATAGATATTATAAAAAAATAGATAATTGTCATAGATAACCTTGAGAGGAATTAACAACCAAGAAAATAGATTTCTCTTTTTGGGCTTTGAGACTCTATTCCTACCCCATTGACCCTGAACATGAATAATCATTCCCATGCATGAAAGGAAAATACCATAGACAATAGAAATCAGAATAGAAACAACATACTTTATGAATAATTCAATGTTCAAAAAAATTTTGTATGGGTAACCAGTAGATCTATCCATTTCTTTCCAACCGACATTCTGACTAATAACCAAGCAATAGAAAGCATGTCGCAGAGAAAGAGGTGGTTGAATGAAATATAGATACCCCTCAACACTTTCCATGAATCAAGATGATGCGAACATGGCCTGAGATAAACGTCTCTATTTTGTTCTCCACGACCTTGCGAATAAATTCCAACGACATTAGCATTTCCGTAGAAACCAACATAGAACCAAAATACATGGAGGCGCAATGCACTCCCACAAAAATGGCTAGATGAAATTAAAATTTCTTCTTTTAGTATCACCATATACCTCTCGCATTCCTAGAGCCTTAACTACCCTATGTTTCCACATGTGCAACATCGTTGGTGGCTACCTCATGACATTTACAATTGTCACCATTCCCATCAACTGAATATCAAGGAGAATTATTGTCAGACTCTCACCTCGATCAGGGGATATTTTGAGCACAATTACATGAAAGTACATATTGAGATTAATTTCAATCATGAAATTATTTTTGGTTGGAATTCATGTTCTTTATGTTGATTCCTCTTAAATAGGATAAAATTTCTATTTATGTATGCTTAAGAAATTAGATAGTAATTTATTTGATATGTATATTTAATTGAGTTGTTGCAACTTTTCACATCCTAGCTTGTTAGCTCTATTTATGCCATAGCATGGAAATGATAGCTATTTGATAAAATAATTTAGTAGAAAAACCTTCATAGATAGTATATATTAACAAAATGCAATCTCTTGTGGCTATATAGTCACTCCTGAAAATTTTGACATCTGTTTCTTATGAGTATGACATCCTAGCCTAACTTATGGTGACAATTTTGGTATTTTTGAAGAAAATGGAATATAGCATTAATGGTGTATTTCCTTTCTTAAGACAATGCCCTTAATTATATGGAATGGAATTTATGATTTCTTGATGAATTTTCCAAGTAGATTTATCTTAGTCTTTCTTGATTATAGATTAGGAAGGAATAAAGCTAAGGAAGTGTTATTATTATTTGCATGGAAGCCATCTATGCAAAATGGATATCTTAGATCCATAGAGCATGCTTTTGGAGTGAATGGGAGTAGTTATAACATGGTTGATATTATTTTTATATAACATCATGAGGATTGATATTTCCTCCCTACATATTTTGATGATTGATATTCACTCAAGCCTAGTAATTTATTACAAAAAATTGGGTAGACATTGGTTGATATTATTATTATTATTATTATCCATTTTTAAGGTCACAGCGAAGCCAAACACCAAAGTGTTGTATGATACCCCCTTTTTTGTGGGACAAGAGACCCACCTCCGCGCAATGATTTGAATGCTAAGTCCATGAAGGCATACATAATTTACACCCCTCTAGTTTTAAACATGTGGCCTCTTAGGAGGAAACACATTCTCTTAACCATTAGGTCCCCTCAAGATGTATGTGTGTCTTTGTTCATTGGATAGATTATTGCGATGATAGAAATTGAATATAAATTAAGGTTTGGTAATCTCTCTCTCTCTCTCTCTCTCTCTCTCTCTCTCTCTCTCTCTATATATATATATATATATGATTATTTGATTGACCATTTCACACGAATTGAGGGCTATGGATAATATGCACTCTTCTTCATATCTTACACAAAATTAAGCTTTCCTCCTATGTTTTTTAGTACATGGACTGTCCGCCTCTGTATTGTGGTATTGTGAATGCATTTGTAATAAAATGAAATTGTAAGCTTGTATATTGAATTATGCTTATGAGCGAATGATTGGGGTTTCATGCTATGCATATATGTGGCTATAAAATGGGGCTTATAATAGGTTCCCTTACTTTATAGGAGCCTTATATATTAAATTTTTACTTAAGCTATGTATGTTTTCGTATCTATAATTTTTTTTTCTTTGGTATAATAGTTTTGTTGAACATGTTCTATAGGAATGAGACAATAATTATTACCTTGCACTTGGAAATAACTCTATAGGCCCAATTTATAACCATTTTTTACAAGATAGTAAAGTTAAATGAATAACTAGAATGTCTTAGCCATGACTTGGAACTTATTGCGAAAAAAAAAAAACAAAATAGTCGATGCAATTTGAACATATTTTGAAACCCTAGAAAACTTATGCAATCTCATTTTGAGAAAAAAAATATTCAAATAATCATAACATGTACCAATGGAGAAAAATAACGGATATGATAAGTTATATTTTATTGAATAAAAATTAATACTATAGTACAATGTATTTCATTTTGAAAATTTTAGCTAGTGTTACAAAGCTATCATTAGGTGAAAATTGTATGGGTGAACTAAATTGCACCAAATATTTTCAAAGGGAAGTACATCCAAAAATGAAAGATTGTCTTAGGTGAAAAAAAATAAGGTGACAAAGAAAATGAAGGAGGGGAACATTGATGATAATGCAGATAGTTCTTAGTGATAAAAGAAAGAAATTATCACTAAGAAAGAAAAAGGAAAAAAATGATGAGAGAAAAAAGAAACTCGTAGAAATAATGAAATTAAATTTCATTGAAAATAGAAGTGTATCACACTACAAAGAAAAGACCCTCTAGCGAAGGTTATAAAGGAGGTTTTTAGTATTATAAAATTGGCCAAATTTTTCAGTAAAACATTTGCTACAACATTCGTTTTTGGTAATGGAGCTTTTGATGGAGCTTCTAACGGAACTTCAATACAACTGAAAAAAATTGGGTGCTCGGAGGTTTTTACAGACGTATTTCTTGTCGGTGCACGCTTCATATGTGAACTCACTAGTGTGTTTTAACCTGTACACACCGATACTATAAAAATAACAAGCACTGGGATGGAAAACAAATTTCGGAAGCCCTGGGGAATTTAGCAACATCCCGATGTCTGTCAACCATAAATACGTACCAAGTCGATAGAAGGTACATGCACTGGCGTCGTTAAGGTGTAAAAACACATCGGGTTGTTAAGGTGAAAAACGGATTGGATTGTTAAGTTATAAAAATGCACTGGTGCATTAAGGGAAAACCATACCAGTGCATGCAATGCCTATTCACTCAGATCCTAGTCATCGATAAAGTGCACCAGGTGTTATAATTGCTATCGATATTTGGTGTGATATTTATAGGTCGTAGAAACACACCAATGGACAATATCATATAAACGCACTGATGCACAATATCATACACATGCATCGATCTTCATTTTATATGTTTTAGAAACATCAACCTGTGACAGTGCAATTATTGTGAGTTTTTAAAATAGATTATTCATCAAAAGGCAACACATATCTTATAACAGTATTCATATCAATTAATTTTTTATTAGTGCATTTGAATATGATCTTTGGATGAATTTTTAAGATCATATCATCATATTTCACATCTCTTCATTGTAATATTTAATCAGTGGTGTGACATTTCACACCGAGAATGGAGAACGCAATAGAGTAAATTAAAACACATTTTATTATATATATATATATATATATATATATATATATATATATATATATATATATATATGAATAAGACACTCTTTGTCATAGAAAATGGGACAATTATTGGTATTCCTTTCTCTTTCAAATGGTACAATATGTCTAGTACATTAAACAAAATGTTTGATTTCACAGACAAATATTTTAAAAATACAATGCCTTGCTTTGATATCCGAACATATTGATCATCAGTATTCGCTAGAACTGTTGTCACTGCTTGAGCTACTTCCATGACTTGGGTTACTTGGAGGAACGTTTTGTTCTTTGTGTTGATTTGTTTCTTCTTCTTCAAGTTCCATCTACAAACATAAAAATAAGTTGTAATGAATGTATCTACATTGGTGAGAATAATTAAAAATTCAATATTAAATAATATACATCAATGTAAATCGAAAATAAATGTACCACATCAAGAATTGACTCGTGAACTATACACATTATTTAAAAACAAAATTTCATGCCATGTTTCAACAATTCATTTATTGGCGCAGTTCCATACTTCATTTATTGCAAGTCTTATAACCCATAAAAAATAATAGAGTTAATATAAAATACATTTTTGTTCTATTAATTATATACGGAGCTAAGTAAACAAGATAGATACTTACAAATTCCACAATTAATTTCTGATATGCCAACATAAACTAACAACCCGTATTTTACCCAATGTGAATAGATTCTTTTGATGGTTCTTATTTGTATGTTAACACATGTTTGAAGACATTGAATGATGATTTTTTTTTAAACAACCTAAAATATGCAAAAATTAAATATAGTTATGTTTTTATAAGTAACAATTACTCAAAAACTTAGATATCTGCCCTTTTCTTCCTTGTCGTCATGTTTTATGAGTTGAATGGGTTCCATTTTATTTCCTTTTCTTCAAGAAAATACTTGAAAATTAATATTTAATGGTAAATTATTTATTTATTGTACCTAATCGAAAAATTCAATGATTACACATTACATTTGAAGCACGTTGTTGTTGAGATGGCTCCTCGTGCGATGCAATTATGTCCATTTCTTTGACCATATCCTTGTACACCTTTTTTTCCATTCCTATTGGAATATTTCTGATATCATCTCATTCATCCTTTAAGATTTTCATAATCTTCCTGGTAAAGTAACATCACAATAAACTATTTAATTTTTATATTGTTATATGAAAACTAAATATAACAAAATTGATATTTATAAATTATTTCTTTGTATTAATATATACATACAAATCTAGAAAAAAATTTAAAGTAATATTACTTTCTCAATCCATATTTTCTTTGTTGTACGTTTTTGGTATTAAAAATATGACATGTCTCATTGACCAATTCTCTGGAAATTCTTCCTATAGTTTAAATACAATTTGGATCTTGGAATCATTGGATTCATTTTTCATGTATTGTAAGTGGAAAGAATGTTTATACATTCATTCCACTAGATCCCTCAAAGTTTTGTAAAAATAATTCCCCCTTTCGCTAACCTCCAGCACCACTCCATATGAGCTAAGGAACAATTCATTTTCATTTGCATGTTCTATTTTTTTCTTTTCATAGAACAAGATTCCTTTTCTTCGTTGTTGGTCCCTGTATAGCATTAAACATATCTGAATTAATAGATTGTTTTAAATATGTTATATAATATTTTCAAGTATATTATTAAAGAAAATTCAAAAAATAAACTCATATTTGATCGATAGTATTTTTTCATTCACCTGATTCATCCTTCTACAATTTTTCCGTCAAGATTTTATGCTCTTCTAGCCTTAGATCAGAAAGAATATTACCAAGCTTTGCGATTTTGTAGCTCTGCATGATACACACTAAACAATACACATCAGTTAAACTTACATATATTTCAAAAATAATAATTTTTGTAGATAGTTTACAAAGAACTTGCCTTTTTTGGCTTTATGGATGTGCTATGTGCATTTTTGTTACTTGAACACTTGTCAACCATTTTTTTTTATCAATATAAAACCTGTACCATTCATTAATATATTTTATAAGTAAATCACATACTTTTCAAATAAAAATAAATAAATAAATAAAACGGTGTGTCTATCTAAATTAAACACTTGGTGCAACTTTTGAAACTTAAGCACTAAAAATGGTGCAGTAGGTTCTTATCAATGCACCGCCAATATAGAAGAAACAATGCACGATGCCCTTTGGAAATAGGAGACTCTATGTGTTATACTCATACTGAGTACCGATTAAGATAAACATAAATGAATAAAAACATGTTTTTATCAAACATTTTTTTTTTTTCAATACAAGTCGGATGTGTTATATTAAAATCGTGCACTGGTGCGCTATTTTAAACATTCCTCATCGATTAACAAAAGTTTTTTTTTTTAAATTTTCAAGGGACGACAAGGATTTGGATCTGACTTTGCAAGTGGTCGCATGAGTTAGATTTCATAGGGCTATATATATAGTAATACAAACCCTATAAATCTAAAATTAAAAGCCCTAATTGCGAATTCACATAAACAAGAAGAGGAAACTGTTTAACGTATGAATGTAATTTTTTTTTTCAGAATTTTAATTAAATGTAGATAGGAATAGAGATTGTAAATGATTTTATTAGTAAAATGCATAGTAAAATTTAAAATTTTTACTATGCATGTATTAAATCTAACAAAAAATGTAAAAAAAACATTTTTTACAATAAAATTTAACAATTTTACTATACTACCAGTCTTAGGAGTTCTCTCTAGTGAATTACATGTTTATTGATTTGTTTATATACATAACAAAACTTTTTCACATATTAATTCAAATCATTGTAATAATTATCATCTTCATGATATTCTTTAACGTGCATGAATATTGTATGCAATAATTTCGTACTACTTGTAAAAAAATGGTAACATGGATGTAAATGTTCTAGACCTTCTTTGAAAGCTGTATTGTCCAACTACCTACGAAAGCTAGTGTCTGACCGCTCTAGGTTATTCCTCCAAGAATAACACCCAACTTATAGAAAAGAAGCATTGACTTTCAATGGTAAATGAGAGAGAACAAAAAGGCTTGCAATAATGACACCAGCTGAATGGCTTAGAGCATATGGGAGAGAGAACGAGAAGGAGTTCACAAAAATGTTCGATTCAAATGGGGAGCCTATATTCGTTGATCCAGAATTCTTCGATGTCTATGTTGAAGAATTGGCCATTGGGATGAAAAGGAAATATATATTTTACAACCTCCACATTGGTAGGATCTTAAGATTACCCACTTATTAGATCCCATGCATATATTTAGAAATGTTTGATCTTCTTTATGGAGGTGCGTATCATCGAAACAAATTGACACATTGGCTATTTGGAAAGATCTTATTACTTCAAAAACTAAAATGAAACATTGGCCAATACAATTATAAATTTCATGATTAGAGGTTGGTCCCACTAATTGGTATTTCAAAGAAGGTGATGTCCCATGGATTTTAACAAAAGATGATCTTTCTTTGGAAAAGGAAGTTATAATGGGTGTGAGGGTGAGATACTCATACGGGTCTTCACTACGATGCTGCTTCACCATGGAAGACCATTTGTTGGGGTTTAAATCACATGACCATTTTAATCTTCTAATACTATGTCTAATTTCAAAAGCATGATTTTATTTTTTGCTATATCAATAATTTTTATCCCATGGTGTTACAAAACATAACTGATTTTGTATATTATTGCATGTGTTTATAAATTTGTAGTGTCATTATCCTTTGTTCATGCGTGGGTGTGTGAAACATGACTTACCCTAAGACCTAGGATGTGCCATATCTAAATTATTTGCATTTGTATGTTGGATTTGTCAAAGGAGATTCATGTGGTTAGCATTCCACGGTGGCATCAAGCGATAGTTAAGATTTTTGTATATTTGAGAAGGAATTGTTGACAATTTTCATGGACTTGCAAGTTCATCTTCTAATCCACCTAGTATATTAGGTTGAATTAATTGGGGTGTCTTCTTATCATTGGATGTTCTCCTTAGAGAGTTACATGAAAAAATTGAAAGGTTTTGTTCAAAAAATGGAAAAACACGAGGGGTCAATGGTAGAGGGGTACATATCGTATGAGTCTTTCTATTATGCTAGTGAGTACATCACAAAAATAGACAACACACCAGGTGCGGTGATTTGGGACAAGGAAAGGGATGAAGACAAAAGAGAAGGGGAGCTTCAACAAACCAATGGAAAACAATGCTTGATAAAGAGCAAGCAACTTATAATTTTTCAAATTTAAACACAGTAAATGTTCACATTGAACTTAGATATAATATATATTTTGATCTCATGTGTACTATATGTGGGTTTGATTTCTTCATCGAATGCATAAATTGAAGAAATCAATAAATTTGTTCTTTATACTTTCGAAGTGACACAATCGTGGGTTGCATTGTATGAACAAAAGAGGATGAAATGGGATTGTGACAAGAAATAGTTCATATGGTTGAATGGTAGAAGCGTGTCTTATCCCGATCATTTAAAATAAGATAAGCCAATTATATGCCCCAACAGTTGGGTTGCTGATAAAGTCAATAGAAATACGCTACAACTGGTCGTTACTCCCATGTTGAAGAGGATGCTAAACGTAGGTATTGGGTGCAAAAATTCAATAATAATCTATTTATGTAAATTTTAAACTTAATAATGCACCTTTGAAATGTAACATCTATATTTTATACTTTAATAGTTAGGTTATTGGACACATGACACTATGGTTTTTTAACTTTTTCATATGTGCATTTTTTCCCATCTATGTGGGCATATGGACACCATTTTCGCACAAAAATTGTTGCTAATGGACACATGACACAAGAATGTGGAGTGGAAGTCAAGTTCGATCAATCTAGTCGAGCTAGTCACCGTGATCAAAACCTAGTATGATGGGAGTTAGGTTAAGTCGGAAAGATACAAGATATCATTGAAGTGGACTTCTCTTCTTTCCAATGTGTTATTTTTAGGTGCAAGTGGTGGGATGCCTTTAATCGGAATAATGTAAAGGAATATCGTGATACTAGGCGGATATGTATCAACTCTAGAAAGATGTGGGATGAATCTAAGGAGCCTTATGTTTTCGACAAACATCGCAACCAGATATTTTTTTACCCAGATGTGTTGGATAGGGATTGGTGGGTCATATTGAGACATGACCCTAGATAAAAAAATATTTTTTAGAAAAATAGTGTTATCATGCCAAGCAAGCTAGAAGATAATGAGGGTGATCATGATAACAGAGAGTGATATGGTACATGTGTTACTTCATATTAACACATAAAGAATATGAATTAACCTTATTACTAAGACTCTTTTTTTCCAAACATTATAATATGTAGTTTGAATTAATTGATTTGCATTTTGTTAATGTTAAAATAATTTCACTTGATAATTTGCAATTATGTTGATCTCAAAAGTAATGCACTGTATGAAGTTCTTTTTTTTATGTCAATTCCTAAAATAATACAACTACTTGATTGCTTTAAATGGTTTTTTACTATATCATTATGTAAATAAATGCACCCTATATATATATATATATATATATATATATATATATATATATATATATATATATATATATATATATATATATATATATATCTCTGTGTGTGTGTACGTGTGTGTGTGTGAATTATATCTTCAAAATTTTAAAAAATGTATTAATGTATACTGTTATTTTTGGTATGTAATATCATAATAAAATAATGATAATTCTAAACAAGAATTTATTTGCAATATTTTCTAAACTTTATTAAGTTACCAAAATTCATATTATTCTAGATTTTTTATTTTACAATTATTTATACTCATAAAAATTTACAAAATTACAATTTTACAATTATGGTAATTTAACAATACATACTGTATACATTTTACTTATGGCAGTTATGGTTCAAAATTGATAATTAATTTACAATTTTACAATTTTACAAATATACAAATTTTACAATTTTAATGAAAATTGAATCATGACAATACATATAATTACAATTACAATTTTACAATTTCACAATACAGTTACAATTACAATTACAATTACCATTACAATTTTACAAATATTTTACATACTATTACAATTACAATTTTACAATTTTACATAAAATTATGATTAAATTAAAATTACAATCACTATACATACAATTACAGTTACAATTACACAATTTTACAATTACCAATAGATAATATTTAATATTAAGAATAAACATCATGATCATGATAACCACCATACAAACATCATATTCTAAAATACACATTCAAATTCGATAACATAGTCTAATCATTGTGATCACGATAATATAACAAAGCACAAACATTGTATAACATCATCACAACACAAACATCAAATATAAATCTCATGTCAAATAACTGCTACCACATACACATCTATTTGCATGCACGTTAAATGAACATACCTAACATAACCTAAAAATATACACACCATGATGAATACCAACATGTAAATTAAGTACATCAACATGAACATAAAATACATGCACTATTGTATTACCCTTTTCTCCTTTTTTTGAGGAAAAAATATCATTTTTTTTTGTTCTTCAAATTTCTAGAAGCGAAATAATTTTCCTGTTTAGGATTTCATTTTACGATAAAAATAAAACTTGTTAGAAATTTTATTAGCTTTCTATTACTTTTTTTTTGGAAATTTTTTACTCACACTTGATCTATCAATTTAACATTTCTTTGAGTGTGTGTTATTTAAAAATCAAAGGATTCATAAAATGTCATGTTGAAATGCGTTGTTGTATTATTTGGAAACTTTGTGTTTTTGAGAAAAAATGTGTTACAACAATCTCGACAGAGTCTACCTCGATATCGTTATATTTATGAAACCAACTGATGCATACCATAATTACTAGAATCTTTTGAACTAATCCAATATGAAAAAAACTACATATTTTGAATATGTTTTGGCTCGCGCGAATTTTCTCAACATATTGTTATAAACTAAAAATCTAAAAACTACCCATTAAAGATGACGAACCAATGTAATGCACCAGAATTTTTTCAATTTTTTTTATAGTGTATTTTGGAAGATATAGAATTTTCATTTGACTAAATCATAATGACCTTCAGCAATTTTTTTCACCCATTTTATTACAAAATTAAATAAAATATGTAAATATCTATGAAATTCCATAAAATTTATATTTCCTAAAAGTAGATTGAATTCTGCAAATGCTTGTCTTGGTTCCAGCAGTTAATTCATAAATCTTGATGGATTTTAATCATTTCAAACTTGAATAAAGGTGTTGAGAGACAAGCTTCTGCGTAGTTGCAAACGTGTTAGTTCCATAGAAATTTTAAAATAGTTCATCTGAATTGTTTTTTGTTGCTTCGCCCCATTAATTATAATGACAAACAAGTTCGGCTGAACTTTTTATAGAAGTTCGGCCGATATTCTGTTCGCAAATTACGTCAGCTGGAAAATTCAATGAAGACCATCCAAAAATACATTTCACAAATATATAAATAGCTGAAAACGGAATTAGTACTTTCGCATATTTCCACATAGTTTTTCATTTGGGATGAATTTGTAAAAGACTTTTTTTTGGAGGTATTTTTAAAGTGAGATTTTTTTAGAGGTCCTTTGGGCTTAATTTTCAAAGGACAGTTTTTGGAGGTATTTTTGAAAGTGACATTTTTTTATAGGTTTTTTGGGCTTAATTTTCAAAGGACATTTTTGGGAGTTATTTTTTACAGTGACATTTTTTAGAGGTTGGGATTAATGTTCAATGGACATTTTTTGGAGGTATTTTTTAAAATGAGATTTTCTTAGAATAAGAGTTTTTGTCTAATTTTTTAAATGAATTTGTGTTGTAGGACTTGAAAGGAAATATTTTGAGCTTCATTTCATTTTAAAAAGACATTTTTTTGGTCGAATCTTTAAAGTAAGTTTTTTGGGTTGAAGTATGTCTTTTGTGAAAAAAAATTAAAATGATTTTTTTTTTTAAATTAAATCTTTTGTGGTTCCTTTTTTAATTGAGTTTTTTTCTAAATTTTTATCAAGTTAATTTTTTTTTTACAGGATTTTGAAGGAAATTTTAAGCTTAATACTAAATTATCATTAGAATAAAAGGAATTTCAAGAGAAAATATGATCGAACAGGAGACCCTAAGGAATGTAGAGAAAAGGAGAGAGCATATCACAAAAAAGGGAGAGAAAAATGCTCAAATATTGAAAGGAAAAATAAACCTCAAGTAGAATTTGATGCAGGTATGTATATAAATTTGATATTTAAAATCTGACTAGTGTATTGTGAAACTTAATTTTTTTTTGATGAACTAATTTGAAAAATATTTTGCAATGTAAACAAAAATAGATATTCCTCAAAACATGGATGATGAGATAGAAAATTTTGAAAGATAAAATGAAAGAGATATTTAACCAATGATTGAAGATGTTGAAATTGAATCATCGAGTATGTATATATATGTTGAATGTGTATTATTGAAATTATACACATTTATTTATTTAATTATTTCTTGAATATGTAAACTCATTATGTACCTTTAATTCTAATATGTACATATGAAATCAATATCGATGATGAGATGTTAGAAAATGTTGACACTCACACATATAGAGATAAAAAAGTTGACCATGTTATACGATATCATGTTAAGCGCATTATTGATATGTTATTCAAAGATGAAACTGCGGAAGTTCAAGCCCAAATGTTGAAAAGTCTCGTAACATCAAAGAAATTAAAAGAAGATACAAATTTATTGGGTGTTCTGAAATCAACAAAAGATAAAGAAATTAAGGAAAATGTGATACAAAATATAAATAATGATTTAAATTCAATTGGAAGATCTTTAAAGAAAAATTCTTTAGATGCACATAGAGAAATACAAATGGCAGTGGTTTCATCAAGTATTGAAGAGAATCACTTGGTAAAATCTATGGCACAAGAATTAGGAACCTCACGAAAAAAATTGCACAAAGATCAAAAATTTTAATTGCAAATAGATGTAAATGATGAACTCTCTTGTTGGATAGTTATTTGTAGGCAACCATAAAAATATAGACTCGGAGAATATGTTAAAAAAATAATATATGAATATTGGATGAAAAATTCATGTGTTTCACCAAAAGAAAGGGATGTGATGCGAAGAAGAATAACACGAAATCAATACAAAAAATATACAAAAAATTTCTTGGACACCACTAAGATACAGTTGTTCAACAAGTTCATAAAAGAGAATCATTAAATTAATGTCTCAATTAGTGCTTTTTTGCAACAAAAACCATGGTATGTTAAACCTATCACTGTACGCGACACTTCTTGTTGTTGTTATCATGTGAAATTTCGACTATATTATGATACATTCCTTAATTTTGGTAAATAATTTTCGAAAGATTCACCTCTTACTTCCATTATCCATGATTTCATATGTCAAATTATATGTGGAAGAGAAAACCATGAATTATTTTACCAAAAGAAATGTGTTGATGTTAAAAAATACAATGATTGTGGAAATTTGACTAAATTTAAAAACAAATATCGTACTGATATAAATCATCAATCATTTTCCAACATAAAAGTGAAATGGAGAGATAGTAATATATTCATACATGGATTGGTTCTAGAACTACAAGTGCTAAAAGAATTGATCTACAAGAAGAAGTAGAATTTCTAAAGTTTTTGAGAAAGTTTGAGGCAAAATTTATAAATACACCAAGAATTCACATAGAGGTTGATGGCATGACTTGAAATTCAAAAAACACCATGAATTTTTTCCACCAGGGATCATTTTGTCAATAGTTGATTTTACGGAGAACTACACATTTGTTCCACAAAAAGAAATAAAGAGTGAATACTATAATTCTAACGAAGTCTCCATGCTAATCCATATTCTATATAGACATGTTGAACAAAATCTTAATCACATAGAAAGCACCAATGAAAATCGACATGCTATTAAATAATATCACTTTTATATTACTGACGATCGTACACATGATACATATTTTGCACAACATTGTTTTAAAAATATTTATAACTCCTTGAAAATTCATGAAATAAAATTCAATGAACATTGGATATGGTCATATGGATGTGGAGATCAATTCAAATATTCACAATCATTATTTTGGTTGTGTCATCTTCATATGAAAACCCGCATTAAGCATTGTTTAAGTTTCTTTGAGACTGGTCATGGAAAAATGAGAACATGATGGTGCAGGGACATGTATAAAATTGGCACTTTGAAGATATCAAATGGACCACTCTGCAAACCAAATTATCTCAGTTGAACAACATTTTCAATGGTGCATTGCTACACTAATCCATGAGACTAACCGATCAAGGGAAGTATGAAGGTATATATATATATATATATATATATATATATATTAACTTACATATATATATGTAGAACATTAATATGTACATGATCTCATTTTTATTGGATTTCTAATTTTAAACATTATTTATCACAGTGGTTATCTTTCATGGTATTTTGAATAACATATTTATATTCTTTCTTGAACTTTCAATATCAGTTTTTTTGGCATATTGGGGTCCCATATGTAGATACATTGATTGGAGATGATGTTGAAACAATAAAAGGAACTCAAAAATTGCATTCAATTAAAACAAAACGGGACCAAAATGTGTTTGCATTTGATTAAATAAAATATTCTTGTTTTTGTCATCTTTTCATAGATAACACAAAATCCAATGATGTTTGTGAAACCAAAATGTATGTAAGAGATTGGAAACATACAAAACTAAATACAAAGGGGAAAATGTCTGTTGAAAACTTTAAAGAAATGCAATCAGAGGAGATGATAGTATCATCTGAAGGTGATGGAGTTTCTGATCTTGTTAGAGAAGGTAACATTTCAATTGCTTTGAAATGATAGAGACATAGAAATAGATAATAAAATCAAGTACACATGTTAATTTTAAAGATAATTTTAAACGTTAATTATGATCTAAATCTATGTAAGTTTGTTTCATTTTGCGGGAGATGTTTTTTTTTTAGTTTCACCTTACTACCGACGATGAAAATGTGAAGTATTATTTGATGCATTGCTCTGAACAAAATATGAAATTATTGGAAAATTATGATGATAACGGGTTTATATATGACAGAGGGTTGATTATACTAAAAGGTTATTTTTTCCAACAAACTAATAAAAGTCAGGATTTTATTTACTTTCAAAGCTATGAACCTAATGTCATATGTTGTCAAAATAGTCACTTGGTGTGTGCAGCATGCATAAAGTTGATAGAAGTTCAATCAAAGAAACAATTGAAAATTAAGAAATGGAAAATGTCAAACTTTGATCATGAATGGATCATTGAAGATGGCATTCCATTACAATTATTTTTATTGAAATTCCCAATAATTTCTTCTCCTTGGATTCATATTTTAGAACTTACAGAACTCAACTAGAAATGGCACTAGCCTTTTACTGTGCATTCTTGAGTTTTACAATTATTATAATATGTATATTTTATGTTATATGTACTTGAGTGTTTGCACATGTACATTGTTTTGGTATATGCACACAAGTAATTTATCTATATGTGTACACATACACATGTAGATTATCTGGTCTTAAACGATTTCATGCATTCTCTGGTACAATTTTTCATAATGCCATTATTGCAAAATGTACATATATTTGTATCTAAAATAGCTGATATAATGCAAATTTTAAGTTGCACGATTTTGTTTTAGATTTATCTATTAAGAAAATTATAATATTACTTCTTACATGCAAAATGTGTGGTACGTGTTTTGTAATTTCCAGTTTACTATCATCTGAAAGTAGCTTTTCTATGTACATTAATGAAAAATGTTGTGTACTGGGTATATGTTTTAATGAAAATTTAAAATTTTATGATTTTTTGTCACATCTATGAACACCTGGAATTTTATGATTTTTTTAGATATATACATCAATATGTACTATAATTCAATCATTTTTACATATATTCAAATGCACTTAAATCATTTTCACATATATTCATGAACTTGAATATGTAAAACCATCTATGATTGTTCTAAATGACACATGTGATCATGCAAAATGTACCTAAATATCACCTTTAATAGACATCCTAATTATATAACATTCACACATGTTCAAATGCATAACATGTACTTTGAACATGTACCAAATGTGTTTTGTAATTTCAAATTTCCATCTAGATTCGTTTTATATTTAACAAATAAAAAAACAACTTGAGTTTTAAAAACAAAACATTATGTCACAACATGTGATCACATGCCAAATGTAAGTATCCAAAATCTATATCATGAACAATAAAAGTAAAATAACAATCACTAAAAGCAGAAGACCCTCTAGCAGATGTTATAAAGGAGATTTTTAGTCTTACAAAATTGGCAAAAATTGTCAAAAACACATTTTCTACAACATTTGTCTATGGTTACAGAGGTTTTGGCAGAGATTTTAACAGAATTTTAACACAACTAAAAAAACTGGGCAGTCGGAAGTTATTACGGATGTTTTTTCATCAGTGCACTACTAAGGTGTCAATGCACTAGTGCATGTCATCTAGAAAGTGGCCCGGGGCAGTCGAAGGTGCATCCACCAGGCTGCAGTGTTGGTGATACAATGAACGAGGCCATTCTAATTGGTCTTGGGATTTGTGTGGTATCGATAGGTCATCTAAACACACTGGTACGTCGAGTTATAGAAACTCCAAAAGTGTCAAAAACACATTTTCTACAACATCTATTTATGGTTACAGAGGTTTTGGTGGATCTTTTAACAGAATTTCAACACAACTAAAAAAATTGGGTATTCGGAGGTTATTACAGATGTTTTTTCATCAATGCGCTACTAAGGTGTCAATTCACTAGTAAATGTCATCTAGAAAGTGGCCCGGGGCAGTCGAAGGTGCATCCACCAAGGTGCAGTGTTTGTGATACAATGCACAGGGCCATTCTAATTAGCCTTGGGATTTGTGTGGTGCCAATAGGTCATCTAAACACACCGGTACATCGAGTTATAGTAATGCACTAGTGCAAAGTATCAGAAAAATGCACCATTTTTTCTCATTCGTATTGGTATTTGTGCAGTGCCCATAGGCCGTACAAATGCCCCAGTGTGTAGACACATAAATGCACTGGTGCGAAGTATTGCACAAACGCACCGAGATTTATAATTGGTATTAGTATGTGTGCGGTGCTTATAGGTCATAGAAATGCACCAATGTGCTCTATTATATAAACACACCAGTGTATAGTAACTAACACGCATTGGTGTTCATTTTGTATTTTTTAGAAACATCAACCTGTGACAGTGCAATTATTGTGATTTTTTAAAATTCATTATTCATCAAAAGTCGACACATCTTATAACAATATTCATATTAATTAAATTTTTATTAATGAATTTGAATGTGATGTTTGGATTAATTTGTTATATCATATCATAATTATTGTAACTTTTTAAAATTTATTATTTATCAAAAGACGACACATTTCTTATAACAGTATTCATATGAATTAAATTTTTATTAGTTCATTTGAATGTGATGTTTGGATTAACTTGTTATATTATAGCATCAAATTTGACATCTCTTCATTATAATATTTAATCATCTATAAATTTAATCACTGGTGTTATATTTCACAGTGACAATGCAGAACAAAATAGAATAAATTAAAACATATTATTATTATTATTATTATTATTATATATAAGACAATCTTTTTCATACAAAATGAGACATTTATTGGTATCCCCTTGTCTTTCAATTGAGACACTATGTCCATTACATTAAACAAAAAGTTTCATTTCAGAGACCAATATTTTAAAAAATATAATACCTTTCTTTGATAGCCAAACAGAGTGCATCATTCTTTGCTTGAACTGTGGTCACTACTAGAGCTACTTCCACGACTTGGGTTATTTTCAGGAATATTTTGTTCATGCTGTTGATTGTTTTCTTCTTCTTCCCCTTCCATCTACAAACATAAAATAAAATGTAATGAGTGTAAATACATTGGTGAGAATAATGAAAATTTCAATATTAAATAATATATATCAATGTAAATAAAAAATAAATAATGTACCATAGCAACAATTGACTCATGAACTATACACATTCTTTCAAAACCATGTAGTATGCCATCTTTCAAGATTTCATCTGTTGGCATAGTTCCATACATTGTTTCCTGCAAGTATTATACCCCATAATAAATCATATATTTAATATAAAATATTTCTTTATTCTATTAATTATATACGGAGCTAAGTAAAACAAGATCGATAGATGCTTACAAATTCCACAATTAATTTCTGATATGACAACATATACTCAAAACCCATATTTAACCCAATGTCAATAAATTTGTCTAATGGTTCTTCTTTGTATGTTAGAACCTGTTTGAAGACATTCAATGATGATTTTTGTAAAACAACTTAAAAATACAAAAATTAAGTCCAGTTAATTTGTTATAAGTAACAATTACTCACAAACTTAGATATCAACCCTTTTCTTCCTTTTCATCCTGTTTTATGTGCTAAATGGGTTCCATTTTCTTTTCTTTTCTACAACAAAATACTTGAAAATTAATATTTAATACTAAATTATCTATTTATTATACCTAATGATTGAAAAATTAAATTATTACATATTATATTTGAAGCACATTGTTGTTGAGATGGCTCCTCCTACGATGCAATTTTGTCCATTTCTTTGACCATCTCCTTATAAAAATTTTTGGACATTCCTACTGGCATATTTCTAATATCAGCTTGTTCATCTTTTCAGATTTTCATAATCTTTGTGAAAATGTAGCATGCGAATATACTATTTAATTTTTATATTGATATATGAAAAGTAAATATAACAAAAGTGATATTTATAAATGATATTTATGAATAACTCTAGACAAACATTTAAAGTTACTTTTTCATTTCTTATTTTTTGTTGTTGTACATTCTTCCTATTAAAACTATGACATGTCTCATTGACCAATTCTCTGGAAACTCTTCCTGTAGTTTAGATAAAATTTGGATCTTGGAATCATTTTATTTCTTTTTGTAATGTAAGTGGAAATAACTTCTATATATTCGTTCCACTAGATCTCTCAAAATTTTGTAAATTTTTTCCCCCTTTCATTAACCTCGAGGACCACTCTAGATGAGCTAAGGAGCGATTCATTTTCATTTACATGCTCTATTTTTTTCTTTTCTTAGAACAAAATTCCTTTTCTGATTTGTTGGTCCGTGTAGAACATTAAACATATATGAATTAATATATTTTTTGACCCATGTTGTCTAATAATTTTAATTCTACTATTAATGAAAAAAAAGAAAAACTCAAATTGGATTGATAGTATTTTTTCATTCACCTGATTCATCCTCTTGCAATTTTTCCAACAAGATTTTATGCTCTTCTCGTCCTAGATTAGAAATAATATTATCGAGCTTCTTCATTTTTTGGCTCTACATGATACATAGTAAACAATACATATTAGTTAAACTTACATGTAGTTCAAAAAAAGTATTTTTTGTAAAGAATTTACAAAGAACTTAACGTTTTTGCTTTTCTTGATGTGTTATCAATATTTTTGTTACTTGATCTCTTCTCAGCCATTTTTTTATCAACATGAAACCTGTATCATATCATTCATTAATATATTCTATAAATAAATTGTCAAATTTTTAGTTAAAAAAAAAGGAAAGAAACTAATGAACCATTCATGGTGTACGCACCGACGTTGGTGCATAGTGGTCTTATAAACACACCGCCAAAATAGTATAACACACCGTACGGTGCTCTATGTCAACAAGGAGCACCAGTGCGTTACATGCTAACCACCGCACAATTTTACAGAGAAAAAATATTACAAATCGTCCAGTCTTAGCTTTTGTGGCATAAACATCATGCGCAAACACTGGACCACCATTTGGTGCTTTCTTTGAACTAGGAGACCTGGTGTAGTGTGTTATATGCTACATGGTGCATTGATTTAAAAAATATTTTTTTTTTCTTTTTCCGAAACAACACGATCATGGTGCATTGTAATGAAAAGCGAACCGATGCCCTATGCTACATATGTCCCACTGATTAAAAAAAGATTGTTTTTAAATTTTTTATCACATAGGACTTTTGTAGTGCACTGGGATAATCTAGCCCACCGGTGCGCTAGGTTACGCTTGGTGCACCGATAAAAATAATTCTATTTTTTTTAATTCACGCAAGGGCTGACATGGATTGGGATCTAAATATGCAAGTTGTCCTGTCGGTTGGATGTCTTAGGCCTATATATAGCAATATAAACCCTATAAGTCTAAAATGAAAAGCTCTAATTCTGAAGTCACGGAAATAGGGAGAAGAAACGGCATAAACAAAATAATGTAGGGTTTAGGGAAAAAATGGATTTTTATTATTTTGTTTCTGAAAATGAAAAATAAATTGAATTTTTTCTCCTACTGTGTAAAAAAAAAAGCTACAGAAAAAGTAAAAAAAAGCAATAAAATTTAACCACAAGATCGTTTGAAATTCTATGCTACAGTGTTTGAATCTTGAGAGGTTTGGAATTTTGATTGTTTTAATACTTGTGTTCGAATGTAGTTCGCTACTGCACAGTGCTCTCGTGCTCTATTTCTCTAGGTATGTCTCCTCCAAATCTCTGGTTGAATTTTTTAGTAAAAATAGTGAAATAATGAAAAGTGTTTAGTATTTAAAGAATTCTATTATGAAATTAGATTTTCGAAAATATTTCACTGCCCATTTTTCAATTTACCACTTTTTTTAACTTAAAGAAAATAGAGTTGCACTTTTTTTGTTTGTGGTTATTCGTCATCGATGTGTCACTTAATATCACCACACCGATGTATCCATTTATATTATGGCACTGGTGCGCAGTAATGAAAATGCATCAGTGAAGTGATCTGTACATTAGCACCGATAACAAGAAGTCCATTTTTAAGGCACCGAAATTACTTTTAGGTGTGTGTACCAAAATTTATTGGCTATTTTTCTTAGATGCAGGAAGAAAATATTATAATTATATCGAATGGACAATTCTTCGAAATCCAGCTCGTTCTATAATATTTCTCAAATTCCATTGCAGCTTTATCTATATCCATCTCTAGACGTAATATTTAATTCAAATTTTACTTATATTTTCATTATCTAATTGAATTTATGTTTTTTATCCATTTCAATCATGCACAACTTAATTAAATTTATAATGTATACAAATTTGCAGGTTCATGTAGATTCAAAATCGAGTTCAGATGCACAAAATATTCAAACAACTCCAAAACATCGGAAGCTCTTATCAGGAGTAGCATATTGCAAGGCACATTTGGTAGATGAAAATAGACAGCCGCTTTACCCTGCCAATTGTAACAATATTGAATATTCTGTCCACAATCCTGGGAAAATTATGGTAATAATTATAATTTTTTGGTATATTGATTAATGTAATTATTTCAACATAAAACCAATTAATCATGTAATATTGTCAACGTGGTTACTAACTGATACCATATATTTTTTACTAATCATGATTAAGAATATATTTTTTAAATTATTAGGATTTTAGTGATGATGAAAGAGCTACCTACCATCTTCTATTTCACCCCACGAAAATTTCAAATTGAGAGGAGAATGAATTAAGAGAAAAAATTGGAGAGGAACATTACCAAGAATGGTTGAATCAACCACCGATTCAATTCTCGCTACGTCCAGATTCACCAATTAGGAATGACTACAACAATAGTAGTTCTTCATAAGCTGGCAATGGAGGCAATCAAATAGAGTTTGTTATGGATGATTACTTAAGGGATACAACTGCCATGGAGACAATTTTTTTAGATGCATTCCAAAACGATGATCAGCTAGGAGATGATGCTCATATTGTTGACACCTTTTTCAAAACCCTTAAATTTGCTTCCACTACCCCTCTCTTTAGACCTGGCGGTCAGTAAAAGTCTACCCAGTTGGGGACAACGATGTTACTGTAGAAATTTTAAGGAAATTTTGGTTTATAGAATAGATATTTCTCATAAATTTTGAGGTAAGTTACCATAAAGTCCTCCCTTATATAAATTTGAGAAATATAATCAGTACACAATAAGCATTACAAATGGTAAATTTTATGAACGTTAATAATTATATTGGCATTAATGTACATATATTAATATATTTTTACATGATCACCAACTACTAGTTATTCAAAGATAAGGTTCTTCCGAGTGATAATGTATTGCCCGATAGTTTCGAAGAGGCAAAGAAATTGTTGAAAATATTCCCTGTTGAGTACATATCATATCATGCATGTCCACATGATTGTATTATATATAGAGAAGAATATGAAAATAAAGAGATATGTCCGAAATGTGGGCATGATAGGTATGATAAATAAAAGAAGAAGGGTAAATCATGTAGTGATCCTCCTTTTAAGATATTGAGGCACATTCCTATAATCCCAAGGATTCAAAGGCTCTTTCATTGCAAATAATTAGCTATGTTGTAGACATGGCATGCCTCACACAGAAGTGAGTTGGGGTTTATGTGATCCCAACTAATTCAATAGCCATGAATCATATGGAGGATACATGTCCTGAAAATTCAAGGATGAAGTACGAAGTCTATGACTCGGCATAGGCATGGATGGCATCAACCCATATTCCCTCCAGAACACCAAATATTCTATTTGGAATGTGGTAGTGATCAATAAAAATGTCCCCTCATGGTTGTCTGTGAAGAATGAACATCTTATGGTTGCTCTCACAGTCCGTGGTAGAAGACAAGTGAAGAATATGGACGTCTACTTACAACCACTAGTAGATGAATTTAAGGAATTATGGGATGGGATAAATGTATATGATGTATCAAGACCTATCGCAGTAGAGGGGAGTTTTACATTGTATGGCATATTTGATTACACAACACATGATTATTTAGGCTTAGGATTTTTCTCTCATAAATTACATGTTTAATTTATTGATTTTTTTATATGCGTAACAATATTCTGTCACATATTATTTATTTAATTCATTGTAATTGTTCTGATCTTCATGGTATTCTTTAACATGCCATTCATATTAAGTATATATAATAATATCACAGGTCTTGTAACAAAAGGGTATTTTGGATATAAATGTTTTGGACCTTCTCTAAAAGCTAGATGGTTCAAGGACCTATGAAAGCTAGTGTATTATTTCTCTAGGGTATTCCTCCCAGAAGAACACCCTTACAGAAGAGCAACATCCGCTTTCAATGGTAAACACGAGAGAACCCAAAGGCCTCCAATAATTACACCAACTGAATGTATTAGAGCATATGAGAGAGAAGGAGAAGGATTTAATAGAAATGTTCCATTCAAATGGGCATCATATGTTTGATGATCCAGAATTCTTCAACACCTATGTTGACAAATTTCCAATTGGGATGAAAAGGAATTATATCTTTTATAACCTCCCATATTGGGAGCATCTCAATATTACCCACTTATTAGATCCCATTCATATATTTAAAATTGTTTCATCCTGTTTATGGAGGAAGATATCATAGAAACAAACTGACACATTGGCTGTTAGGAAAGATATTATTACTTGAAAAAATAAAAATAAAGATTGGCCAATATGATTAGAAAGTATAGGATCAGAGGCAGGCGTTGGTCCCTCTAATTCATGGTATTTGAAAGAAGTTGATGTCCCATGGATTTAAAAAAAAAAATCTTTCTTTGGGAGTGGAAGTTATAATGGGTGTGATGGTACCATATTCATACGGGTATTCACTACGACGCTGCTTCACCGTGTATGACATTCTGTCAGGGTTGAATTCGCATGACCATTTGAATCCTCTAAGAGTGCGTATAATGTCAAAATCATGATTTTATCATTTGTTATATTAATGAAATTTATCCCATGTTAGGATCATAAAACATAGCTAATTTTGTATATTATTGAACTTGTTTATAACATTACAGTTTCATTATCCTTTGTTCATGTGTGGATGTGTGAAACATGAATTCCCTCAAGACCTAGGATATGCCATATCTAAATTATCTACATTTTTACGTTGGATCACGTCAAAGGAGATTCATGTGGCTAGCATTCCAAGGTCGTGTCAAGAGATAGTTGAGATTGTTTGTATGTTTGAGAAGGAACTGCTGAAAATTTTCATGGACTTGCAGGTTCATCTTCTAATCCACATAGTAGATGAGGCTAAATTACTTGGGGTGGTTTCTTTTCGTTGGGTGTTCTTCTTAGATAGGCACATGAAGAAATTGAAAGGTTTGGTTAGACTAAGAGAAAAAATTGAGGGGTCTATGGAAAAGGGGTACATATCGTATCAGTTTTTGTATTATGCCAGTGAGTACACCAAGATGATCGACAACAGACCAGGTCCGGTGATTTGGGACGATGAAAGGGATGAAGAAAAAAGAGAAGGGGAGTTTCTCCAAATGAGTGGAAAAAAACGCTTGATAAAGAGTAAGTGATTTACAATTTTTCAAGTTTACACAAAGTAAATATTCATGTTGAACTTCGATATAATGTATATTTTAATCTCTATGTGCTATATAATGTTGGTTGTATTTATTGAGTGAATGCAGAAATTGAAGCAATCAATAAATTTCTTCTTTATAATTATGAAGCGACACAACCAAGGGTCGTATTGTACGGACAAAGGAGGATGAAATGGGATAGTCATAGGAAAGAATTCAAAGGACTTAATGGTAGAATTGTTCCTTATCCCAATAATTTAAAAAAAAAATATGCCAAATTAAGCCCCAAAAGTTGGGTTTCTGACCATGTCAGAGAGAAATATGATGCAACCGGTCCTTACCCTCATGCTGAAGAGGATGCACTAAACATAGGGATTGGGTGCAGCAACATGGTAATAATCTATTTAATTTATATGTACATTTCAAACTTATAAGACATCTATATTTCATATTTTAACTGTTGGGTTATTATAAGACACATGACACTATGATTTTTTAAACTTGTTTATAATAGGTGCATTTTTTCCCATCTATGTGGGCATATGGACACCATTTTCGCACAGAAAATTTCGATGCTGGAAACATCACACAAGACTATGGAGTGGAAGTCGGTTTCGATCAATCTAGTCGATCTAGCCACCATGATCAAAACCTAGTACGAGGGATGTTAGGTTACATCGAAAAGATACAAGAGATCATTGAAGTGGATTTCTCTTCTTTCGAATGTGTTATTTTTAGGTGCAAGCGGTGGGACACTTTTTATCATAATAATGTAAAGGAATATTGCGATAGTAGGATGATATGTATCAACTCTAGAAAGATGTGGGATGAAGCTAAGGAGCCCTATGCCTTCCCCAAACACTGCAACCAGGTGTTTTATTACCCAGATGTGTTGGATAGGGATTGGTGGTTCGTATTGAGACATGAACCTAGATCAAAACATATTTTTGAGAACAATAGTGTTGTCATGTCATGCGATCTGGAAGATAGTGAGGGTGATCATGAGAACGGGGAGTGATATGGTACATGTGTTATTTGATCATCAATATTTATACTTTTCAAGATAGTTTTTTCGAAACATTATAATACGTATATTGAATTAATTGGTAATTTTCATTATCTTAATGTTAAAATAAATATTTAACTTGATATTCTTCAATTACATTGATCTAAAAAACAATCGCGCACTGTATAAAGTTCTTTTTCCTGGTATGTAATATCATAATAAAATAATGATAATTCTAAAGAACATGAATTTATTTGCATTATTTTCTAAAATTTATTATGTTACAATAATTAATATTATTCTAGATTTATTATTTTACAATTATTTGAAATTTTACCAATTTACAAATTTAAAATTTTTAATAAAATAATTTTACATTAATACAATTAAAATTAAAATTTTACAATTACAATCATTTCACAATAATATAATTAAAATTTCACAAACAGTTTACATAGAATTAGAATTGAAATTAAAATTATAATTATAATTTTACAATTTCACATACAATTACAATTTCAGAATTTTACATATATACAATTACAATTTTAAAATTTTAAAATTTGCAATTACAATTACAATTTTATAATTTTAGATACAATTAGAATTACAATTATGTCATTTTTACAATTTTTCATATATACAATTACAATTAAAATCATTTCACAATAAATTAAATATTACAATTACAAATAAAATTTTACAAATATTTTACATATAACGATTACAATTAATACAAATGCAATTACAATTTTAGAATTTTGCATACAATTAGAATTACAAATATTACAAATTTACAATATCATGATCATTTAATATTAAATTAATTAATAAACATCACAATCATGATAACCATAGTAAAAATATCATATGTGACTAAAAGACAAATTCAAATTCGCTAACATCATCGTGATCATGATAATCTAACAAAACAAAATTAGCATTATATAACATCAAATATACATCTCATATGAAATAAATGATATCACATACACATATGTCTGCAATTTTCACATTAAATGAACATATCTTACATGACCTAAAAATACATACATCATGATGATCACCAACATGTAGACGAAGTACAACTGCAACATGAACATAAAATACATGGACTATATATATATATATATATATATATATATATATATATATATATATATATAACTATATAACTGGATAATGTAAAAAATATACAACTATAATATAAATGTCATCTATCATTTGGTGGTACATCATTAATCGTAGTACTAGTTGAGGCATGCTCATTCAATGCTATAACCTTGACAAGCTTATCAGGTGATACATGCTAATCATCACATGCATGCTGATCTAGTACTAGTGCCTCATGTTGATCAAGATCAACTGTCGATTGCTCATCGTGATGCCTGGACATGGTCGATGTTCTAGCCTACTGATGATCATCATGATGACTGGACACGGTCGATGGTCGATCCTGCTATCCATGATGATTTTTTCTCAATGCTAGTGAAGGTTGCTCACCTGGCACGACGCAACATGAACGATGTTCACTCCCCTGGTCGTGATCATCAGATGATGTGTCGGCGCTATTCAGAGAATTTCGATAATGTGCTGCATCTCGGCCACACCTATAATGTGCAAGGGTCATCCTCAGCCACGTAACTAAGGTCGTAGCTCCTATGACATGTCGTATCAAGTTGTACATGTCACGCGGCATGCCTCTCCAAATATGTACCAACCTACCATTGGCCTGTATGTCTCTCATAATGGCAAGCCTGACTCTTGCCTCAAAAATCAATGCATAGAGTTGATTTCCATCATCCATCCTCAATCTGCTATCAAGCCTACCGCGTCTAGCAAAAAGCATTACCGGTGCACCGGCAAGAGCAGGTCTCTCTACACCAGCCTCCTGATGATGCTCGGCATTTGGCATATCTTGATTGTCATTAGGATCCACACTTGGATCATGTGGTGGTGTTGGCATGTCCTCACCATCAAAATACCCAATGTCTGCAAAATATATAAAAGTACAGAACAATAATTAGACAATTTCATTACACAATTTAATAAAAACAAGTTAAAGAACATGTTAGAATAAATTTAAATAAAACAATAATATTAACTCTATCATCCTACGGCTCGTCATCTGTGAAGATAATGTTGACATAGCCTCACCAATCCAAACCCGCATAAGGATAGGGGACCATAATGAATGGATGCTCATCAACATTGGTTAGAAACTACAGTGCGTCATGAAATATCATTACAGAAAACACAATATCGCCCCTCTTTAGCATTACCTATCCCCACACATGCAACCGTGACTCCAACATCGGCCTACGAGACTATCAAGCAAAAGTAGGACTGGTCTCTGGAAACCTCTCAAAAAATAAACAAAAAATCTCTAAAGAAAAAGGGAATTTGGCCCTCCCTTGTGCATGAGCATGACATCTATCTAAGGATGTACAGAGCTGTTGCAAAAAAATGCCAGACCACCTCACAAATTGTGGCCCATGTACTAAGGAATCAACATAATATAGAGGCGGGAAAATAATGTGTTTCCTGTCACTGGTGTTGTGTGAAATGGTCAAAATCAGGAGTGAGAGGCACCTCACCTCCTCACTACCAAATGCATAAATACGTAACTAACCTCCGAAGACTTGAAAATTTGAAGGAGATAGTATATCTGCACTAATGTATCTCTGGGAGTACACCAGCTGACTCCCTGATGCATAGCCAACTGGAACCTATGGGAATGAGGGAAAATCCACCCCTTTCCTCTGTAGCCCCGTATTGAAATATATTTCCTCCTCAGTGGGCACGTACCACTGGTTAGGACCAACCCAGAAATCTTGTAGGTGGGCATTCGACCTGCAGATAAGACGTCTCAAAAATAAACCATGGCCCTTTAGGGAAGTAGCTTCCTCATAGAACTTGAGGAGGCCTACCTGCCTTAGCAGCCCCTGGGTAGCTACTCTAATACGGCAAGGGTATGCATCTCTCTCCCTCTCTCATGCCTCGCACAAGTAAACCATGTTATATTGGTCTAATTTTTGTTGTTGTTGTTCCCTCTCTTCTCTCCTTTCACATCTCTGAATAATTGACATATTAAATAAAATAAAAATACTAAATGAGACATGTATTTAGGAATATAAATATATAATTTTTTTTGTAAAAAAATAAAAATAGCCGGTGCGCGATGAAAAAAAGGCATGCACCGGTAACGGTGGGTATTTTTGTGTCACGCACCAGCAGGGGTGCACCAGAAAATATTTAGCACACCAGCGATAGTGCACCTGAAAATTTTCAACGCACTACCCTCCTGGCATTCTTCTAAGTCAACGGTGCGGTGGTATAATCGACCGCACTATTGACTATGGACCGTGTTGGGAGGGAGGTGCACTGAATAAACTTTATGCTCTAGGGCGTATAGTTTGGTCAACCCACCAACCTCCTAACATCATTACATAGTCAATGGTGTGGTATTTTACCAGGTAACATCGTTGACACTTTCAAAATGAAAAATACGGTGCATTGACAAAAATACCTGCCCCAGGGCAGATATTTAATTCAACGCACCGCATTTCCACTATTCCACATGGTCAATGGTGCAGCCAGGAAACCGACCACACTGCACCTTTTTTTTTTTTAATTTTAAAATAACACGGTGAAAATTTTGGTACCACCCTAGAACCAGTGTAGATACCATTAGCACCAGTTGCAGTGTGGCCTGTAAATTTACAGGCAGCACCATAAACTGGTGTGAGCCGAACAGCTTGAGCGCACTGTGCGACAATTATTATTTTTCTTTTAAATAGTTAATTTTAAAGTAAGTTAAAATTATAATATGCTAAAAGGCTTAATTATGAAAAAACAATAAAAATACCTATAAATTTGGCCATCAAGGAGGCAGATTAACTGTATAATTTACAAAAGTAAATTTTCCCACCTTTTTTCAAAATAAAAGCTTGAGATTGGTGGGAAATGCATAGAAGCAGTGTGTGCAATGGGTGTAATGGGAGCATTGGTTTCAGGGCAGCACAGACAAGGATATATTTCACCAGTGCTTGAGAGCTATGGAGCACTGAGAAAAGTAAAAGATGCAGTCTTTTGTCTATAATTTTCTTTTTTATTTAACCCTATTCTAGTGTGCGGGGTTTTATAGCCGCACCAGTATGGTTTCTTAAGAGCGCACTGGACATTTTCTATTTTGACACAGGGTTTTATGACGCACCAGTGCTGATTCCTTATATATCCCCAGTGTGTTATAGTAATAAGACACATCGGGCCAGTGTGTACAGAGTGCACGGTGTATGGTGTGCCAATGTTTTGTGTGCACCAGTGCTTTCTCTTGTTGAACACACCGGTGTGGTTTAGGATGATAATCGCAGCGGAAGAAAAACATCCGCAAAAACCTCCACCTTCCAACCTCCTCTAGTAACCTCCACTAGAAACGTATGTTTGCGGAATTTTTATAAGGGGTTCCTTAAAAACATCAGCTAGAGGGTCTTTTCCTTGTAGTGAGTGTATAGTGTTATGAGTATCAAGTTATAGAGAAAATTAAATATGACTCTGTAAATAATACTATTTATATACAAAAGTAATTTTAAGACTATCTATCAAATAAAATTTTGCACATTTGCATCACCAAACAAATAGATATGGATCTGGTGTCTTTTCTAGCAATGTCCTGAGCCTTGTTCTGATATCCTCTGAATAATATGGAACATGTACACAACGTGTAAACATAAAAATTAATTTTTTTAAAATTGAGTGATAATGTATAACTTCATGTAAAAAAAAAAAAAAAAAAAAAAAAAAATCTTGCGATACCTTATGTAGTTCCTCCTCCATTGTCTTCGGTTAGTCGTCCATCAATACATCCTCCATGGAAAAGTGTACAATATACATGTACAAGTATATAAATATTTGGACATCTCCTAACAGGGAAGAATAGGGTGGCTCCAAATGAAAATAATATCCACAAATTTAAAATTCAAAATTTTTAAAACTATAAAATAAATCAAGATCTAGATCTCGTTTTTTAATGAAACTTTTGAACTTTAATTTATAACTTAAAAATATAAGTGAAAAATTGAATACATGTGACGGTGGATTTGGAACATCTCCTAATAGGGAAGAAGAGGTGTTATGCAGAATTATGATCTACGGATAAACCAAATTTTGTAAGTGTGGTGCTACTCACTTAGAACAATAGAGGAAAGAGTTTACTATCACTTTCTCTATAATAAGTAGATATATAGAATGGTCAAAGAACCTACTTGTGATCCAAGCGCTTCTCCTTCTCCTTCTGTCGTTTTTTTTTTCACTCTATATCCAACTCAGATCGCTAGGTCGATTCCTACAAATGAAAACAGAGAACAACTTACAAGAAGCATATACAAAGATCTACCTATCTTCCTCAATCAAATCTATTAGATGTGAAATATATATATCATTCAAGAATCCATTGCATAATAAATAGAGACATATAGACACATAATATGGGAAAACGAACACCAACCTTTATTAGAGATTATAAGGGGGAGGTTACAACCAATGATCGATTTGTTGTCGCCAGCTCCTGCTTCATCCCTACCTCATCACATCCAACATCATACCAACAACATATCAGTACTTTCACTCTCTCAAATGAGAATCCAACAACATTTCTTTACTAAAATTCTTCCTTCCCTAACACTAGGATGAGTGCTCAATTTATAGGAAAAATGATGGTAGTTTCTCAATGAATGACTTTCTAATAATAGGCAATACATGTTCCCAAGTTCATAGGTGTTATACTGATACTTGGATTTGAATTTTGACACATGTGGACTGTTCTAGAAGGAATTGTCCATTTGGAGATTCCTGGAACAGTGAGAATTCCATTGCCAGGTGTCCAACACACTCTTGATTGTCAGGAAGTGCATTGTAGTGCACCCTTGAATGGAGGATGCTGCATATGCAACACAGTTAGTCCCTTTAGAGGCTGCGCTAGTGAGTCAATAGGTCATATAGCCTATACTTGAAACCTTGGAAATCTCACAATAGAAGCCATGAACGAATTTTATTCTCTTAGGGCATATAGCAACTGAAATATAAGGGGATGATAGACCCTATTTCATTGGTCCTAGGGATGATTTCGAGTTTGACCAGGTCATGGGGGATGATGCCAAAATTGACCTATAACATCTGCCCCCTAAAGAATGAAGTAAAAATAATAATAATAATATATTTGAATGAGATTATTTATGATGTGATGAGCTGGAACTGATGCAGAGTGGTGAGTTGCATCAATCTTACAGTACATTATATCATGATATTTTCATCTTGATCATGAATTTCTGAGGGAGGCATTCCCATGCTTGGCACATAAACTATCTAATATGACGTACATAGTTCAAAAATTCATCTAGATTGGAATTTTCCCCAATACATAAATGCCTACAGATATAGGTCCATGTTCGAATCACGATCTGTATGTAAGGTCATCGTACAGATGATGTGTACAAAAATCCTAAAATTGCAACTTCGATGGATGAAACTAGATCTGAGGTCTTATTATCTCATTCACTTGATCGTTCAAGTACAAGTCTATCTATGGAAATATATTATTTGTAGTTGAACATGATAATCCATCGTTTTATTACCAACCAATAATGTGAGCTGTTAAAAATTGCGAGAGAACCACCATTGATGTTAATGTATCTTAGGGTACTGCAGTATAGTTTGTAAGGTGTGAATAGATGATTTGATGTCCAACGCCAAACAAAATATTTTGGTCAAAGGTCTGGAAGCAAGGATCTTACCGATGATGTAACAAGCCTCATGGTACTGGAAGATGATGTTTCTAAGTAAACTTCTTGGATGATGAGTTGATTTCAATAGGGAGCCACTTTATCTAGAAACGAGAGTTACTAACTTTAGAGACAAAATTTGACTTGATATAGAAATTTTCAAGGATGAATGTTATGAAAAGGAAGGTTTATGAGTATTGCAGAAGGACTAGTATTCACTGGATGACTTCTCTTGAACATATCAGTGACAGTGAGATTAGTTGGCAGCATTGACCCAAAACCCAAGTGAAGGTATGATGAACCATAGGCATGAATGAAAATCCAAGAAGATTACCCAATCCAAAATCACAATGATGGAGCGAAAGTTTCATTTTCAAGAGCAACCTACTACCGTAAAATTGTTCAGTTTTTGTTTTCCAAATTTTCCCTGGTCATTTGTCAACCAGTACCTCTTTTTATTTTTTAACAAGATTGAGGAGGATAACATATGCTTCATCTATAATTAAACCCTTCGGGTGAATACCCATCACTATTTAATAATTGAATGAGTCTAGTGATAAATTGATTCTTGCCATGATCGACAAGCTCATCGCTAATTTATGTTTTAACGAGCCTAATGACAGTGACAGCTTAGTACTTTTTCATATTTAGAGATTTTGTAAAAGAGGAAAAAAGAAAATTCCATGAGTCCTTTTTCGTAAATTTATCGCTCAGATTCGAAAATGTGGAAAACGATATCTAAGAGAACCTCCTACCCATGTTCAACTAAGGTTTTACTTTTTCATAAATAGTCCATCTCAGTTTGGGAAAGGGTTAAACTTATAGTGAGTAGATGTCATTTAATTTACTTTTACGAGCTCGAAAAGGCAAGTTCTCGGCAATATTTTCACATTATCAAAGTCTGGAAAGAGCTAAAAAAAGACTCCGGGGGTTCCTTTTTCTCAGTTATCGAAGCTCGAAAAAGAGATAATAGTGTGCTTCAAGTCCTTGTTAATTTTTATGAAAGCTCTAAAAATAAGGATAAAAGTATGCTTTTTGGTCAAACCATTATTGGATAAGTGTGCATGACTAGTCTTCCATGTCAGCCGTAAAACATGTTCAGAACAACATAAAATGGATTAAAAATACCTGTTTCATGGAAAAGGATGGATAAAAACCATAGTCACAACAATAAATATGAAATGAAAATAATCAAATGACTAATTAAAATACTTTTACTATTAATTTTTACCATTTGAAAGTTACCATTTGGATTTTGGAGCTCTGAACCAGTTTTTTCTCCTGAAATTTAGCTGTTGATTGTGATAGATTTTGTGGACGATTTTCCTCCCTGTTTGATCTAGGTTGGAGCTATGAACCTTCTCTTTCCTTTAGTAGCATTTATGTTTCATTTCATTGAAATTTTTTAGGTGTTTGAGCCCCTTAGGGTAAATTTATTTTGCACATAGGGAAACACACCCTTGAATGTCGAAAGGTATGTTACAGTGCACAGGAATTGAAGGCCAGGTGCACTTGAAACGCACTTTCCCCTGACCAGGGGTGCGTTGGGCACAATTCCAATTTTTGTTCTTTGTAGTGGGCCAGAATTTGCCTAGTTTTTATACATGAAACATATCCTTATGAGTATTATGATTGTGTTTCAGGGATTCATCATACCAAAATTATGATTACATGGAGGGAAAGAGAACATAAGGAACAAAACATGATTTACTTAAATGATATGGGTGTTGTAAGAGCCCTCAGAGACTACGTGTTCATAAAGTACTTTAGACTATCAGGTATTAGGCAACAGATGGAACTATTGGAGTTCCTTGTTCGTTCATGGGATCCAGCGATAGAGGAATTTCACATTAGGGCCAAAGTGGTCCAAATATTATTGGAGGATATCTATTTTCTAACAGGACTATTGAGGAGAGGTTTGCCCATCTCTCTTTCAGGGTCTACTCTTGAAGGAGAGACGGTGAGATATTATATATTGCAGTATTGTAATCCAGGGGCTCAACCTAGTAAGGATGTGAAAATAAACATCCCTGATGTTCATGACTTGCCATTGAGAACCATATTATTCATGATCGTAAAGCTTGTTGGTACTGCTAAACTATGTGTAGCAAACTCATATTACATGTAGTATGCACTAGAGTGCTTGGAACCAACATTTTCCAATTGGGATGAAGATGCACTCTCTCATATGAAAGAAAAACTAATCAAAGAAAAGGGATAAATGAAGAAAAATTTCAACTATGGTTCGATCCTCATTTCTTTTTACTTAGAGCAGATTCCATTGATGTAGCCTCAGCATGTAACGTTGGGTATATCTAACCCTAGAGATCCAAGGATGCAAAGATGGGTAGAACTGATGGCTAGACATGCTGTTCAATTGACCATCATGATATCGACTACATTCTTCACCTGGTTCAGGTGACATATGGTCACCATCGTTGATTATGCATATGCAGGCATCGACATCCGAGGAGATATAGATTTGGCTTTACCAGAAGGTGCTCAATGGGGTGCAATTGATCAGAATGTTTTGACCATGTTTTTCTATTTTTCTAAGCTTTATAATTTTTTTTTTATTTTGATATTTTCACAAGAATAAACTAGATTTTTGATGTATGCAGATGTAGGTCAAGTTCGACCAGTGGGACAGCCAAAGCAGGGAGAAGATGAGTCAGAAGAGAGGGTTTTCAGGAGAGCAGTCCTTCAGGATTTAGATATGGCCAAGACTCTTGCTGAGCTACAATAGCACATATATGGATTGACCTTAGGGACTTCGGATTACCAGATCGAAGAGTTACCCATGCGACTGTGGCACCATACTATTAGTATTCCCAACCATTGATTGTAGTTATTGTGTAGGATAGCTAGATCAGTAGCATGTTATCATGAGCACCACGAGTTTGATTTTGAGATTTTGCATACATTTTGAGATTATATGACCAATGTGTCTTCGGCACAAATTTTGTAAAAACCTATAACTATATATCTATTTGTTTTCAGTGTTTTCCTATGTTTTTGCGCAATTTTATTCAATTATGTTATTTGAATTGAAAATATTTCTTTACATGTGTTGCAAATGTCTGTTTATAACATAATTCGCTAAGGAATGTCTTTCCAGAAGTTGAACTCTTAGGAACATAGGATGCTCTGTTAGATTTTTGACAGTATAAACACTATTAAGTTGTAGTACCACAAGTTGTGAGTCTAAGCTAATGATGATGTGGTTAATACGAAATGAAATGGCATCAGAGAGAATTTTGATCAATATGTTATACTCAGCAATATTGTTTGTAGATTGACCAATAAAAATCCCCTAAAAACTCACTAACTTTCCATTCAGAGTGGAAATGGCCCACACTGAAGAGGATTGATTATGTGTACAGCGACTAGTAGCATCAGCATACCCAACGAATGGTTCCAAATATTTAGACATCTGCAATGAAATGTATAGAGGATTACCAACTTCAAGAAAAATATAGAAAAACAAACTAAGACAGTAAATGCAAATCACCATCATATATACAATATAATAAAACAATTTACTATGACCATGTTTAAGAATAGTAATGTTTTAGATAAAACCTAGTTTG
This sequence comes from Pinus albicaulis, assembly GCA_034641835.2. NCBI lineage: Eukaryota > Viridiplantae > Streptophyta > Pinopsida > Pinales > Pinaceae > Pinus > Pinus albicaulis. The sequence goes on from CM076572.1 coordinate 883,359,835, forward strand.
GGTTTGTGCCAATGAAATTTCGTCGTAATATACCAACGCATAGGCACCATTAGCAAGAAATATTTTGAAAATATAGGGGCCATGCCATAACGGCTCAAATTGTGTTGTACCTATTACATCAACTTCATGATCATAAAAAAGGACCAGGTCACCCTTTGAGAACATGTGAGGCTGGGCATGCTTTCCATATTTCACCTGTATACATCTCTTATGCACTTCCTTGGCCAATGCGGCTTCACTATGCATTTCATCAAGATGGATGAGGTTAGGAAGACATGCTTCTTCAGAAGAGGTGTCAGGTAACAAGTTGATCATGAGTTTTAACGATGGTATTTAACATTGGATTGGCAATATAGATTCCAGATCATACACCAGTTGAAAGGGGGTAAATCTAGTTTTGTTTCTCACCGATGTTCGGTACACCCACAAAGCCGAGTATAACATCAAATGCCAATTTCATTTATGAATTCTTATGATTCGTTGAAGCACTCATTTAATAATATTGTTAATAGCCTTAACTTGTCCATTTGATTTTGGATAATAAGGAGTAGAACTATCATGAGACAGTCATAATTTTTCAATCAACTCATTCATCATATGATTGCGAAAATGTGAACCATGATATATGACTATAGCCTACGGAACTCCAAACTGTGAAATGACATGATTAAAGAATTACAATGCATTTGTTTTTCCTATGTTATTAAATGTAGGCATCGCTTTGGCCCACTTGGTAATGTTGCAAAAATAATATAACCATGCCCCCAGACGAACGAGGGTTACAGGTCATGAAGTCAATGCTCCATTTGGCAAATGTCCCCACAGAGATTATAGGATTGATTGGCATTGGTGGTTTGCAGTTTTTATGATCAAATATCTAACATACATGACAACCTCCTGACCACGAGGATGTAGCTGTGAAATATGGTAGGTCAAAAGTAACCAGTGGGGAATATCTTCTACATGATAGCATATCCAGAGAAGTGTCCACCACAAGCCTCAGCATGGAAATCATTTAAAAAATTTCAGCCTCTTCATGAGTGAGGCACCTCCTTAAAATTGTATCAAAACCAAGATGATAAAGTGTATTTCCAGCAATCAGATAATATTTGGATTGGTATTGAATATGTCGTTAGTCAGAGTGAGATGTATCAAGCCGAAAAGTCTGGGTCTGGATATATATGATAAAATCCCCATACCAAGGATCATATGATTCGATCAGAAATAGAAACTCATCAAGAATATATGGTTCTCATTTAGTAGTAGTACTATAAGAGGGAAGGTCGCAAAGAAGTTCAACCAAAAATAAAGACTTCATGGACTTGGATTTCATGAATTCCAAATAAAAATCCTGCAAAATGACAATCAATTTTGAATAATTCCCCCCCAACAATTGATGTGATAAGATGTAAGTCATGGGGTTAAAATCTGAAATGACAATGGTCTTCTAGAATAGGATATAGTAGCGAAATATTTCGACATATTGAAGAGAATTAAAGGCAATATTTTCTACGTATGAATACTTCACTTGCTTATCATTAATATTATGACTCAGATAATAGATTGGATGTTATATCCCATTTTCTACTTGGACCGATACCATAATAATGGTCGTTTCATCCGTGAAAATATATAAGAAATAATCACTCTGATAATTGGGGGCATATATTAATAATGCCCAGACAAATGTATCCTTAATAGCATTGAAAGAAGCTTGTGCAACCTTATCCCAATGGAAGAGAATCCACCTTTTCAAGAGCCAAGTAAATCGTTTAGCCATTTCGACGTAGTTGGGTAAGAAAATCCTTAAGAAGTTAGCCTTTCTCTGATGTTTATGTAACTGAATCAAATTTGATGGTGCAAGAAAATCAAGAATAGCCTGTACCTTTAGTGGGTTGATTTGAATTCCTTGTTTTGAGATGACGAATCCTAGAAAACAACCAGAGCCAACACAAAACACACATTTATGTGGATTGAGGCATATTTTGTAATGTCGAAAAAGTAGAAAGATAGCTCTCAAATGCATCGGGTGACCATTCTGGTTTCGTGAATACATGGGTAAGTTGTCTATATAGGTTTGAAGAATGTGCTTGATATCATTGAAAGCATAATTAATTGCTCTCTGAAAAGTTTCCCCAACATTATTTAAACCAAATGGAAGTTTCTGATAATTAAATATGCCCCAGTGACAGAAGAATGTTATCTTATATTGATCTTCTAGGCGGATATTGATTTGATTGTAGCCAGAAAATCCATCCATAAAAGAAAAGATTTCGCATCAAGCAGAATCGTCAATAATCTAGTCAATAAAGGGAGTAGGATACTTGTCTTTTGGACAAGCAATATTGACATCCTAATAATCGATGCAAACTTTGATTGTCCCTTATTTCTTCATAATAGTAACAATGTTGGAAACCCACTCAGTAAGCAAAACAAGGTAAATGAAACTAGCATGCAAAAAAATTTCAACTTATGCTTTAATGGCAGTGACCTTCTTCGGTTGAACAATGTTAGACTCCTGTATTTCACAGTATCACATGGTGACTGATTATTGATCTGATTTTTTATTACTAAAAATAATATTCTATGGCTATCATTTACTTTTAGAGAAGGAAAGGGAACTCCTGATTATAAAGAGATTCAAAGGAATTAATCTACCTCTCCATCCTGTAGAAGGAAGGAAGTGTTGCCTACAAGGTGTGATGGGGATAAAAAAATCATTTCTGCCCTCGTTCTATTTCATTTCATTCACCCTATTTTCCCCCCTCATTTCCTCCATATTCTCCCATGCTCTAAATCCCATAAAACCCTCCAAACCCAAGTATTATAACCTTTCGGGGCTTTTTATTTTATAAACCTCTTTATATATAAATCCAAAATTGTAAAATTTTATAAGCTCCACCACCCATCAAGAGTCGTGTTATATAAACTTATCGTTATATATTGCATATATAACAAATAGCTGCTTAAAATATTGCTGGGACCACTTATGCCTCATCGCATATCCCCATCACAATGTTTTGTTACAACAATCCAATGACAAGCTTATAAATCATCGATGTAATGTGAAGTGGGACCCAATCCCCGTCACACTTTCTTTTCCATTCTGTTTTCCTTTGAAAAAAATAAACTTTACATTTTCATTGCTTTTCCCTTTCTCCGTTGTCCATTTCCCTTTCATGATTCAAGTGGGGCTCCTCGTCGCATTTCGCAGAGTTTACATTTTTCCCATTGGAAACTAAACTCTAAATAATGTGATCGCCGATTTTGTGATATCATATCACATGTGACTTACCATTGTGAGCGCCCAAAGTATATCATATTTATTTAGCGATGCGGTAAGTCAGCCCCACCTTTGGCCCAACTTCATAACTATCGGAATAAATTTATATACCACATAAACTTCATAAAACACTTACCGCTTAAACCTTCGTCGATTCATAAAACTATGCCTTATAGCTAGTGGGTACCTCTTCCCCACATCTCAAAAATTTGAAAGGTTAACACCCACGGCTTATAAGTAATAGTTAAAAGCTACAGTCTGCACCGTGATCCAGTCCCACTTCTTCCCCGCCACGTCACTCATCTCCTCCCTCGCGCATCGCACTTCGCAATTTGTAAAGTTTACATATTCAGCACTTAAAACTAAATGCTACAAATTGTGACGTGGGTCGCGGTCCGATCTTACTTAACCTCAACATCAATTACTCTCCACATCACCTTTCCATCACATTGCATTACCGATTATATTCTTCACAACATAAACCTTAAATATTGTGAAGTGCGCAGATGCGATGCTACTTCATAATTGTAATCTACATAATTTCAGGTCTGGGTAAATGATTTTTCACTATGTTTTTTGTGTATAATAGGTCAAATAGAGCTTATGAGTTTTATGTCTCATCTCATGAATAAATAGGCCAAAATACCTGGCAAAGAGCAATTTCATTCCACCTCATCTCCCTCCACCTTTCCTCCCTTTTCACTCCTCTCCATACATCCAACGACCCTTATCCAGTTTCAGCCTCCCCGCACCATTTGAACTTTATCATGAGGGGGCCGGGGGGGTTCTAGAATGGGAAGTATCCCACACCATCGATCTGGCTATGTGTCACGCTCAAGGTTATTCCACACCCCCTCTCCAATCACCGCTTACCACTCCCACCCCCCTCCGAAAAGTCCTTTGCACCATTCAGAAAACTGTTGTGGCGTATGATCATCACCAATATTTCCATGCCACATCCTCCATCATATTTCCCTGTCTACCACCCGCCATCCCTCTAGAGTTGAGCATATGACATTTGAAATTCGTTTATGAAGAAATAAGGGTAAAAACTACCAAAAGGGCTCAGGTAGCAAAGAAATACTAGAGGTCAAGTCGGGTAAAGGTTTTGCGACAGAGAATATTATGTCGTAAATACAAGAGAAAATATAAGGCACATGGAATTGTTACCATATAACAGCAAAGGCTAAAGAGAAAAAAAAACACATCATCACCAACATCAATCAATGAGAAGTGGCTAGCACTACACCAAACTAATTACTAAACACCAGTTTTCTGCAAAACAGAGCGAGATGTCAGAACCTCCATTGGTTTCCTTTTTGAAACCATCATAACCACCTTCAGAGATTATTGTTTTATCTTCCAAGGAGCCATTGAAGAATTTGGATCTACAAAGAGTTTTCTAGAATTGATTCTACAGGCAGTGTTGTCATAAATTTTATTTATTTGGCCCTTGCATGGCCACACTTGTATAATTTTTGTTTGTTTGTAATAAATGGATTTTTCCACTGTAGATTAGGGAAAACTTACTCAGTTATTAGTTAAATACAGCTATAATTTGCATTGTCAAGGGTTGGATATTTTGGCACCTGTATTGTAAGAACTACTATTCGAGCACTGTAATTTTCGAGTTGGACCTCAATAAATCAAAGACCGTTTATAGGATTCTTGAGTTGTGTTATAAAGGCAATGTGTTTATTCTCTGTTTAAATGTTTCCGTTATATTCATTTCTGTGTATATGCTCATCTAATTGTAAATCAAAAATTTTAGATTAAGATTCGGTGTTAGAGCACCTTAACTCTGTCTGCATTTATAATCTAAATGTTTTCTACTGAATTCCGATTAAAGAATTATTAACTACTCTTTAGTCACTACTAAACCTTACTGTTTATTTCACCTCATAATTCATAAAACTCTTAAGATTCATTTAGCAAAGTTAGCTTTCCCTATGATTTGCTCTTGATTTTGATGTTTCATCCCAACCTTTTACTCCATCGCCCAATGGAATAGCCTATTCATCCCTATCTGTCCAACCACACAATCAATAAAACAAGAAACCCCCATCACTGTAACTAGCCTGATATCAACAGTTAGAATTATCAAGTTAAATCATAAAAAATAGAGAGAACCCTCTCCGAGTCTAGGAACACTAGGTCCTTGACTCCAAAGCAGTTCGGTGTTGTGATTTATATTTTAGTTTTGAAAATATTCTAAATTATAGAGAGCTAACATAATGGAGACCATACTAGGAAATTATTGAAAAAATTAATATTTCATCATATCTTAGAAACCCCAGTCAAAATATTGTATGATTCAAGTATGTTCCAAGATTGGTCTCTGGTTGTTGATAGTGGACTACAGCCGGACACAAAAAAGTTGAAATTATCCACCTGGCGACTACAGTTTTTAGTTGACCTAAAGACTCCCTTGGTAGAAAAATCCAGATTGGTTGTGAATATATAGTGACCCCACTCTCTAACTGATTGAAAATATGGATCCAATAATACAATGCATGTATGCTCCAATGAACAAAGATCAGATTCCTAGACTCCCACATAAAATTCCTCAGGTAAATTGGCAAAGAAACCTTCCTATTTTTCAATATGACAATGTTGACGATACTTCGTTACATCTCATTAAATTTCATATACATTCATGGAAGTTGAAGGTCGAATGGCATGAGGATATGCTCATGAATATGTTCATGGAAACATTAGAAGTGAAAGCGAGGGAAGGGTATGAAGGTTTTAACCTTGGTATTTTGTTTTGTTTAAAATATTTCCAGAAGGTGTTTTAGAGCATTATAAAGAATATTCTCCATCTTTATCACTAGCTGAAAATTGTTGTGATCAATCTGAGGATCTCATAAAATACCTTCTAAAAATTGATGAAGATTTAGGGAATTGGCATTCTGAGGATCTCTTAGAAGCAATTAATGAATTTTATTCTCAATTTAACTGTCACAATAACCATGATAAGTTATTTGAAAATGAAAGCAATCAGGAAGTCAAAGAAAATCCACATGATCTATCTATGGGGACAAATGATAGTTCATCTACTCTTTTGTGTGAGGCTAAATAAGACGTTCAGCCTCATGACTAGTCCTCACAGGAGAAAGAAAACAATTTTTGTTCAATACAAAGAAAACAAAGACTCCTTCCTCCTTTAACTAAAGAAGAAATCAATCAGATTCTAAGCATGCATCCAGCCTCTAAATTTTTATGTATTGAAGAGATTATATTTATTTGTTCTACTACTAATTTTTGTACTGAAGCATTTCCTCATGAAGAAAAAAAATAACAAATTGATACTGATGTAGTTCTACCTTCTCAAGAAGGCCTATTACCAAAAAGTGCTCCTATTCATCAAAATGAGGACCTTCAAACAGAATTCAGCCAACTCAGTAAAGAGATATAAGGTTTGATTTAAGACAACATAGTGGTATATAATGAGGATGCCATCTTTGATGACCATGAAGAATATGTATATATTCTCTCTCAGAAGGATCCTGAGAAGGACAAAGTGGAACAAGGAGAAACCCTAGATGAAGTCTGTTATTTAAATCCTTAGGACCAGGTATGGTTCCAAGATCCCTTTGTTGATTTCATAGAATCATCTAAAGAATGAGTATGCCATGCCAGGAATGGTTTGTTGCAGATTTTAAGGAAAATTTTGAGAAATTTTGTTCAATGGTAAGTAATAAGGGAGTGGCCCTTTTGTTTTCTTAGCCCACTCAAAAAAGTAAACAAGAATCAATCATGTAGCCATTTACTTATTTTTTGTCATTTGAGAAAGGAGTTAACTTAGTGTATATATCATATCCAATTTATATTAGGTAGGTATTTGTGCAAATAAGCTCATCACTCTGACAATCTTACAAATATTAGTTTTAGATTTCCTTTTATTTTCAGATCAATGTGTTTCAGACTGTAGTGTTAGCATAATTTTGGTCTCATCATTCAAGTTTTAAAGGTGCAGCAGTATGATCACCTTGATGGATTGTAGTGGATAATTTCAACTGTAGTTTTAGTTCATATTTCAATATGCTAATAATCTCATTGGAAAAGCATGTGGTCTATTTTTATTAGTCAAATCTCAGGAGGAACAATCAACTAGTTTCCAGTCACTAAGTTACTTAACAGTTCAAGAAAAAAGTTGTGGGATCAACCCAATGGATCAAGCTACTAGTCTATGGTGTTATTAACACCTCCTAAATGAGTTTCCATCCCTATTTGGAGCCACTATTAGACTCTTGTATTTCACAGTATCACAAGCTGACTAATTATTGATTAGATTTGTTATTACTAAAAATAATACTATGGCTATCATTTATTTCCAAAGAAAGAGAGGGAACTCCTGACTGTAAAGAGCTTCAAAGGAATCAATATTCCTCTCATTTCCTCCATATTCTCCCATTCTCTAAATGCTATAAAACCCTCAAAACCCAAGTATTATAACCTTTCGAGGCTTATTATTTTATAAACCTATATATATATAAATCTGGAATTGTAAAATGTTATAAGCTTTGCCAACCATCAAGAATAATGTTATATAAACGTATCGTTACATATTAAATATGTAAAGAAAAGCCAAATAAACTATTGGTGGGACCACTTATGACTCATCACATATCGCCATCGCAAATTTTTGTTACAAAAGTCCAATGCCTAACTTATAAATCGTTGACACGATGTGAAGTGGGACCCAATCCATGTTTTTCTTTATCTTTTGTTTCGTTTTCCTTTGAAAAACATCAAACTTTACCTTTCCATCGCTTTTCCATTTCTCCACTTCCCATTTCCCTTTTGCGATTGAAGTGGGGCCCCTCATCACATTTCACAGATTTTACGTGTTTTGCATTTGAAGCTAAAATATAGATAATGCAATCACCTATTTTACAATATCGCATAGCATGTGACTTACCTTTGTGAGTGCCCGTAGTCTATCATATTTATTTAGAGATGAGGTAAGTCGGCCTCACCTCCACATCTCCAACCTTGCTTCATAACTGTTGCAATACATTGATATACCACATAAAATTCATAAAAAAATTACCACTTAAACCTTCACCGATTCATAAAACTCCGCCATATAGCCAGTGGGACCCTCTTCCCTGCATTTCACAAATTTAAAAAGTTAACCCTTGTAGCTTATAACTAAAATTTAAAATTTTTTATTTGCACTGTGATCCGGTCCCACTTCTTCCATACCACGTCAGTCATCTCCTCCCCCACGCACTGCACCTTGCAGTTTGTAAAGTTTATATATTCCACACTTATAACTAAATGCTACATATTGCGATGTGCGTTGCGATCTGGTCCCACTTAACCTTCACCTCATTTACTCTCCACGTCCCCTCCCCATCACATCACATTGCCGATTATATTCTTCATAACTCAAACCTTAAAGATTTGAAAGTGCGTGGATGCGATGCCACTTCATAGCTAAAATCTGCAGAATTTCAGGTCTTGGTGAATGATTTTTCACTACGTTTTGTGTGTATAATAGGTCAAGTTAGGCCTTTGATGTTTATAGCTCATCTCATGAATAAATACTCTAAAAGACATGGCAAGGAGAAAAGTGTTTCCACCTCATCTCCCTCCACCTTTCCTCCCTTTTCACTCCTCTGCCTACATCCAATGGCCCTTATCCAGTTTCGGCCTCCCTCCACCATTCAAACTTTATAATGAGGTGGGAGTCTAGAATGGGCAGTATCCCATACCACCCATCGGGCTACGTGACACACTCATGGTTATTCTACACCCCATATCCAAACACGACTTACCACTCTCACCGCCCTATAGAATGCCCTTTGCACCATTCGGATTACCGTTGCACCGTATGACCATCGCCAATACCTCCATGCCACATCCTCCATCATCAATCCTCATCCACCAATCACCATCCCTCCAAAGTTAGGCCTATGAAGTTTGAAACTCGTTTAGAAAGAAATAAGGTGAAACACGACTACAAGGGCTCAAGTAGCAAATAAAAACTAGAGGTCAAGTCAGGCAAAGGTTTGGCGGAAAATAATATTATGTCGTAACTACAAGATCAAAGAGCACGCACGCGGAATCATTACCATATAAAAACAGAGGATGAAGAAGCAACAAAACACATCACTACTAGCACCAATAAATAAGAAGTGGCCAGTACTTCACCAAATTAATTACTATACGCCAGTTTTCTGCAAAACAGAGCCAGATGTCAGAACCTCCATTGGTTTCCTTTCTGAAACCATCACAACCACCTTCAGAGCTTATTGTTTGATCTTCTAAGGAGCCATTGAAGCATTTGGATCTACAAAGATTATCCAGAATTAATTCTACAAGCGGTGTTGTCAGAGATTTTCTTTATTTGGGCCTTGCATGGCCACACTTCTCTAATTTTAGTTTGTTTGTAATAAATGAATTTTTCCAAAGTAGATTATGGAAATCAGACTTATTTTTTATTTAAATACCTCTAGAATTCTCATTATCAAGGATTAGATATTTTAGCACTTGTATTGTAAGAACTACTCTTGGAGAACTGTAATTTTCGAGTTGGACATCAATAAATGAAAGACCGTTTAGAGGATGCTTGAGCTGTGTTAAAATGGTGATTTGTTTCTTCTCTATTTAAATGTTTTTGTTGTTTTCTCTGCTATGTATCTTCTCATGTAATTGTAAATCATAAATTTTATATTAAGATTCGCTGTCAGAGTTCCTTAATTATGTTTACATTTACAATCTGAATGTTTTCTGCTGAAGTTTGATTGAATAATTCTTAACTGCTCTTTATTCACTATTGAACCTTACTTTTCCTTTCACCTCATAATTTATACAGCACTTAAGATCCATTTGGCACAGTTAGCTTGCCCTCTGATTTTCTCTTTATTTTGATGTTCCATTCCAGCCTTTGAATCCATCGCCCAATGGAATATCCTTTGCAGTACTATATATCCAACCACACAATCAAACAAACAAATCACCCCCATCTCTATAACTAGCCTAATATCAGCACTTAGAATTATAAAGTTAAATCATAAAAAACATAGAGAGCCCTCCCTGAGTCTAGGAAGGCTAGGTCCTTGATTCCCAAGGAGTTTGATGTTGTGATTTACAGTTTATTTTTTCCAATATTCTAAATTATAGAGAGCTAACCAAAAGGATGAAGGCATTGACATACCAGTTTGAAATCAGGGTACATGCTCATAGTGTGTTCAACGATACTAGTATCTATGCATAGAATTTCCTCGTAAGACCAAGAAAATACATCACGAAATTCATGAAATATAGAGAGATATGTTTTGAGTTATGATGGAGAACAAGACATGCCAACATGAATGTTTTCTACAACTTTGGGTTTAGTCGAAATATCAATAGAAATGGTTTCTTCAATATTTGATAAATTTGGTTTAGATTAATTCGAAAAGAAATTTTTGATCGATGGGTGATATAGTTCAATAATATTATCTTCTTCATAATCATGAAGATGGGAGAGATGGTGATGATCTTCCCATGTTTATCCTTCTGACATCATGGATTCCACAATATTCTCATCTATTAGGAAAGTGGATGAAAAGGGATCAAATGGAGTACTATAATCTAATGAATGATCAACCCAAAAGACTAGTGACGATGATTTCATATTCACCGCCCAAGCCATGTAGATTTATTTTTATGCTAGCTCAATCAGGTTGTGCGGTAAGAATTCATCCAACGTAACAACTTCAGAATCACCGATAATATTCCTTAAGCCAGATGGAGTGGAAGATATTATGTAGCAGGTATCCATGTTTTTAATTTCTGTCGACGTCACAGCTGGGGGTAATGAAAAGGTTCCCATGAGGGAGGAATCTTTTAATATTCCCACAAAAATGTTTTGAAGTGTGATTTGGGGTGCATGAACTAACGAAACACTTCCATTTACCTCAGAAATAGAGTCAAAGAATGAGATTTAATTGATGACTATGATGACACCTTTATGTGGAAAGGTGATCATTCTAAAATATGTAGAAATAATAAAAGTCATAGCGTAACCCATGGTCTTCCGAGTAGAATTTTGTAATCAAGGGGTTTGTCAATGACCTCAAATTAAACCTTCACTATTTTTCCCCTAGTTCAACATGCAGGTTATTAGTGATACTGCAAGGCTTGTATGTATGTCCGTCAAAAGCTTTCAACATCGTAGGCGATTAATATAGGCATGGCTAGCCAAGTGAATTCCAGCAGTTTAGAGACATAATCAACATAGATTATTTGTCATCAATAATAGTATGATGAACGAGGTGATTCAGAACATTTACTTGGACAGAGAATGCCAATTATGTTGGTAATAGCCCGTACGATTAAAGACTACAAGATTGGAATCTGTCGGATCAATTCCACAAATTGTTGACAACAAAGCGTGCTTCTGGGAGGGAAAATTTTGAAGCACCTCAAGCGTTGAAATAAATGAAGGGGATTGATCCAAATCTTCAACTATATGATAATTTTGAGCAGCTCAGGCTTGAGGATTAGATGTTGATTTATGAACGAATACCTTCAGTGGCTTTATTGTCAATTCAAGAATGGAAATTGCGGTATTAATTCCGTAGATATATTCTTGGTTAAGGTAGTGTGTTGATAAGTAGCCTGACTACCATAATATTTATTACATGTTGACACCAAAACATCAGTCGATGGCTTCGTGAGAGACAACATAAGCACTTGGGAACTAGAAGATGGATCCGTAGCAACCAAATTATTGTCTAGATTCGAAAATGGATCTGTCAGCACAGCAAATGCATGCTAGGTCTTAACCAATTTTGATACTTCAGCACAGTGAGTATAGTCTCTAACAAAGTTCTCCTCATTACAAATTATGCAAGGGTAATGAGGTTTCTTATTTCTAGTCGATTGATCAAATGATCTTTCCAGCGGGGTAAAAGTTTTATTTTTCTTTGATTTCCTCTTTTTCTTTCTTCTTGGTTTCTTGTCACTTTTTCCTTTTTCAGATGACATGACATAGATTTAGAAATAAGGCACATGATCATATGTATTATAGTGATGTGTGCTTTCAATACCGATCATATCGTCTTCGGCATGAGAGTCCTTAGATGGAGGAGGAACAATAAAATTATATCGCGACATGTCGAGAATTTTCTCGTAGAGCGTGCCAGACTGAGTATAAATAAAATATAAGTATTGGGCATGAGAAATGACTTGATCTACAGTGACAATGCCACCCTTAGTCACTTCCTCAGTTATAGATGGTAATAGGGACCTAATGAACCACTCAGCAAGGAGCTCATAAGGAAAAAATGTCTTACCCATTCTATGACGATGACGCCACTCATGAATATTATAGGAAATTTTAGTAGCATTAGTCTGTTTAAAATTAGTCAAGAGTTCCGTACCAGTTTCATAACATATTGGTAACTGGAAGTGGGTCAAAAAGACAGTAGATAGGATAGTGAAATTATCAAATGAAGCTCTTAGTAACTCAATGTACCATTTCGTAGCCAGAATATTGAGCGTACACTAGAAAAGACGTATTCAAATGGAGTCACCATTTAGGGACTTAAATGAACACCACAAATGATAAGTCATAACATGCGTTGACAGGTGTTCCCCATGGTTTCCATTGAACTTAGGAATATCCGAGCGTAATTTATGAGGTATCAGCGGCCACCAAGGAGCATACTTGATTGGATCATTGGTGAGATGATTTAAATTCGGCAACTCTAAAGTTGCAACAAAGGGAAACTGTTGATTTAATTTGGGTTGAGCATAGCCAAGGTATGATGGAATTTCTTTGGAAACAAGCCTTTGAGCACCAACATAAGGAATCTGTTGCTGGTAACCTAGATAAGGGTTTTTTTGATAAGAAAATGCTTCAGGATTCTGTTGACCAAAACCTGTGTAGGCTTCTTGTTTAAATGAAGGTTGTTGCATTTTCTCTTGTCACTGCCAAGGGGTTTGTCCACCAAGGTTATAACCCAAACTAGAATAGCCTGGATTTGGATGTGGATAGGTATAACTAGTTGTGGATGCGACATCCCATAATATGGTAATCCATCTTGTGAATAAATAATTCCAGATACAGGTGGTTATTTTAAACCAGCCGAAGGAGTTGGAGTTTGAGGGCCCAATACTTTAGGGTATTGGGTTGAAGGACCTGCCTCCGATGGTTGAGGTACAAAATTTTGAGCCTGTAACAGGGGTAATATGTATTAACAAGTGGATTATATGTGGGTGCACCAAGTTAAACAGATTGATATGATTTTACAACCATTTGTGGTTGGATGGGTAGAGTCGGTTTCCACTAATGAACATTCATTCCGACAATAGGATGACCAAATAATGATGGAGTATTGCCAAATGGGTGACCATAGGTCTCCCCCGAGCATGAGGAGTATAATAATATGGAAAATATTATTCTCCAAATTCCAACAGTCCAATTGAAATTGTACAGGATGGAATATCCTCAGATGGACCAGCATGATATTTCGTGATGATGTATATAAAGGATCAATTCATTTATTACTCACTAGAGAGGGACTAGATAGAATACTAGATGATGACATTGGTGAAGTCCATGGGTTTGAGGATGCACTAGGGAAGGTTCGAAATAAATATTTGTAACCAGGTGGGATAGAAGGGCCACCATATAAATGTGACTCTAGTGATGTTGTGAACATCAATGGGGTATTAATATTAGGTGTTGTTGCAACTGGAATATATTTTCCAACCAAAAATGTTGGCTTAGGCCTGGTTATTCGACTCAATGTATACCCTACTGGATCTACGGGAGCTCAAATAGACACAGGATCAAAGAAAGTAGAGTGGGGTGATTGAGGAAAGGTCTCGTAAAGATAAATCTCTGATCGAAAATGAGTTGGAGTCGAAGGTGTTTCATGTTGTGGAATTTCTTTAATCGAAATAAAACTAGGTGGAAGGATTATGCCATTAGGCCTGAAGTATATTTTAGGTGGTTTCCTCTGCGATATGGGAGTCTCAATGGCTACAATAGATTGTGGTGCAACCGATACATGATCAAATTCTAGTTGTTCAACTTCGGGATTCAGATGTTGTGGAAAAATAATGATAGGATATAGATCAACTTACAATTGAACAACGTCAGTGTCGGGAGGTATGGTCTGACTGATTGGATGGATCCTGACAACAGGTAGCTATGAGGACTCCGTCTTGACAACAATATATGAACTGAGATTTTTAGAAACAACTTAGGTTGATTCTGGTATATGTGGTGACGATGTCACACCAGAGGTACTAATAGTACTAGTTTTGGTAGAGCGATGTCACCTTCGACAACCGGAAATGGCTTCGGGTGGTAAATGTAGTTTAAGTATTATTCTATGCGAACGATAGGGAAAGGGATGTTCTTCTTCCGCTATGACTGATTTATTTTATGATGAAAAAAAAATAAACAAAATAGAAGGGTAATTCTAGGGAAAAGGTTTACTAAGCAATTGTGAACTATAAAATACCTCCTGGAAAACTAAGAAGTACGAGTAATAATTCTGCCCTAATGATGTGTTCGGTGTATCAAAAGTTACAAGGAATCCAACTTGGCTCACTATGGATGGATAGAAACCTAATATTTTCCTCCAAAATATACCTGAAGTTATGTGGAGGCCCAAGTCCATATTAGTGTTGTCTAATGTGAAACTGCAGAGTGAGAGCATCCCCTTATACTATTTGTACTTGAAAACCACCCTATATACCCGAAGGCACATGGACGAGCTCCGATATACTTAAGTACATTGAAAGAGGTATCACATTCGGAAAGTATCGTAGACAAGTTAGCGACAACTGCTATGTTTAACGGTTCCGCAACACGTCTCTAGCCTAGACCTTCTAAATTTTATCGTTAATGTTCCAATGATTTCTTAGGTAAATTGATGTAAATCGTATGTTCATCTTGTTTAAAGTTTTTCCTTAAGGTTCACCGTGTGATGTGATGGAAATTCTTAAAAATGAAAACTAAATGGTAAGAAAACTTTTCAATTTATCTTTCTCAACAAAATTCCTAGCTACGAAGGGAAAGAGAAATCAGTTTTATAGCAAACAACAAAGAGCACAAACTAAAATGAAACTTTCCTAAATTTTTCCTATGCAACACACACAATTCACTATATGCACATGCATGTTTTTCTTTTCAAATCCTTTAATGTGAATGAAAAAAATGAAACTATATGCAAAAAATCAATAAAACAAGTGTTGTCTTCTTTGAGAAATGAGGAATTTAACAATAATTTCTCTTTTAGGAAAAACGAAGAATGGAACTAAAAATTTTTCTATAGGAAACGAAGAATGAAATGAACATTTCCTTTAAAAGAACAAATGGATCTAATGCTGAAATAGAATACTTTGAATTTTATTTGGCAATGATAAAGAAAAAAAAATAAAGAGAAATTGAACAAATTTACTTTTCAAAGGAGGGAGAATCTGGAAAGTTTACTGGTCTCTAAGAGGTATTAGAAATTTGAGAATACAGAAAATGAATGGCTGAGAATGATAGCAATGAAAAATTTGAATGGAATTGGGTTAGCTTAAGGGGAAACACAGTCTCTTAAGGGAGACAATGCATTGTCGTGCACTCCTGAGTAGGAGACAGTGCACTCCAATGCACTGTTTCTTTACCAATGATGTGTTCAACGCAACAGGTATTAAAAACTCAAGCTACATAACACACTTCTAATGCAATAATTTCATCAAAATGTATAATAATTGAAAGTATATTATATCGATGAGGATAAGCAGAGGGAAAAACACTAGGAATGATAGGATACTCCCCAGCAGAGTCGTCGATTTTTTATGCAGAATTGTGATCTACAGATAAACCAAATTCCCCAAGTGTGGTTCTAGTCACTTACAAAAACATAGGAAATAATTTGCTATCACTTTCTCTAAAATAAGTATATACAGAATGGTGAAATTTTCTACTTGTGATCGAAGTGCTTCTCCTTCTCCTTTCGTCGTTGTTGTTGTCTCTCTCAATCCAACTCAAATCGCCAGATCGACTCTTGAAAAACACAAACAGAGAACAAAAAACAACATGCATATACATATATCTACTTATCTTACTCAATCAAATTAATTAGATGTGAAATATATATATATATATATATATATATATATATATATATATATATATATGGTTCAGGAATCCATTGCACAAGAAATAGAGACATATATATGAGAAAATGAACATCAATATTTATTAAAGAGTAGAAGGGGAAGGTTACAACCAGTGATCGATTTGTTGCCACTAGCTCCAGCTTCATCCTAGACTCATCACATACAACACCATACCAGCAGCATATTAGTATTTTCACTCTCTCAAATGAGAATCCAACAACATTTCTTTACCAAAATTCTTCCTTCCCTAGCACTAGGATGAGTGCTCAATTTATAGGGAAACTAATGGTAGTTTCTCAATGAATAAATTTATAATAATAGGAAATACATGTTGCCAATTTCATAGGTGTTAGATGGACATTTGGATTCAAATTTTGACACATATGGACTCTTCTAGAAGGCACTAGCCATTTGAATATTCCTGGAACAATGAGAATTTCACTCTCAGGTGTCCAACCCACTCTTGAATGTCGAGAAATGCATTGCATTTCACCCTTGAATGGAGGATGTTGCATATGAAACGTAGTTACTCTCTTTAGAGGTTGTGTTTGTGATTGAATAGGTGATATAACATATACTTCAAACCTTGGAAATCTCAGAATAGAAGACATCAATGAATTGTTCTTATCTTATGGCATATAGCAACTGAAATATAAGGGGATGATAGACCCTATTTCATTGGTCCTTGAAATGATGTCCAGTTTGACCAGGTCATGGGGGATGATGCCCAAATTCACATATAACAAGAGGGTGGCTTCAAATCAAAATCCTCTCCATGAACCTAAAATTCAACAATTTTAAAACTGTAAAATAAGTCAAGATCTAGATCTCATTTTTTAATGAAACTTTCACTTCAATTAATAACTTAAAAACATATTAAAGTGAAAAATTGTTCATACTTGTGATGGTGGATTTTTCACATCTATTAACAGGGAAGAATATGGTGTCTTCATTGCGAAAATATTATAAGGAATTAGAATATGCTAAAATTTAATTATATACATGTACATGTGTACACAATTATTTATTTTTAAAATATGTCAGCATGATACCGATATAATAATGGATTAATAATTGTACATCAACATCATGAAAAATTTAAAAACACTAAATTTTGCGAACATATCATCTTAATTGTGAGAACTTGAAGCTTCGACCATGATATTAAAATATTCGTTAATTAAGCGTGTTAAATGCAAATGGTGTTCACATATGATACATTTTTCTTATATTAACATATAAAAATCAACATCTATATGTATTTATTAAAAAATTTACATGTTAAAATATTCACCCTAACCATTAACACATATTGATCCCATGCCCTCTTCCTCATGAATAATTAGGTACTGCCAACTATTACGACAATGCTTTGCATATGTTTTGAGCTCTTTAATACAGATGTTTTCTATATCATCATATGTATGATACACATAATTAGCATGTTAATTCTCTCATTCTCTTTCTTGATTCAGAGAAATATCAATTCCACCATGTCCACTCTAAACATTGTCTATGATGGCATCCCTTGCTTCTCGACTAATTTGAGAAGTGGCATCCATATCTGACCGCAAGTTTTCCACATGAAGAGGTCATACTAACAATGGTGGGTGCATGCGAGGAAACTCAACATCACGTCTAAAACCCCTACGGTCACATAATATACCATTCCCAGGACCAAAAAATTCAGAGGGTAGGTCATTATAATTGGGTTTCATTCTCAAAAAGTATTCTCCATAAAATAATTTTACAAAATAAAGAGGAACCTCATCGTTTCATGGCACTCCTCCATAGGCAGCAAGGTTCCTATCATAAAAATGGAAATTTATATCAGGGTGCTTGAAATATGACACCCTTAGCATATTTCTTTTCAGATCTTCTTTGAAATTAAAGATGGACTTGGTCATTTCTGTTGTACCTTTGTGTTTAACATCCTCCCATGTATCGGGACCTATAATTGTTTCATTTCCTTTACTCATCACTTCTATAAGAGTATCAGTTGTTGGCCCAAGATTTTTGTACACATATACAAGTGTGCTTAAAGAGTGAATAACTATTTCTAAGCTTTCTCTACTCTCAGCAGGAAGTTTCAAAGACACAAGATCCTTCTTCAATTTTGAATAAATATGTTGACACCTTTGCAATGTGCATCGTTGGATGTTTGTTTCCCAAGGTAGATCGGAAATTTAAGAAGGATAAGTTGTGGTTGGTGTACAACCTTCGTCTTGTATAAAAAAGCCCGGCCTACATCTTTTTTGAGCAACATTTTCACCCTCTGCATCAATATATAAAATTATGTATAAATAAAAAAACATGAGCAAAAATTTGTACAAATTTTGTTTTTAACAATAAGAAAATTATATAAATAATTTAACAAAGTAATAATTGAATGAAAATAATATTTATATTGGTGGCCACCTCAAGATGGCTGGGCAGCATCACACTGACCCTGACATTATCGAGGACCAGCATGATCACAGATTATTTTAGAACCAACATTACCACCCATTGATTGGCGACTGGGGGAATGCATATCACCACCCTCATGTAATTTTCCGCCAAGGGAATATGTACCACCACCAACCTCACATGATGAGAGGGGAGCTTCATAAAAAAATATGAATTTATAGTCAATCAAAAAATACATACACACATATAAATACATGTACATATGATTAATTAGATTGTGTGAACCATACCATGACTGCGTGCACCATGGTCAAGATCCATTACTTGAGTAGATATTTCTATCCTCCAAACTCCTAAAAATTGTAAAAATAGATTTATTAAAAACTAATTTAACTCACAAAATTGATAAAACCATGTGTATACATGTATGGACATGGGGATAAACTTATATATATATTGAATAAAAAAATCAATTACACATGTATACATGTATGTATGGAGAGAATATTATATATTCAAAATTCATTTAAAAACATGCACATTTAATATAGATATCATGAACATCCCTCGATCCATGATCCCCCTCTCTAGTGGAGGCATGGGATTCTACTAATATTCACCTTTGATCCTCCATGATATATTTATTGATATCTATAGTGAACATTTAAAATTATTTTTAAAATTACTATTTAAAATAAACTCCAAAGAATTCAAAAAATTAATGTTATTTAGTACACAAATGTTGAGCACAAACACAAATTATGTAAAAAAAAAACTTTCGAAGCATAAATTGATGTGCAAAACTAACATTAAACAAACAAAAATTGAAGTCCTGTACATTTTAATTTTATAAAAGATGATTTTAACCAATTTGCGCTTACATGGTGAGAGAAAACTTGGTATATAATTGAAAAAACACATGTTCATTTAAAATGATGAATTTATAAGTAAAAAACATATACATATCAAAGATATGTTACAATGTCCATCAATAAATTTTGAAGGAGAGCGTCTCACCAATAATTCATATTTGAGAGATAAATATTGAATTGGCATTGCCCTGTATAATTATATTTCATATACTAATTCATCTTTTATAGATGAATCTTGAATTAGCATTTCCCCAAACAATAGATCCCCAGACATGTTATTAAAATTTTCACAATGTCTTATACCAAAAACATGAAATTATCTAACAATATAGTTTGGTTTTCCATGCAGTTTTTTTAGCTTCTCCTTCTTAACTTGGTACACACTTTTCATCTGGTTGCACACAAGTTCAGAATTGGTGTAAACTACAATTCCATTTTGTCCAACTTCCTAGTTCTTCCCAAGCCTTCTATCAATCCAATATAATATGCTTTATTGTTTGTTATTCTTCCCGGTATATTCATTTTCCTTTGGAGGACCTTCTTAGTTGCAATATTGCAAAGCACATATATAATCACTACTTTCCTTGGATTGGGATATCAAGAAACATCTATGCATAATGTCCATTTTCAACCATGGTTATTGGGCCTTTTTATCCTTGAAAAAAACAAATTCAATAAAATATATTAAATGAAAATTTAATGCAAATGCCTTAAATTTGATTGAAAATGCCTTAAATTTTATGGGAGAAATGACATGTACATGATTTTCCTTAATGGTTATGGGATAAATGACATACATACATGGTTTTGCCTTAAATATTATGGGATAAATGACATGTACATGGTTTTCCTTAAAGTTTATGGGAGAAATGACATGTACATGGTTTTCCTTAAAGTTTATGGGAGAAATGACATGTACATGGTTTCCAAAAACATTAGCATTTTCCTTAAAAATATTTTAAATTAAAGTTTATGGGAAAAATTCCATGCACATGGTTTGCCTTAAATTTTACTGGAGAAATTACATGTACATGGTTTTCCTTAAAGTTTATGGCAGAAATGATGTGTACATGGTCACCAAAAAAAAAGAAAATGCCTTGAAGTTAATGGGAGAAATCACATGTACATGGTTTTCCTTAAATTTTATGGGAGAAATGACATGTATATGGTTCCAAAAAACACTACCAAATTCCTTAAAGTTTATGGGATAAATTACATATACATGATTCCCAAAAACACTATAAAATTGCTTAAAGTTTATGGGAGAAATGACATGTACATTGTTCCAAAAAACACTAGAAAATTCCTTAAACTTTATGGTAGAAATGACATGTACATGGTTCCGAAAAACATTAGAAATTGCCTTAAAGTTTATGGGAGAAATAACATGCCATAAAGTTTATGGGACAAATGGTATGTACATGGTTTCCAACAACACTATCATTTTCCTTAAAAATATATTAAATGAAAATTTATTGCAAATGCCTTAAATTTTATTGCAAATTCCTTAAAGTTTATGGGAGAAATGACATGTATATGGTTTTCCTTAAATTTTATGGGAGAAATGACATGTACATGGTTCTCCTTAAAGTTTATGGGAGAAATGACATGTAAATGATTTGCGTTAAATTTAATGCAACAAATGACATGTACTTGTTTTTCCTTAAATATTATGAGAGAAATGACATGTAGATGGCTTTCTTTAAATTTTATGGGAGAAATGACATGTACATGATTTCCCTTAAATTTTATGGAAGAAATGACATGTACATGGTTTGCCTTAAAGTGTATGGGAGAAATGACATGTAGATGGTTTGCCTTAAATTTTATGGGAGAAATGACATCTAAATGGTTTGCGTTAAATTTTATGGGAGAAATGACATGTAGATGGTGTTGGTCGGCTTAATCGTCGGATTAAACCTATCAATATTAATTATCAATCCGGGAGTCGTAAATGCGAGTTGTGCTACATATGGCTCAGCTTAATGATCCGAGTATAAATATGTTCCTTTGTAATGATAAAATAAACACTTGAATAAAACACACATTTGCTGCAAATAAACAATCTTGAAAATGGAACTCACTGAACTAATTCCTACCAAGAAAACTCCATATTTTAATTAAAATACACAACAATTCTAAATCAATCTTGCACTTAAATTCTACTTTTAAAATCTCCTACGATATCTTGAAAACTATGATCTATTTATTCCTCTCATCAACTCGAAACTAACACTCGAAACTAAGACTTGAGATAACTAAAAGAAGACACACTTTATTCTAATGAGAACTCACACATTAAACTAACTAAAACTACACTTCATAACAAATTTAAGATTCAATTTAACTAAAAGAAAACTACTTGCTTCATCTAAAATAACACTTTAAAAGATCCTATATAAAAATCACATTATAAATAATCAAGAAGAACCTTTAATTGAAATATGTTAATCCAAATGAAATAAAAACAAACCTACTTCAAAATCAAATCATGTAACTCAATAACTAAAAATGAATCATGTTGCATTCCAATTCATCTCTTTCCACCTACACAATCAAACCCATATTTAAACTTTCTCTTACAAGGAAATTATCACACTATGAAAACAAGAATAAAAATAAATCTAATTATTAACATTAAATCCAATGAATAAACAAATTAAATGAATCATTAAATCTGCAAAAATTCAAAGAAATCACATAATGGAAAATGTTGATTTAATATTTTAAATGAAAAATGTTAACATATTCAAATTCAAAGCATCTACAATCTGTTCTAATTCCTGAATCAAACTCAAGACTTGGAAAACAAAATAATAATCTAAGTGTAGAATTGAGAAATATTAGATACTATTGAAAAACAATTTAAAACAAAATATAATTAAACAATTCCTAAATCTATCAAGAATGACGACTCGACTCCGGGTAGCGGTGGATCCTTGCCACTCCCTGGAGAAAGTCCTAAACTAACTCAACGTTTAAAAACAAAAATTACAATGCTTATATCAAACAAATGCATAAGCCCAAAATTTATTAAATTAAATCAAAACATGAGTCAAATCTTAATTAATAATTACATCCTTCATTATTGCTCCATTACAATTATTGTGCTGGGAAATTCGATGCCAGATCTACATCTCCTTTTGCACCCTCTACATCTGAGAAGTCAAATTTACGTTGAGAAATCTCCCTATTTGTTGGATGGACTCAATGATTTTGCGCTCTCTTCATCTTCAGAAATCAATTTTGCAGATGAACAATTCTGCTCTCTAAAAGCTGGACTCACTGCTTCATATGTGCTCTATCTAATTGAGGATGGACTCTCTCTAATTGATTGACTCCTCCTATCTAATCGATCTGATGGACCGAGTCTACTTTCATCTCCTTAATCGATTACAACAACTTATATATATATATATATATATATATATATATATATATATATATATATATATATATATATATATATATATATATATATATATATATATATATATATATATATATATATATATATATATATATATATATATATATATATATATATATATATATATATACATTGTTAATTACAAACTTGGGGAATCTCAACAGCTAATCATAATATAGGAGGAGAATAACAATTTGATGGAAATGAGATTAGTTTCAAAACATAATGTAAATTAGTAAATCACTCCCTTTTTTGTGGGATTTTGCTATTGCTGGAGGGTGCAATTGGCTTCTGGAAGAATGTGACCTCACACACTCATATCAGAGGTATCGTACAGCTAGTTGGGGCATCATAAGGCAACTTTAAAAACGATTTTCATTCTCGTTTGCCATATCATAAGGATGGCAACTTGTTTATTGATAAGATCTCGATGAAGGCTACGATTCTCCTTTTACGCCTCTCAAAATTCCATTAAGCTTGGCTTATCCCCATTCGATAATGTATGGCTGAAAACGATGTGTGCTATGGGTGCCACGACCGCTAGCTATGATCCTTGATTAGAAATTCCCCAAAGCACACCACTAGCGGGGACACCTTAGATGGCTTCCCATTCAACTGGAATTTTATTGAAGCTTTGCTTGGGTTTACTTTAAATCAATAATTAGGTGATATGAAGCAATTGTCAAGAGATGGTTCATTAACAGGTTCATATATATCGTAAGTGTCAAAAAAATATCTCATCAACTGATTCAAGAAAATTTAATCCTGGTTGTAATTATTTCTCAGGTTGGTCAGTCTCTTCTTTTGTTGAAACAAATCCAATGTATTTTCCTTTGGGAGCAACATTATGTTAATGGGAACAGCAAAATACATACATATCAGATTTGCATCCAAGTTTCTTTTGAGGAAAAATAATCTGCAGTGATTGTGAATCATTTGTATTTGGAATGGGGTGGCTCATGATACAAATTTCTTGAGAAATCTTACCTATCTTCTTGACCTTATAAGGTAGATATGATGGATCACAAACAATTTTTTTTTACATCTAGCAGTTTCACCTTCTGATGTCACTCCATTAGCTTTACCTTCTTCATCAAATGTCACCTTGAAATACGACTTCTTAAGCATGTAAGTTCCACCATAAACAACACTGAGCCATGAAGAGGCCTAAGGCAGTTCTCCCAACCCATACAAGGGATTTATGTATGGTGAACCTCCTTGGAAGTGTGCAAGAGATTCTGCACACATCTTTATCCTCTTCACTGTTTCCAAGGCAGGGTCACAAAGATAGTGATCATCACGATAAAGTGCCCAGGCATGCCCAATGATGCATGAAGCCTAGTAGACCATGGTGTCACTTGATTTAATAGTTTTATTTGAACCTTTTCCATTATGAGAATTTTTGCCACCATTTTGAGGATCATCAACTTCCATAGATCCTTGTTCAAAGTGTCTCTTGTCCTGATTGTGAATTATTTGGAGAATTTCCATCACTTCCTCCAGAATGATGGTTTATGTGTATACGAAAGGGCTAACAAACATTTGAGAGTGAAATGAGATTTTTTTTAATCCCCAGACATAACCAGAGTAGAAATATTCATAGAGACCCAATACGTTCATGTTCAGGAGTGGTTTTGAGTGGAATATTCCCCTGCCAATAACTCCTTCACGAAACTGAATTTTGCCAAACAGTTTTCGGGTTATATGAAACATGGTGCTCTGAAAAAAACACATGTCTCAAAATTTAGATATTCAGCTCCATTTGGTCGCAAATTTGATATTTCCACCTATAGAAATTCAACAACCCAGTTGTTTCTTTTATGCATTTGGTGAATTTGTACTCAATTGCATTCGTACACCGAGCCTTCCTGCAACCAAGAAGAAATTTATTAAGAAAACTCATCAAATTAACTAATAACAAGAATAATAACTATTGTTTCTAAATTCATCTAATTAACAACATAATGGATTAATAACGATTAAAAATTCCAGGTACAAGTATGTAATTATTTGATAAAAATCGTAAAAATTTGGACAAAGATGCAGCTCAACATCCCCCCACGCTGAACTTCTTGCACGTCCTCGTGCAAGAAAAAACTATAAGATGATGAAATAAGGTAGGGAAAATGTCAGCAAAGAGTTTAGCTTTATATTGTAATGCATTTATTAACCCACAACATTATTATTACGGCACCAGCTAAAACCATGTGAGATGAAAAAATAAGATCGGGTACTAGAAGTGACATTTGTGGAGAAAATATTGTTGCAGAAACTTGTTACCTTATCTCAAATGAATTTTTTTTTCTGCCAAAATTCTTATGATGAAAATAAAATTTTACTGAAGAGGTGCAAAAATACTACCACAGGTTTCATGCACCTATTATAGCAATCTCGTACCTAGGTCATGCAGCGCATATTTAGAGGAAACTACAATCAATACACATTGTCGGCAACCAAGACCTTGTGAATAGTCATCATTGAGCATTTCATCACTCTGAATACCATGAAAATTAAAGTGAGTTATGATACCAATCAACAACCTCTTAATTGAGCACTCTAAATTCTGTTGTTATCTGGATTCAAAAATAGATTTCCTCTTAATCTAGTACAGAGGATTACCTTCACTAAGGGTACCACATCATTCAAATATTCTTGATTTTTGAAAGATAAAACTCAAAGCATCATGTTCAAATTGTCTTAAGACCATTTCCCAAAAGAAAAGGATGAGCTTATAGGGAAAGAGAAGGATAACCAAGAAAATCATAATAAGTATTTAACTTTAATACCATAGACATGGCCCTGCTGCCCACAGGTGTCCATAACCTCGACAAGGATGTCTTTTAACCTATATAAATTTCAGTATCGCACTTACTAGATGCAGATTCAGAGTTAGCTTATTTACCTCTTTTAGATGAAGGAAATTGTCCTGGCTTGGTAACGAGCTGATGGCACTGCCACTCACAAGAAGTAACATGAATGAATAGACTGGCTTGTAATGAGACCTCCTGTCTTCCAACTTTTTGGCTAAAATCCATTAATCTGGCTTGGTGACCAGTATTAGTAATGTCATCCATGCTAGGTCTCATGATCGTGGTAGGTCAACTCACCACAAGACCGCCTATCCTTCCCTAAGACTTACTAAGATCTGGTTATTATTAACCTTAAAGGTTACTTAATAAGTGGGGAGACAGATCTACTCCTGAAGAGTACAGGATGGAGTGAATTTTTTTTTAATGACTAATCATTGCTCGCTAATTCCTCTACCCTAAAAACTTGTTAAAGATATCCCATACAATGACTGAAAGATTCTTTGAGTTAAGAATGCAAGTGTTCTCATTATGATCTTAACAAGAGTGGTCCACCATAGGCGTTTTCCAATAGTACCTTCTAAGGGAAACTAAAAATATATATCTGAGACGACAGCTTATTAGAGCGATTAATCATGGTTATTTTTTGCAAAATCATGAGGCATTAGAGTGAATTGTACTCAACAAGATTTTTTCAGGAATGTGTGTGTCAACAACTAATGTGGATCAAAATTAGTTTTAATAAGCATTATTTAAAATGAGAAACCCTAATAGCATTGTAACTGCTTTATCCATTTATTCTCCTACCCTACTTTACCCTAAGAGGAGAAGGAATCATGTTTAAGTATAGGAGTACTTCCAATGAAGGTATGTGTATAAAAAAATTTTGATTATGCTCACGCTTAGTTTTAACGAATAGAATTCAAGGCATACGAAAGCATGAGAAATCAGTTGCTTTAATTGATATCGTACCAAGAGTTTCTGAATGTTGAGGAAATAATATGGCTTGATGGCTGCTTGAAACCAGGATTCAATGGAACTCACATATTTATGATTATGAAACTAATGCAAGTCTTCCATAGTTTAGTATTCACTTTCTTGGAGACAAAAAGGATCGGGTGAAAGACAAAAGATAAATCCCTCAAGTTTAGGCTCAAATATCTGCTTTTCAAACTGACAAGAATGGTTGAGAGATATTCTAGGGTTTTGAGTTTTAATAACATTTTTAGAACAAGATCCAATGAAATATTTCCCCTCTCTTGGTCTTTGAATTATATCTTCCCAGGGTGAATGGTCCATGGTAATGTGGGAAGTTTCCAAATTATTTCCCTTTTCCAACATGGAAGATGTAACATTTTGTTCAATATGGGAATCAACGGAAAGAATAGGTGGTTCAAACTACTGTGCAGCCTCATGGTTTAGATTAGGGTTTAAAATATGGTTTGGTGTAGGGTTTTGGTTAATGCTTAGACTAAGGTTTGGATTTGGATTGGGATTAGGTTTAGGGTTTGGACTAGGGTTAGGTTATCGATTAGGGTTAGGTCTAGGGTAAGGATAAGGGCTAGGATAAGGTTTCACATAATACTGGGACCGTGGATGAGGATAACTTAATGGTGCATTGGAAAGAAATTGTGGTTGTTGTTGGTGCTCATATGATTGAATTTTCATGGGAGATTTCCCTAGAGAGAAAGATCCAAATGATTCTTGAGGCCATGGAGATATCTGGCTAGAGGATGACAACCAAGGAGAGGGCCACTGTGGCCATGAAGTTGGATATTCAATTGGAGGAGGATTATAAATGTGTTGAGGAACCTTCTCAGGAAAATAATCATTATTCCAAGTCTCAAATGGTGTTGGGTTTTGAGTTATACCTGGTGGTTGGTTCGATTCCTTACTTGATTCCATGAGTACCTTTTATAATCGTGGCAATGATGGGAAATGTTCGGTTGCATGCCATCCTTGCAAATTTTGAAATATTTTAGATCGCTAGGTTGACACTTTCCAAAGTAATGTTTCTTTTTTATAGTTGGCACAAAGGATAAGCAGTGGTTCTTCATCCTTCTCTTTTTCCTGTAAATCATCCAATCTCAAAATCAACAATTTAATAATATTTAATTTATGTTCAAGAAAGGTGTTAAATTCTGCACTTGTGAATTCTTCATCGGATGAGTTGTTCTCTGTAGAAGCATAAAAAATAATCATTGAATGATTCCTCAAAATACCATTTTCTTGTTTTCAACAAGAAAATTAGTACATTCTGTCATCACATGGATCAGTACGCAAGGGTTCTGACAGTACCCCAAAAATGATATATCGTTGAATATTGGACTCTGAAGATAAATGAATTTTAAAAGATTTTGACTGAAATACAACTCATGATAGTTGCATGAAAGGGAAAATGCTGAATCAAAGTGCTATTTAACAAGGTAATTCAGAAATTAAATGTCTAAAGCATGCTTCTACTTCTACACATAAGCAAAATAAGGAAATAAAAGTTCAAGAGATAAGAAATATGGCCAAACTTTGGATCAACCCCACAATAGTGGATGCGTGGATCTTCACTCACATCTTGCTATACACTCTCTGCCCTCTAACTACCCTGTAATATCCTTGAAACTCGGTGAGGAAAATTTTACCTGAGCCAAAATACAACTCCCCGGCAACGGCGCCAAAATGTTGGTTAGCTTAATTCTCGAATTAAACCTCTCAATATTAATTATCAATCTGGGAGTCGTAAATGCAAGTTGTACTGCGTATTGGCTCAGCTTAATGATCAAAGTATAAATATGTTCCTTTGTAATGATAAACTAAACACTGAAATGAAACACACATTTGCTGCAAATAAACAATCTTGAAAATGGAACTCACTGAACTAATTCCTATCAAGAAAACTCCATATTGTAATTAAACTACATAGAAATTCTAAATCATTCTTGCACTTAAATTCTACTTTTAAAATCTTCTATGATATCTTGAAAACTATGATCTATTTATTCCTCTCATCAACTTGAAACTAACACTCGAAACTAAGACTGGAGATAAATAAAATAACACACACTTTATTCTAATGAGAACTCACAATTTAAACATACCAAAACTACTCTTCATAACAAATTTAATATTCAATTTAACTAAAAGAAAACTGCTTGCTTCATATGAAATAATACTTTAAAAGATCCTATATAAAAATCACATTAAAAATAATCAAGAAGAGCCTTTAATTCAAAGATTTTAATCTAGATGAAATAAAAACAAACCTACTTCAAAATCAAATCATGTAACTCAATAAATAAAACTAAATCATGCTGCATTCCAATTCATCTCTTTCCACCTGCACAATCAAACCCATATTCAAACCTTCTCTTACAAGGAAATTATCACACTATGAAAACAAGAATAAAAATAAATCTAATTATTAACATTAAATCCAATTAATAAACAAATCAAATGAATCATTAAATCTGCAAACATTCAAAGAAATCACATAATGCAAAATGCTGATTTAATATTTCAAATGAGAAATGTTAACATAATCAAATTCAAAGCATTTACAATATGTTCTAATTCCTGAATCAAACTCAAGACTTGGAAAACAAAATAATAATCTAAGTGCAGAATTGAGAA
Organism: Pinus albicaulis; assembly: GCA_034641835.2. Classification (NCBI taxonomy): domain Eukaryota; kingdom Viridiplantae; phylum Streptophyta; class Pinopsida; order Pinales; family Pinaceae; genus Pinus; species Pinus albicaulis. The sequence goes on from CM076572.1 coordinate 883,389,388, forward strand.
ATATTAGATACTGTTGAAAAATAATTTAAAACAAAATATAATTAAACAATTCCTAAATATATGAAGAACGAGGACTCGACTTCAGGTTGTGGTGGATACTTGCCACTCCCTGGAGCAAGTCCTGAACTAAATCAATGTTTAAAAACAAAAATTGCAATGATTATATCAAACAAATGCAGAAGCCCAAAATTTATTAAATTAAATCAAAACATGAGTCAAATCTTAATTAATAAATACATCATTCGTTGCTGCTCCATTACAATTATTGTGTTGGGCAATTTGACGTCAGATCTATATCTCCTTCTGTACCCTCTACATCTGAGAAGTTGACTTTACATTGACAAATCTCCCTAATTGCTGGACAGACTCAATGATTTTGCGCTCTCTTCATCTTCAGAAATCAATTTTGCAAATGAAAAATTCTGCTCTCTAAAAGCCGGACTCATTGCTTCATCTGCACTCTATATAATTCAGGATGGACTCTAACTAATTGATTGAATCCTCCTATCTAATTGATCTCATGGGCCAAGTCTACTTTCATCTCCTTAATCGATTACAACAACTTATATATATACATTTTTAATTAAAAACTTGGGGAATATCAACAACTAAGAAGAATATAGGAGGAGATTAACAATTTGCTGGAAATGAGAATAGTTTCAAAACAAAATGTCAATTAGGAAATCGCTCCCCTTTTTGTGGAATTTTTCTATTGTTGGAAGGTGCAATTGGCTTCTAGAAGAATGTGACCACACACACTGCTGGCAAAGGTATCGTACAACTAGCTGGGGCATCGTAAGGAAACTTCAACAAAAAATTTCATTCTTGTTTGCCATATCATAAGTATGGCAACTTGCTTATTGATAAGAGCTCGATGAAGGTGTAATATTCCCAATTTTTGCAGCTAATGGGAATATAATACTTTAATTTAATTTTTCTTAACACATGAATAAAAGTGTAAAGGAGGAACTCTAAAACTCCTAATCAACAAAATAAATCAATGCCTAATGTGAACATGGACAAATCTGGGCCATTTCAATAAAACACACTTAGGTGTGAAGAGGAATTTAGGAGATTGATTGGGTCAACAAGACCAAATCTCAGCAGTGTCTAGATGCATTGAACCTCCTTATTGATCAATGCAATTTTAGATGGAGACCCTTCATGTGAAAAGGGTTAACTAATTGGAGGTGGTTTAGGGTTTTCTAAGCCCTGTTGTTATAAAATTAATATGAAGGCCACAAGGAAAGTAGTTGAAGATAATTCAATTTTGAGATTGCTTAAGCAACTCAAACACTCTTGGTTGTTTAACTAGAGAGAGAGGAATTTCCTGTCTATGGATTCCTCCTCCTTCATTGAGGATCTCTTGAAGGATTATCTTCTGAAATGCCTCACATCCAGGCTTGAGGCCAAGCTTCATCCTCCAACTATAGCATTTTCTATTGGGCAGGATTTGTTGTGTTTGAAGCTGTTGCAGTGAAGGGTTTTCAACACCTCTTCCAGATCTAGTTTTGCAGAAAAGGGAGCACTCATTTCTCTGGAATATTAGTGAGGAAACATTGAGCTTTAGTTCCAGATCTTTGCATCAAGATAAAGGAACTTCCAAAATCATCTGCGCAGTTCATTCTAGGAACTTCATCCTTTTTCCAGTGCATTGTTGCAGCAAGGTTTCTACCCTAGTTTAGTGCCAATTTCCTTGAGGAAGGGCCATCCCTTCTTTTGGAAAGTTTGTATTTCAGCCCTCTTCTGTAATTTTTTATATTTCAGCTCATATACTCATATTTTTAGTGATTCTACATTTTCCAGATCCATATTCTGTAGATCTGATACTTGTATTTGTTCTTGCATGAAATCCCCTTTCCAGGTGATCTATTTGATGTATAAAAGGAGCTGAATCTCTATTTTTCTTCATAATATATTATAATAAACTTCATATCTAATTTTTAATACATATTCTATCTAATATATTCATAAATTATGCAATTTATGCTTCAGCCATTTTCTGCATACTCCAAGTCTGAGAAATTAGCAATTTTAAGCTTATCCGGGAATGGAGGAACTATTTAACATAAATATAATGCTTTGTTGGAGCTGAAATTTTGCATGGAAGTTCCATATATCCTAAGCTAATATATCGTAGATTAGTTTCCCTTATTTTTACACATATTTCTGAATACATCCATTTTGGGCCATAAATCCTCACTTTTCCCCACTCTTGGATGAAGGGATTGAACATGTTTCTTGCTGCTATGTTTCTAATTGATGTATGAGTGTATATCAGCATATTTTGTGTATTGAGAACTCTTTTCACTTTCAACAGGCCATTTTCCCTTGTCGCAGCCCCTCATTGGGCATTTTCTTGAAGACAACTGGGTGTGGAGATCTGTTTAACCCACCTAGTCTTATTTGTTTCAGCTCAGATCTTGGATTTAGATTGTATATTATCTGATATAAAGGATCGAAGATTTATTTTCCTGTTCCAAAGCATATTTTTCTGAAAATGCATTTTTCAGTGTATGATTCATGACCTGTTCCCAATCTGGAACATTACAGTGGTATCAGAGCATGATCTCTGGCACATCCTGTGAGATCAAGCTATCAGAGAAGTGAATAGAAGAAATAGAGATTATAATTATGGAGAGGATAATATTACCCTCATCAGTGTTCAGATCTAAGAAGGGCCTCTCCAAAGAGGTAAATCAGAAGAGAGAAATAAGATGCACTGAGACTCCTAGAGGGTTTTGAGAAGAAGCAAGTTGCAATAAAATCTGCATGAGGTTTCAAGAAGAAGAAGGAAGCCCCAACACTTCCTATCAAAAAAGTAAAATACCGGAGAGTCCTAGATATCCTCATATATCTACTATGCCCACTTTCTTTTAAGAAGGTGAGAGGTATAGAAATTACTAAAGAAGAGATATCATTGTTTCTTTTTCAAACATTGAAGAGTATTGAAGAAAATATCGAGGAGTTTGATAAAGAGAGGGAAAGAGGAGCTACAAAGAGACATCTCCGAAGGAAACAAAGGAGAATATCAATCTTGTCACTTTGGGCAAGAGATCTCCATTTTCACCATCTGCTACTAAGGTGCTTGCATCTAGAGAAGAGGCACTTGCATCTTTGCAAGGTAGTCTTGAGCTCTTAACATATGGAGTCCCATGCATGAATCGAGAGATGCATGAGGAGGAGAAGGAAGATACCAGCGCTGGTATGCTTGAAGAAAGGAGACCATCATTCTTGCCAGCAGTTGGAGGAATCATTGATCCAGATGGAGGAACTCTTGTGTTCTGTCAAGAGGTTCCCACATATCAGTTGATCCAAGGTATGCATGAAATTTCAGCACATATTGTTTCAAGATTAATGCATAGCCAAGGATTAAATCAAAATTCTGATTTGAAGCAAAGACATGTCACAGTGCAGAGGACCCTTGATCTAATCAAGGAAGAGATTGGAAACTATCCCTATGCATCATTGTTGAACTGCATTCAACCTCTTGAGTTGAGATGTAGAGTTTCAAAAATGGGGATTAGTACTATCCTATGTTCAATGGCTGATTGTGAGATTAGAAGTGTGACTTTCTTTGAGACAGTACATGCATCACTTTGCAGATCTACAGCGTTGTCACTTAGTGACTATGACAAAGAGGCTTCAGCTCTCTTGGAACACTCTAGAGGCAGCTTCAACCTTGAAGAAATGGAGAAGAAGAAGATGAAGAGTCGACATCTTGAGATGAGAATCATTTTCTCCGCTCTAGATGACACTCTCTCAATGACCATGCTACAGCTCAAAGAGAGACTTCTACTTATTATAGATTCAAAGGCTCACTAGTTTTGGAAGGCCATAGATGGAGAAAGGTCTCACTAAGAGATCTCAATAGAGATGCATTTCAATATTTCATGAGATGCAAGGTTCTTCATTGGTTCAAAGGAGATGGTATTCTACAAAGGGAGGATTCCATGATTATGTAGCACATCACTCATCTTCCATATTGGAGTGAGTGGATGAGGATGATGAGCAAGAGATCACATGATCACTTGCAGACATATATGGGCCAGCAATCTTGGTTACATTGGTTGCCCTTGGGAGACTCCTATCACTCTCCAAAGGCACCTATTTCTTTGATCTATGCCTTGAAGAATGGTCATGAAATGAATAAGGAGGCATGGAAACACTGGTTGCTTTGGGGTAAGCATGATCACTACCAAAATATTCTCATTCTCTTATATCATGCTTTATGCATCATTAATAGAGTATATGAAAAGGAATAATGGTTGATGTGGTTGTTAAAAAGAGAATTTGGAGATCACATGTTAGGTCCCTATATCACTAGTATAGTCCCTTATTATTGTTAGTGTAACCCCCTTATTGTTATTATTGTACCCTTGTAACCCCCATTTTGTTATTATTGTGCCCTTAAATTATTATTGTTAGGTCGGCTAGGATTACATTGTGGCCCACTAGGATTACATTATGGCCCCATGGACTCCTATATAGAGAAAGGAGGTTTTGTAATTTGTATCATCCAAGAATTGTTCATTCATGTAATGTATTGGAGGTTTCCCCCTCGAAGTGGCTTATTTCTAAGGCGTTGATATCTCTTTTCTTCTCTTTTTGGAGCTGGTTTTACAACATTTGGTATCAGAGCTTTGGGATTCTAGGGTTTCGCTGCTCCAAACAGGTCATCGTGGCATTTTCGCTATAACTTTTTTTCTACGAAGTTTCAGAAGCTGAAATTTTTAGGGTGCGAAGCCGAAATCCTGAGGCAGCTTGTCTAAAAATTTCAGACCTTGGTTCGCAATATTTGCGGAGATATCATCTGTGGAAGTCAGGTCTTTTTTCAAGCTTCTAAACAGGTCATCGTGGCATTTTCGCTATAAATCTGTTTCCACGAAGTTTCAGAATCTGAAATTCATATGGTGCGAAGCTGAAATCCTGAGGAAATTTGTCAAACAATTTCAGAGCTTGGTTCACAATATTTTTGGAGATATGATCTGTGGAAGGTAGTGCTTTTGCAGGCTCCTGAATTTCATCTCAAAGAGGTGATCGTGGGAAAAGTTTAATAACTCTCTCTCTGAAGATTGGATTGGAGTTCCGTCAAAATTGGTCACTAGTACACGGCCTGTAGTTTCTTCGCTATCAATTTCAGAGACAAAGAACAAAAAAGTGACACGTGGCAAGTCGTACAAGTTCGCTCTACTGAACCAGTCCAGAATTAGGTCATTGTGGGATATTGGACACAACTTTGTCTTGGAGAATCAAAATCAGGTCAGACCTGTGGCATTTGAAAGAAGCTTTAGAGGGCTACTACGGGTAGTTTTGATATGGAATATAATTAGAATCGTTATTTTCAATTGAATCTCAAAGATGAAAGGTTTTGATTTGTAGGTCTGGTAAAGTCAGTTGAATTGATTGCAAGGGAATATTTTAGAATAGATATCAGTATTGGATTATAAAATGGCCCCAAAAAATAATTCAACACCCATTAAGCCTTTGGAAAGCTCTACTATGACTCATGAAGACGAAGAATTGCAACATGATCTATCAAAATTACAAGAGCAAGTGCAACAAATTTCACTCTCGCAAAGAGCAACAAAAAATGAAATGGAAGTTTTGAAAAAAGGAAGAACAGAAGCTGATGGATGGGTTTGAAAGAAAGGCGTGGAAGCTAAGATGATTGGTTTGAAGCTAAGATGGATGGCATGGAAGTGGGCATGGAAGCTAGGATGGATGACACATAAAGACAACATGGAAGGAAACATGAGAAGTGATCTGGCTTTGTGGAAGCAGTGACAAAGCTAAAGCAGAAAATGATTCTATTAGGCGGAAATATAGGAAGACGAAACTCATGATGAGAACAAAATAAATGTTAATCGTGATTTCATAAAATCTAATGTTGGCGGGAAGAACCACCATATTCCAAAAATGGATGAGGAAGTTTGATGGAAAGGATCCTGTAACATGGATACTACAGATGGAGCAATATTTTGATCTCCATAACGTGCAAAACACACAAAAGGTACGCATTGCAACTTTACATTTAGAACAAAATACATTTGTGTGGTATCAATGGCTTTGCTCCCGTAAAAAAATTGTCACTTGGTCAATTTTTACGGAGGAAATGATAGCACATTATGAGGATACAAAGAGCAACACCTTCTTTACCCAATTGATAAATCTCAAACAAAAGGGTTTAGTTGGGCAGCACATTGAGGACTTCCAAAAATTGAATATAAGGGTAACTGATCTTACAGAGGAACACAGGATTGATCTCTTCCTAGGCACTTTAAAGGATAACATCCAACATGAAGTTCGCGTTTTGGAACCTGATTCATTGGAGAAGGCATTCAGGTTGGCAAGAAAAGTTGAATGTAAAATTATGGCGACAAGGAAGCCTACCACTCAGTTCTATAAAGAAGGAAGTGTTGCTACGCCTAGATTTCCACAACCTACAAGGTTGACACCACAACAATTGGAAGAAAAAAGAGCAAAAGGGCTTTGCTACAGTTGTGATAGAAAATACACTAAAGGTCATAAGTGTGCTGAGAAGAAATTATTTTACATAGATTGTGAAGAGAAGAAGAAAATGAACAAGAAGAGGATATACACCAGGAACCAACCCAAGAAGAGGAAGAAATGAGTCTGACCATATTGTGTAATGCATTGGCAGGAATTACCACTCCTCAAACTCTCAAGATAGAAGGACATATCAAGAAGAAAAAGGTAATAGTGTTGATTGATTCAGGTAGCACCCATAATTTTATTCATTGTAAGGTAGCCAAGGAATTAAATTGTTTCCTATACCCAGCACCAGAATGTCAAGTGATGGTTGCAAATGGAGGAACTATAAATTTCTCTGGAAAATGCCATAATATTAAGCTAACCATGGGGGAATATGTATTGACTAGTCCAATGCTTTCCATTCCTATGGAGGTGCTGATGTTGTACTAGGAGTACAATGGTTACAATCTTTGGGGACGGTAGCTTTTAATTTTCAAGAACTTTTCTTGAAATTTTTTTCAGAAGGAAAGGAAGTCGAATTACGAGTGTGGGGAGGCTTGAGGAAGGATAATAGCTCTAATGTCGCAATAAGCCTAAAGAAAAACAGTAATTGCAATTAGCTGCTCCTTTAAGTTCCAATCAAATCATCTATTTCTGCAGATCTCCAACAAGTCTTGGACAATCATCCCAAGGTGTTCGAAACTCCCAAAGGACTCCCACCTATTCGTGATCATGATCATGCTATTCATTTGATTCCAGGAAGTGTTCCTCCAAACATCAGGCCTTATAGATATCTTTACTTCCAAAAGAGCGAAATTGAATGTATGATTGCAGAAATGTTAGAGGCGGGTATAATTCAACCTAGTCAAAGTTCTTTCTCTGCTCCTGTAGTATTGGTACACAAGAAGGATGGATCATGTCGAATGTGTCCGGATTATAGGGAGCTCAATAAGCTCACCATTAAAGATAAATTTCCCATTCCTGTGATTGATGAATTATTGGATGAATTACATGGAGCAATTTATTTTACCAAGGTGGATCTTCGTTCAGGATATCATCAAATTAGAATGAAGACTGAAGATATTCCAAAAACAGCATTTCGAACTCATGAGGGTCATTATGAATTTTTGGTCATGCCTTTTGGCCTTACCAATGCACCTTCTACATTTCAGGGTTGATGAATTCCATTTTCAAACCCTTCCTTAGAAAATTTGTGCTAGTATTTTTTGATGATATACTAATCTACAGCAGGTCTTGGAAGGATCATGTTGAACATGTTGACAGGGTGCTCAAACTATTGCGGGAGAAACAATTATATGCAAAAAAATCCAAATGTTTCTTTGGAGTACAAGAGGTGGAATATCTGGGTCATATTGTATCTCACGAGGGTGTTAAAGTGGACCTAACAAAATTAAAGCCATTAAGGAATGGAAAGTTCCCACAACCATAAAGCAGTTGCGAGGATTTCTCGGGTTAACAGGGTATTATCGCAAGTTTGTTAAGAATTATGGGAGAATAGCGGCACCTCTAACAACATTATTGAAGAAAGATGCATTTTCATGGACTCCTGAAGCAACTAAGGCCTTTGAACATCTTAAAGAGGCAATGTGCCTAGCACCGGTCTTAGCTACGCCAGACTTCACAAAAACCTTTATTGTGGAATGTGATGCCTCAGGAAATGGAACTGGTGCAGTTTTAATGCAGGAAGGAAGACCCATTGCTTTTGAAATTCGTCCAATCAAAGGAAAGTATTTACAGAAACCTATTTATGAGAAGGAAATGTTAGCAATACTGCATGCACTAAAGAAATGGAGAACTTACCTAATGGGAAGACACTTCAAGGAAAAAACTGATCATGATAGTCTTAAACACTTTTTGGAACAAAGACTATCTTCAGAAGAGCAGCAAAAATGGGTCACAAAGATGTTGGGTTATGACTTTGAAATAATCTACAAAAAAGGAAAGCTTAATGTTGTTGCAGATGCTCTCTCAAGAAAGAATGAAGAGGTGGAAGCATTGCTTTGTGCCATTTCTATTATCCAACCAGATTGGATAACCGAAGCAAGAGATGAATGGAAGAAGGACAAAGATGTATGGACACTCGTTCAAAAGTTGCAGCAAGATCCTAGTACATCTGATACATTTAGTTGGAAAAATGATTCCTTATGGTACAAAGATCGCTTATATCTTTGTAGGAACTCCCAACTAAAACAAAATATTCTTTTGGAACTGCACACTTCTCCTTTAGGAAGACACTCAGGATTTTTAAAAACTTACCACAGGGTGAAGAAAGAATTTTTTTGGGATGGCCTTAAATCTGATATTCAAAAGTTTGTGGCGGAATGTTTGGTTTGCCAGCAGAATAAAGTGGAAACAATTAAGACCCAGGGACTTCTACAACCTTTATCCATTCCAAGTCAACGTTGGGAGGAGATTTCAATGGATTTTATCACAGGTTTACCTAAGTCTGAAGGAAAGAGTGTCATCATGGTGGTAGTTGATGGACTTACCAAGTATGCACACTTTTGTGCATTATCTCATCCATTTAAAGCAAGTACAGTTGCTACTACATTTATGGACAGAATTCAAAAGCTACATGGAAGCCCAAGGGTTATTGTGAGCGACAGAGATCCCATTTTTACTGGAAATTTTTGGACGGAGTTATTTTCTTGTTTGGGTACTGAATTAGCTCATAGCTCATCTTATCATCCTCAATCTGATGGTCAAACTGAGATCGTAAATAAATGTTTGGAAGGATATCTTCGTTGTTTTGTATCTGATAAACAAACACAATGGGTCAAGTGGTTACCTCTTGCTGAATGGTGGTATAACACTTCCTTCCATACTGCAGCAAAAATGACCCCATTTATGGCACTTTGTGGATATCATCCACCATCCATCACATCATCTTTAAGGGAAAATTCGAAGGTTCAAGCAGTGGAAGATCACATCGAGCATCAGCAAGAAGTTCTCCAACTCTTAAAGGATAACCTGAATCTGGCACAAAATCGAATGAAACAACAGGCGGATCAACATCGTAGCGAGAGAAGTTTTGATGTAGGAGATTGGGTATTTTTACGGCTACAACCATACAAACAAATGTCCCTCAAGCAAGCAAAGAAGGATAATAAATTATCGCCAAAGTACTATGGTCCTTACAAGGTGTTGCAAAATATTGGTACTATGGCATACAAATTGGAGCTTCTTGCTTCTTCGCGAGTACATCCGGTTTTCCATGTTTCATGCTTAAAGAAGGTTATAGGTGAAAATCTTCCAGTTCAAACAGTATTGCCAGAACTTGATGGGGAAGGGAAAATCATATTGGAACCTGAAGCAGTCATGGAAAAAAGAACTCGACAACTAAGGAATCGATCAATTTCAGAGTATCTCATCAAGTGGAAGAACTTACCTACTGAAGATTCTACATGGGAGGATGAGAATTTTATACAGAAGCACCCGGAGCTACTCAAGTGTTGAGGACAATACTTTTTTTGAAGGAGAGGGGCATGTTAGGTCCCTATATCACTAGTATAGTCCCTTATTATTGTTAGTGTAAACCCCTTAATGTTATTAGTGTACCCTTGTAACCCCCATTTTGTTATTATTGTGCCCTTAAATTATTATTGTTAGGTCGGCTAGGATTACATTGTGGCCCACTTGAATTATATTATGGCCCCATGGACTCCTATATATAGAAAGGAGGTTTTGTGAATTGTATCATCCAAGAATTGTTCATTCATGTAATGTATTGGAGGTTGCCCCCTCGAAGTGGCTTATTTCTAAGGCGTTGATATCATATGTTAAATCTCATGTCCAAGTATTCATCCATGTTTGAAGTATGTCTCATATGTCTACCTGTAGTTCTGTTTGAGGAATATTTCATTCATGTACTTTGGGTCAGGAGAAGGGATAACTCCCACATGATGTGGTATGAGGGAGCTTTCTTGTACTATGATGATGAGACATTTCACATGTTCATCATTATGTTGTTGCTCCATCATCCACATGTTGATAAGGAAAGAAGGCTACAAAAGTCCTTATTGCAATGGATCCTCTTGGGTGAGTATGGTTACTACCCAATAGCTCATCATTTTCTGAATCATGCCTTGGATTTCAATGTTATATTGTAGCAAGAGAAGGCATGTATCATTTCGATTCACTTGAGAGAGTATGAACACCACATGGCATCTCCTATGTCTATGTGTTTTGCACGGTGTAAAATTTGGCATAATTATCTCAAGATGTGCATTGATGATGATACTTTGTATTAGGCTGATGTGACATATCATATGTCCATTAGTATGGGTTGGTTTCATAATGCACATGAGGAGGAAATAGAGCAACAAGACCTCTTGTTGCTTTGGTTAATTTTAAACGAGTATGGTCACCACCCCATAGCTCATAATTTTTTGATTCATGCCTTATGTATCAAAGATAAATTGCAGCAAAGAAAGGCATGTACATCATCTTCTGGGAAGCTTGGCTTGTCCATATTACATGGAGGAGATGGAGGATGGAAATGAAGGGCCTTGCTCCGGTGGTTATTATTAGGAGAATATGGTTTGACATCTTTTTTTACCCATATTACTCCTTAGCTTCTTCTTTTTCATAATGCTGGAATGATGGATTTTGGATCCAAGGAAGCCAACAATGCTAACAATGAGAGCATAACAATGCTGAATCAAATACATGGGACATGGGATGGAGGAATTTTTTACATGATGAAGCTTCCCCTTTATGGAAGGAGCTATTATATTTTGTGTCTCTCATGTGCTTATGATGGTGTTGGACATCATGTAATTTTCATCTTGTACTTCATGGTAGGAAGAGAACCTCTAACCTTACAGTTGGAAGTCATCTCATGTATTTGTGGAAGACAACTATGGAACCAAACATACATAACCTATTGCAGAAAATGGAGGAAGCCTCCCTTATGTGGATGCCATTTGGAGGGGAATAGATGGTTTGCATCTACAATAATATTTGCTTGAGGGCAAGCAACATTTTTCCAGGGGAGACTATAATATTCCCAATTTTTGGAGCTAATGGGAATCTAATATTTTATTTTCAGCTTCCTTAACTCATGAATAAAAGTGTAAAGGAGGAACTATAAAACTCCTAATAAACAAAATAAATCAATGCCCAATGTGAACATGGAAAAATCTAGGCCATTTCAATAAATACACTTAGGTTTGAAGAGGAATTAAGAAGATTGACTGGGTCAACAGGACCAAGTCTCAACAGTGTCTAGATGCATTGAACCTCCTTATTGATCAATGCAATTTTAGATGGAGACCCTTCATGTGAAAGGGTTAACTCATTGAAGGTGGTTTAGGATTTTCTAAGCCATAATGTTATAAAATTAAGAGGAAGGCCACAAGGAAAGTAGTTGAAGATAATTTGATTTTGAAATTTCTTAAGCAACTCAAACTCTTTTGGTTGTTTAGCTAGAGAGAGAGGAATTTCCTGTCTAGGGATTCATCCTGCTTCATTGAGGAGCTCTTGAAGGAGTATGTTCTGAAATTTGTCACATCCAAGCTTTAGGCCAAGCTTCCTCCTCCATCTACAACATTTTCTATTGGGCAGGAATTGTTGTGTTGCAGGGTGTTGCAGTGAGGGGTTTTCAACACCTCTTCGAGATCTAGCTAGTCTGAAAAGGGAGAATTCCTTTATCTGGAAGATTAGTGACAAAGCATGGAGCTTTAGTTCCAGATCTTGGCATCAGGCCAAATGACCTTCCAACGTTATTTGCATAGTTCATTCCAGGAATTGTGTCCTTTTTCCAATGAATTGTTGCAGCAGGGTTTCTACCCTAGTTTGGTGCCAATTTCCTTGAGGAAGGGCCATCCCTTCTTCCGAAATGTCTTTATTTCAGCCCTATTCTATAATTTTGTATATTTCAGCTCATATACTCAGATTCTTAGTGATTTTACATTTTCCAGATCCATATTCTGCAGATCTGATACTTGTATTTGTTTTTGCATGAAATCCCCTTGCCGGGTGATCTATTTGATGTATAAAAGGATCTCAGTACATATTTTTCTTCATAATCTATTATAATAAAATTCATATATGATTTTTCAGACATATTTTGTCTGATATATTCAGAAATTATGCAATGTATGCTTCAGCCATTTTCTTCATACTCCAAGTCATGGGAAATCATCAATTTTAAGCTTATCCGGGAATGGAGGAACGATTTAACATAGCTAGAATGCATTTTTTGAGATGAAATTTTGCATGGAAGTTCCATATAGCCTAAGGTAACATATTCTATAGAAGTTTCCCTTATTATTATGCATATTTTTAAATACATTCATTTTGGGCCATAAATCCTCACTTTTCCCCAATATTGGATGAAGGGATTGAACATATTTCTTGCTCTGTGTTTCTAATTGATTTATGAGTGTATATAAGTATATTTTATGTATTGAAAAATATCTTCACTTTCATCAGGCCGTTTTCCCTTGCTACAGCCCCTCATTGGGCATTTTCATGAAGACAAGTAGGTGTGGGAGATCTGTTTAACTCACCTACTCTTATTTGTTTTAGCTCAAATATTGGATTTAGATTGTATGTTGTATTATTTAAAGGATCCAATATTTATTTTCGTGTTACAAAGCATATTTTTTTAAAAATGAATTTTTCAGTGTATGATTCATGAGTTGTTCCCAATCTCGACCATTACAGAAGGTTGCAGTTCTCCTTTTACACCTATCAGAATTCCATTAAGCTTGTATTATCCCCATTTGATAATGTATCGTTGAAAAATATGCGTTCTATGGGTGCCACGACTGGTAGCTATGATCCTCGATCAGCAATTCCCCAACGCACACAACTAGTGGGGACACCACAAATGGCTTCCCATTCAATTGGAATTTTATTGAAGA